>JAWNNP010000761.1:1097500-1482690 GCA_035044805.1 Leucophenga maculata
AACAAACTCAAGAAGCGGGTTTCTATCGATCACATTAACATCTATACCAAATATATCATCCTCGTAACCTCATATTGATGCAAATATATGCCAATTTGGGAGGAGTGTAACGCTCCTCCATTTAACAAGTAAGGAAATACAGTCGGGCGTAACCGACTGTAAAAGGCCCTGTACCAGTTCAGGTCGCCTAACAAACATATTAAATGTTTCCCGAGCTTATGACCAAACACATGACCACTTCTCACTGCGCGAATATGAATGAACAGAAAAGGGGGGTTGTTCAAATTCAATTACTTATAAAATCGCCATTTATTATCCGATTTTGATGAACTTTTTGGATTTTTGCTTAGAGAGACGTTATCTCTATATTGGTACACTCAATTTTTTTTGTGCCGAAGAAATTTTCACCCTAAGGGGTGATTTTATGGGGAAGGGGGGGGAGGGGCAAAATTTTAAAATAAACTTGTGAAATTCCGGAGCAATCCTAGTCGAATGCAAAAAACACGAAGTCTCTATCTATTACCGTTTCCGAGATCCTTTCGTTCATACAGACGGACGGACGGACGGACGGACGGACAGACACGGACAGACGGACAGACGGACATGGCTATATCGACTCCTCTATCACTCCTGACCATAATGGTGGTAACTTTGGGGGGTCTCCGACCATTATTTCTACCTGTTACATACATTTGCACAAACCCAATAGGCTCTTGTACCTTCGGTACAGGGCCTAAAAATATGTAGCCTATGTTTTTCAGGAATAATATAGCAGAATTTATGAAATCGGACAAGTAGCTTTTAAGCTTATTCGTTACAAACAAAAAAAATCTTTCATCTTTATAATATTAGTATAGATTGGTCTGCAGGAGGCTTTCTCTGCAGTTTCCGTCTGATATGTAGCGCGAAAAAAAATTAACGAAGAAAATCCATTTTCTCATATATTTTTTATGGAAAGGCATTTATGTTGATGTCTTTAGAAGGGATTGACAGATTTCGATGAATTTGTATAGTAATGACGTGTTATATATAGTAGAAATATATATGCAAAGTTGGGGAACTTTGATAAAAATTCGTGAATGAGTGTTTGTTCTTTTAGAGATTACTAATTTACATTCGATTCACAGTAAACTTAACTACGATATAATTTTTATCCCTATCCAGATTTTTTTTTTATTTTGTTTAAAGCTATTATAATTCTCAGATAGTTTTAACATACTTCATAGGAGTATCATAACAATTTGCTGAGCCATATTTCTGTGATAAGTTTTGTTGTGCAATGGTGGGCGATAGGCGGTAGTCAAATGGGTGTGTCACCGGAAGCTAATCACCCCGGAAGGAAGAGTATGATGAGTAGGTGGATAGTGAGAGGTAGATTTTTAGGCCCTGTACCGAAGGTACAAGAGCCTATTGGTTTTGTGCAAATGTATGTAACAGGTAGAAATAATAATCGGAGACCCCCCAAAGTTACACCCATTATGGTCAGGAGCGATAGAGGAGTCGATATAGACATGTCCGTCTGTCCGTCTGTCCGTCCGTCCGTATGAACGAAAGGATCTCGGAAACGGTAATAGATAGAGACTTCGTGTTTTTTTGCATTCGACTAGGACTGCTCCGGAATTTCACAAGTTTATTTTACACAAAGGTATGCTTAGCAGAGTACGCCGTGTCAGCTTTAAATCGTACCATTGCATGTTTCAAATATTCAAAAAATTGTAAAATTAGTCTTCAAAAAAGCAATGCCTTACCTACACAAATTAAGAAAAAGATAGTTTTATAAATTTTTAAATTATTCTTGATTTAATTCTAGCACAAAAAGTCTAAAGTTTACTATGACCAGTCTGTCTGTTCATAGGTCCATCAACCTGTCTGAACGTCAACAAAGAGTTAAAAATTTTAACTTAGATAGACTTATAGATTCCTTTTCATATAAAGTGTTAAAAAAGGAAAAATGTGAGCATAACTGATTCCAAATTTTTTGCTCTTTAGATTTTGAGCTCTTGACGTGCTGACAGATGAACATATGAACATGAAGATGAACAAATTGCTAGAGAATCTATATATACTTTATTTGGCCTATCATACATTTTGGTCGGATTATTAGGTAAACGAAACAAATCCTTTCATTCTATTTGAAAACTCGTGAAATCCAAATCTTAAAGTAAATGGCATTTTATATGTGAGTAACCTACAATGGTCGTGGCTGCATAGGAAAAAAAATCGATAACTTTATTCCTTCAGAGGTCAGGAATATATGTTATTCTGTATAAACGATGCATTTTTAGCTTGATAAAAGGAAAAAAATAAAAATAAAATATTTTCTGGAAAATAGTTCTGGATATTATTGATAAAAGGTTACCATTCCATTTTTATATATTTATATTTCAGAATATAAATAGCGCAAAAAAAATTAAGAATTATAGAATTTAAAAAATAAATTTTATAATTCTACAATACGAGTACCTCCGATTATAACTTCAGTAACGACGGTTCAATGTCATATATGCAGCTGTTTACTTCACTATAACTCTAGTATATCCTAGATAGTGCATTTGCTCATTAATCTCTAGTTTTTATTTTTTAGTTATGTTTATTCCAACCAGTGAGGGAATCACTACACTTTCAAAGCAAGTTTAGCTAAATAATGTATAGAATTGATTCAATAAAGGGAACATACTGTTGAATGCGGAAGGCTCTCGGCCATTTGAATTCGGTGTGGATCACTACATGACCATTTAGTCTTCGACCATTTCGCTGACTCAGATTTCTTGGACTTCCTGGACCCAAAATATGGAGATATTGTGTATTTTTAATCAACTCTCATTTAAACTGACCTATACAACTGAAGACTCTGAACTACTGTACTTCACTCGATAAAAGTAAATAGTATAGAAAAAGACGATTGTAACCAAACCAATAATACATTAACCAGTTACTGGTATAAGCAAGAACTAAATGAGAATTATAAGACTATGACATTAGAATGAAAGAATGATGCAGATAGAGAGAAAGAGAACGTATGGATGGCAGCTAAACAACTTTAAATCGATTTAGATAAAAAATTATCATTCTTGTTAGGCCCTGTACCGAAGGTACAAGAGCCTATTGGTTTTGTGCAAATGTATGTAACAGGTAGAAATAATGGTCGCAGACCCCCAAAGTTACCCCCATTATGGTCAGGAGTGATAGAGGAGTCGATATAGCCATGTCCGTCTGTCCGTCTGTCCGTCCGTCCGTCTGTCCGTCTGTATGAACGAAAGGATCTCGGAAACGGTAATAGATAGAGACTTCGTGTTTTTTTCAATCGACTAGGACTGCTCCGGAATTTTACAAGTTTATTTTAAAATTTTGCCCCTCCCCCCCTTCCCCAAAAAATCACAACCAAGGCTAAAAATTTCTTCGGCACAATACACCAGTATAAAGATAACGCCTCTCTTAGCCAAAATCCAAAAAGTTCACCAAAATCGGATAATAAATGACGATTTTATAAGCAATTGAATTTGAACGACCCCCCTTTTCTTTTCATTCATATTCACGCAGTGAGAAGTGGTCATGTGTTTGGTCATAAGCCCGGGAAAAATTTAATGTGTTTGTTAGGCGAGCTGAACTGGTACAGGGCCTCTTACAGTCGGTTACGCCCGACTGTAAATTCCTTACTTGTTATATTTTATAATATTGAATGAAAATAATTAAATCTAAAAAGCTTTCTATAATCAAAACACTGAAGACGCTTCGTTCCAACAAAGTTCTAACTTGTTTCTTTTAATTTCTTTTATGACATTTGATTTTTTTGTAGCACAAAGTAATATACTTTCTTCTAAATATTGGCAACAATGCCAAATAAAATTAGAAGTCGAAAACATGAAAACAAGAAAAACATGTCAAATTTTTTAAGTTGGCAATAAATTTATATTCAAAGTGCAGTCATAGAATTTCAACTTGTCTTCATCTTACTCGAATATATATAAAAATTAAAATTTATAATATTTTCACCAGTTTGAACAAAATTTTCGAGTTACGCATGCAGCGAGAGTTGCCAAACATCCGACAACGCCTTCTTCCTGTAAGATGCAAAGTTGATCTCTCTCCACAACATTGCTTCTTTTATTTTGCTCAGCATATAATAAACCAAAAGTCTTAATCTGTGTTGCATGTTTTTGGAGGCACTTTCTGTAAAACTGGTCACTGACAGCGGGCGTCTGTTTGCTGCGAAGTAGGAAGTTATACAAGCCGGTTTGTTGATTTGGTTTGGGCAAGGTGCAATCAATTTTAAAGAAAAAATTGGCAGGTGAATTTTTTCATTTAATTTTTGCCAAGCAGAACTTGTTCTCTGAGTTATAAGTTGTAAAAATAGTTTTCTTTTTTGTGACGACTAAGTACTTACTGACCTTCCCAAATAAAACAAAAACAAAAATCACCTACATTAAGCATTAAAAATTAGCTCAACACTTTTTCGTAATTGTATGCCACGCACAGTACGGCCTTGAAATGTCAGCTGCAAAAACTCAGCTGCATATCAAATTCGAATTAATACTTTTAAATTGTATCTCACTTCAGTCAATCTGTCCAATATTTCGACGATTTCACTTGAAGTGCGTGGCATGTACAAATTGTAATAAACGACGTCAATTTACGCCCACAATGTACTCAAAGTCTTAAAACTGACAGTTGTATCTGCCGACAAAGTGCCTTAATGCATTAATTCGTACGTAGTACATTACCAGCAAATTACACTATTCCACACCTTCATTCATTCATTGTCGAGGATGAATGCATATTTTATGAAGTCATAACTTCGTTTGGTTTGTCTTATATAGTATAGTGGATTGTATTATACTTCGCATCGAAGGTCTCTCTTGTGGTAAATAAATTTGCAGCACTTTTTTGTTGTTGTTCGAAATTAACTTTTACAAAGAAATGCGACCATGCTAAATCGGTTTAGGTGTAGTAAATGTAGTCTGCACATGAAAGCTTTAAAGTATCGCCTACATGTGTAGTCTTCTTAACAAAAAACTCTTTTGTGTACTTTCAAGTTAGACAAATGGTTAATCTAGTGTAAAGGTGGGCGCTGACTAATTTTTGGCGAAAATAAATTGTTAGATTTGAAATACAATAAGAGTACTTTTACCAAATTGATATTGTGCTTTCTTTGTAATTTGAGTTGAGTGAAACTTTATGTGTGATATATATTTTTTGGAAAGGTGCAAATTGGAGTTATTAACTTTAGTTATTCAAAAGAAGACAAACTTTATTAAAAGCCTTATTCAGTATCAAGACTTACGTAAATGTTTGATTTATATTTCTTTTTCTTTTGTTTATCTAAGTTCGACGAGTTACACCAAATCATTGTCATCGCTTTACTAATCTTGCGAGCTAAAAATTAAAAAAATCAAATGCAGCTCAAATTTTTGTTCAATTTGGAAACACAACATTCAGATTGCCTAAAAGTGGTCATCACGCCAGAAATCGTCAAAAAAAATTCACAGAATGATATTGAACGAACGGTGAATGAAAGTGCGCGAAGTGGTTGATGCTGTAGGCATCACAACTGACCGAATAGATCACATTTTACATGAAAATTTAGATATAACATAAAACTATTCGCGTGATAGGTTATAAGCTTGTTCACTCTTATTCATAAGCGTAACCATATGATCACATCAAAGTATTGCTTGGCGATGTTCAGCTGCAATCCAAACGAGTTTACATTACCGTAGACGAAACATGAATCCATCACACCACACCAGCGCCATTGGAACAATTAAGACAGTAAGTTTCTCTAACACTAATGTCATGTCCACAGTTTCCCTTGAAAAGGATAGAACGATTACTGGAGAATATTATTCAGAGCTGGCGGATACATTCGATATTGAATTGAACTATAAATGACTCAATTTAGCGAAGAAAAAAGTGTTGTTTTATGTTATTCATAAAATGGGATAAGAAATGCTAAAACATCCAACATATTCTACAGATTTAGCTCCCTGTAACTACTTCCTGTTTTCAAACCTGAAGAAATCACTGGGAAGTAGGAGATTTAGGTTGAGTGATGAGGTCATTATTGCCGAAAAAAATATCACTGAAGATGTTAACTAGTTCATGTTTTTGGTATATCTAATTTAGCGAAAAAAGCAAACAAACAAAAATTTCTTCATTCCAAAGGTCAACAGAACAGGGGAACAGATTTTTTGGCTACAACCCACTTAGAGAGGTGTTGGTACGTTCATTAAATACTACCTATCTGAAAAGTAAAAAGGTGACATTAAATATCCAAACTGGACCATTTATTAAAGTCTCCAAGTTCTTCCTGTTCATAGCCAGACAGACGGACATGTCTACATCGACTTGACTTTCTGTAGGAGGTCACCTCTTTTAATAGACCGATTTGAACCTTAATGGAACATTTTTTTTTATTTATTGTATTTATTTGTATTTCTAGCTGAATTAACAACAACAACATACTTTTTTATACAAAACCCCTGAAAGGTGAGGGGGGCCATCCCTTCGAGTGGGCTGATCCGGCTCTAAATAAAATATTTTATTTTATAAGTAGATGAAATTTTTAATTTCTAGCTAATTAACCTGTATGAATAAATTTTGTTCATAAAAACATTTAGAATAAGGATAAGGTTTGCATGGTTAGTTCCAAACGCAAAAAGAGCGCATAGCAAACGCCACAATAAACACCTCCTAAGAACCTTAACTTAAAGCACATAAGTCACCAATAACATTTAAAATATTGCCACAAATAAAGAGACCCAAAACCATCATTGCTGAAAATAAAAATCCATTAACTAAAATCTTCATAAAAATCAGAGTCATTGCCAATACCAACTAGACTAGAAGAGCATGAACTTTGCATCATTTGCATGAAAACAGTGTCAAGAATTTTTGTATTCTGTCGAAAACAACTTCTGTGCAAGATACGTTAAGCACAAATGTGTCAATATGCAACGAAGCTACTCAGCTCTCTGGTTCAGATTTTGACTAGTAAGATGATTGTTTCGTTTTTATTCATGAATTTTTAAAATTTTGCGATTTTAGTATTTTATTTTCTTGATTAAATCGCTTCTAAGAGGTACACAACCAAGTCACCTAATAATATTTTTCGATCGTCCAATTTTATTTAATTTTTAAACCAATTTTTACGATTTCCTAGGCAACATGTCGAAAAACTTTCTTTTTTTTTAATTTTAAAGCCAGAAGTCTCACCTTTCAAAAGGTGTAAAAAATATACAAAAGCATTTTTCACCTTATCCAAACCAAACCAATCTTCCTGAATCATTCTGCCCGCCTAATTCTTTTACTATACACTTGGTATAAACAGATCATTTATTTTTAAAATCGGCTATATATTTTGGGCGTAAACTATTTTAAGCATCTTCACAAGCAGCCCGATTAAGAAAAATTTATGCTATGTGTGTGTTGCTCATTTCAGTCCCTTCATTTTCTGTTTCTCTCGCACAATATGTCACTCTCATAACCTGTCACTAACTCTCACAATTTCTCTCACTCTCACTCTCTCTCTCTCTCAGAGTTCATAAATATACGAATCAGTACCTGCTAGTCCATATTGTAATAAAACATAGTGACGCCACTTCATGCATGCGCTATCAAAATAGTTGCACTTCGTTCTTTATTAGCAGCGAATAGTTGCACAGCTTGGGTGATTGAAGTATGATGAATTGAGTGAAAAGTTACTTATAGTTTAAGAGTTGCGTTACTGTGTATGCGACCATCCCAGATGACTGGAATGATAAGTTCATCGTTAAAAGTGTGGTAAAAAGTGTGGTCTAAGTTCCATAAAAAAGTACTGGCTTTTATTATCTTATCCAGAATATAGCCAACATCCAGCTGTACAGAGAGAACAGTATAATTGTTGGTTCCGACCAATCTTGTGTAGACTCATCAATACACTATTCATCATTATGGAACAATCGGTTGAGTGGAGATACCTGTTATACCTACTTTTTGTGGACTACATTGTAAATATTAGAGCATGCAGAAACTTCAGAAGTCTACATAAAACAAGTAAGAAAATCACAGTCGGGCGTAACCGACTGTAAGAGACCCTGTACCAGTGCAGGTCGCCTAACAAACACATTAAATGTTTCCCGAACTTATGACCAAACACATGACCACTTCTCACTGCACGACTAAGTGCCTTTTAAAACATTTTTTTATGTATGAAACGAAAAGGGGGGCCGCTCAAATTCAATTGCTTATAAAATCGTCATTTATTATCCGATTTTGATGAACTATTTTAAAATAAACTTGTATAATTTCGGAGCAGTCCTAGTCGAATGCAAAAAACACGAAGTCTCTATCTATTACCGTTTCCGAGATCCTTTCGTTCATACGGACGGCCAGACGGACAGACGGACATGTCTATATCGACTCCTCTATCACTCCTGACCATAATGGGGGTAACTTTGGGGGGTCTCCGATTATTATTTCTACCTGTTACATACATTTGCACAAAACCAATAGGCTTTTGTACCTTCGGTACAGGGCCTAAAAAGTACAAATAAATCGTATATGTTCAAAGGGCGATTACCAAAGTCATGAATAATATAAAAAGGAACGAAAAACATATAAACAAGAAATAAAATCAAACTTTTTAAAACTAGTTCGTTTAATTTTGTTCTTATTCTCGTTCATTTGAAGACTGATTCGTTCAATAATTTTTGAGGGTTACGAAACACAATTCGAATAAAATACTAAGTACTTAATGAGAGTACTAGCAACTAAGGCCTACAACTTTGTGAGGGAATAAAAACGAACTGCACTGAACGAACAGAATAAGTTTAAAAACGAACGAACATATCAAACTTATTCTCTTCGTTCAGTGCAAACAAAAACTTAATTTTTCTACGGTCGCTTATGAACATACAAACACGTGCGAACAGCTGCTGTTGCGCCTAACACTAAATACTGGACCAATTTTAAAACATTTATTAATTAAGTATTTTTTTTAATGAAATAATTAATCATTAATTCATAAACAATAGAAAAAATAGGCACTGCAAACCGCGTGAAAAAATTATATATTTATATACACACGCGGTGTGTATAATAAAGCAAAAAAAAAAATAGAAAAATATAAATAAAATATTTGTTGACTTTTAATAACTGTTGTTGTTATTTACTTTTCATTAATATTTTCTTTTTTATGTTTTAGTTTTTTTTTTCCCCCCGTATCTATGAGATACAAATCGTTACAAGCTTTTTAAATTTGTTTTACTTTTGCGTAGCATATTTTTGTTTACTTTTATCAATTCTCAGTTATGCGATTTGTTGTTGTTTTATAAATTTATTTCGTTTACGACAGCCTAGCAACCTGCCCCAAAACTCAATTTTATGTGCGCGCACCTATCTACCAAGCTATCTAAGCGCCGCCACCCAACCCAACGTGTATATAGGTTGACATCAATAAATGATATCGTGTCAAGTGTGCATAAAACTCAAATTGAGTTGAATCGAAGACAAAACAATAAAAAAGCCTACACATAAAAATAAAAAAAATCACGTGACAACCCTAAAAATTGCAACCGTACAAGATATTTATCGCTCACTTTCATCAATGCATAAAAAATGTCAATCTATGCAAAAATATATAAAATATATTGTATTATGTCTTCAATGGATTTTTCATAATTTGCGCCATAAAGATTTTGTTCTGATTTGATAAATTGACAGACGGACAGAGAGCACGTTTCAGCGTTTTATTTTTTCAAATTTACACTGCGCTGTACTCGTTGTCATGATTATTCCTATCTGTACTTTAACTTAATCATCGATAATATTTTTTTATTACTTGCGCATATTTCCGGTTTTTGACATATGCCTATGTGACGCATAAATACTCGAATGCAATATATATTCATTTCTTTATTTATTTTTTAAAATTGCTATTTTTATTTGTTTACATAAGCTTCAGTGCATATTTTAAAATTTTTATTGTATTGCTGTTGTACTTTCAGATAAGATATGCTTATCATTTTTTTCGAGAGCTTAAGGAAATATTTTTTATTTTTTATACATATGTACACACACCTTATATTTTTTTTTAGCGCACTAATAGGCGGCACTAATGCAGTCAGTCGACAACCTTTCGCAACACTTTGTAGAACTTATCGCATGAAGCACTCCTTAGTTACCGCTGCTTCGATTATTAATATTTTTTTTTTTGTTGCTAATAAGCTTTTGCTATGCTATTTGAAGTGAGTTACACTGGAAAAAAAATTATATAATAAAATTGTTTCAAAATTGTTATTGAAGCATTAAATAACTGTTTTATTATAAAAAGCTTTAAAGGTCGGTTTCTTAATCTTATTAAAGTCTCAGTTAGGTAACTGAATAAGAAATAGATTTCTTTAAAAGTCTGTTTAGCAAACTAAGTATTCAATGTTAATGGAAAAAAAAATAATTGTTAAGGTAGGTTCACACAGTGCTAGATAATTAGGCCCTGTACCGAAGGTACAAGAGCCTATTGGTTTTGTGCAAATGTATGTAACAGGAAGAACTAATTGTCGGTGACCCCCCAAAGTTACCCCCATTATGGTCAGGAGTGATAGAGGAGTCGATATAGCCATGTCCGTCTGTCCGTCCGTCCGTCCGTCCGTCTGTATGAACGAAAGGATCTCGGAAACGGTAATAGATAGAGACTTCGTGTTTTTTGCATTCGACTAGGACTGCTCCGGAATTTCACAAGTTTACTTTAAAAATCCTGCCATTGAGGGCGCTCCTCTACATAACGTTAATCTTTAACGCTATGCTGCGGATGCATCATTTTCCTTCCAAGTGGAAGATAGCCAGAATAACTATGATCCACAAATTCAGCCAGCCTGAGGATCATCCGAACTCGTATCGACCAATAAGTGTCCTACCTTCTTTATCGAAGGTATGGGAAGAAGCTGATAGGGTGTCAAATTTTAGAACTGGTCATGGCAGAATTGAGCAAATCTACAGGGTTGTGAACCACGTACTTTCGACGACAAGGAATATTGCAATGCGGTATTTATTGACGTGCAGGAAGCGTTCAACAGAGTATGGCATGCCGGACTCTTGGCAAAAATCAAGGTGCTTCTTTCGGCACCCTTCTTCCTTATGCTTCAGTCATATCTGAATGAACGCGAAAGTCAGAGATAAGCTGTCCAGCATTCATGTTATAAAATCTGGTGTCCCCCAAGGAAGCGTGTTGGGCCCGCTACTATACTCGCTTTTCACAGCTCATCTCCCTGTGCAGACATAATGGCAACCAACAAAGTACTGTACAACATTTTGTACAACTCAAAATGTGAGTACAAAGCGGCAGATGGTGTGCAGGAACACTGCGCCCGAATGTGGAATATTAAATTAAACCCAACCAAATGTATCAACGACTGTTTCTCATTAAGGAGAACGACCCCTCCGAGTGTCTGGTTGAATATTACCGTTCTAACGTTTGTGCTGTACACCAGAAACCTAGTCAGCTGTTGTCGCCACAGAGTGCGCAAACTCTACTGGCTCGTAAATAGACGAAGTAAACTGGTCCTGCGCTGCAAGAGAGCGGTTTACAACTCTGCTGTTGCCCCCATTTGGAGGTATGGAGTCCAGCTATGGGGCATTTGTTCCAAGGCACATAGAAAGCGCATTCAGGTGTTGATGATCAGTGATTGTCCATGGTTCATCCGAAACAGCACACTCCATAGGGACCTTCGCGTGGAAACGATAGAGGAGCAAATTAGCCGCCATAGCAGTCGGTACAACACAAGGCTGAGCGCACACTGCAATAGACTTGCTCGCACTCTACCAAACAGGCGGCCGATCAACAGACTGAAGAGGCGTAATGTCTTCCTCTAATCGAACGCCGCTTACAGCCCCAATCATGCTACCCTCCAAGGAGCCGGCGATGCTTCATAATAGAATCCCTTATTGTTAAAATTTAAATGTAAATTGATTCAATAAACTTAATTTAAAAAAAAAAAAAAAAAAAAGAAGCTGTATGTTAGGTCGAAGTGGCAAGGTACCACCTGATAATAGAATGCACTTATAGTACTATTTCATCCAATTTGCCTTACATAAGTATATGCGGATAAATTTGAAATTCCATGCAAAGATTTTCAGTCTATACTTTCACGCATGTCAATACCACATGTCTTATCTGAGCGGACACCAAGACTTATATAGAAAGCCCAGTTTAATGAAAAATTCGCTCGCGTATGGAGAGTTTTGGCTAAAAGTGTTGGCCTGTTAAAATCAAATACCATACGCGGGTATTAAGAATCTATGCCTGAACGGACCTTTCTTCAATTCCTGGAGACTGGAAGTTTGTAAGGCTAGAAGATAATACCATTATTTCTACAACTCATGTGGATACAAAGAAAATTTAGAGCCTTCAACCAGTTTTATGATTTTGTTTCAATAAAAGTATTTTCCTCCAATTCGTGAATTGTGGAACTGTTGGGTAGGCAATTCTTCAATGAGTTACAACTGCACCAAAAATTTGAAAATTAATGAACAAATGTTATATTGATCTAAAAAAATTGGTAAGAGGAAATTTTTAATACTGATAACTTAAGACCAAATAGATCATATGCTATTTAAGGGCGAGTTTTTCAATGTCCGGTTAACATATAACTGTCAGTTTTTGTATAATAAACACAAAGGAAACTGTGCCAACTGGCAGAATAACATATTCTAAGAATGCTTTTTAGCTATAAGGTAAGAGTCCAATTTAAAAACGGATTCGTACGAGGACATAAACTTAAGAAGTGTCTAAGAATTTTAAAATACATTTTTTTCTCACCAGTACCTTCTATTTTAATACAACGGTCAATTTTAGAGCAATCTGCATCATTAAGTTTACTTAAGATTGCAAATGGTTGTCGAAATTGACTTCAGAGGCAATCGTTCGATGGAGTGTTTAGAGTTGGTTAACCGTTTCATAACCTAAAACCCACAGCAATGCATCAGATGCCAAATAGCAATAGACGTGTTCCTTGGAAGACTGGTCGGAAAATGGCCAAAATATGAAGGTGATCCTTAATTTTTAATACACATATGTGTATGAGATAACTGTTAAGGATTATAAATAAGATAAAAATTTAAAATGGCAAATTCAAAATAAAGGAAATACTTCTTAATCATTTTAAGGTCGCCGATCTCGATTCGGAAATCATATTTTCGAAATGGCAGATCTAGAATTATTAATTCAGAATGGCCGGCACTAATCTCAAAAACTTCAAAAATATCATGTTTCGAAAATTATTTTTATTCAATTTTTAATACGCTGCCGGTTTGTATTAAGCAGAATTCTGTAGAATTTGTACATATTTGACATATGTGAAATAAATACAATTGGAAACGATTTCCTTCCCCCAATTTTATTGTGTATAATGTTTTGTTATAGACAGAAAAACTGGGACCCACTTTTGCAATGGAACTTATTTTTCCTGATCTCATAAAAATGTATACCAAACTTCATCCCTGTACTTCAAATGGATGGAAAGATATGAGAAATTTTGTTTATTGCCTATTTGGGGTGTACATCCTCTGCGGACAGATGCACTTCGTATTCCTGGTTTCATTCGTAAGACTTAGAAGTTGCAAGTTACAAGCATGTTGAGTACAATTTTCAGATGCTCAAGATTTGGCCTGCGATTCTCTTACTTCTTAAGACCTACTAATACGATTTGCATTTGTGTTACACTGAGACAGATTGAACGTTTTTCCAGAAGGCATTTGAAAGTGAGACAAAAACAAAAAAGAACAAGTAAGGAAATTTCAGTCGGGCGTAACCGACTGTAAGAGACCCTGTACCAGTTCAGTTCGCCTAACAGACACATTAAATGTTTCCCTAGCTTATGACCAAACACATGACCACTTCTCACTGCGCGAATATGAATGAAAAGAAAAGGGGGGGTCGTTCAAATTCAACTGCTTATAAAATCGTCATTTATTATCCGATTTTGATGAAGGAATTTGGCTAAGAAGGACGATATCTCTATACGGGCATACTTACTTTTTTTTGTGCCGAAGAAATTTTTACCCTTGGGGGTGATTTTATGGGGAAGGGGGGGGAGGGGCAAGTTTTTAAAATAAACTTATGAAATTCCGGAGCAGTCCTAGTCGAATGCAAAAAACACGAAGTCTCTATCTATTACCGTTTCCGAGATCCTTTCGTTCATACGGACGGACGGACGGACAGACGGACAGACGGACATGTCTATATCGACTCCTCTACCACTCCTGACCTTAATGGGGGTAACTTTGGGGGGTCTCCGACCATTATTTCTACCTGTTACATACATTTGCACAAACCCAATAGGCTCTTGTACCTTCGGTACAGGGCCTAATAAACAATATTTCAAGAAGTATATATATATTTTTTAATATCTTGTTACTGTGTAGGTCGATTTTGATGAAGTACACTAAATGTTACTCACAATAAAGCTTTTTATCTATCAGTAATTTGATTTTGAATCTAATGAATGCAAGTCTACGATTTTATTATAGTTTAGATATAGATAGATAGAAGACAGATGTGCAAAAACCAAATGTGTAAATATTTTGTGTGGATTCTTGATAGTGGAATGCGACTTGGTAAAAGAGGGTAACCCACCAGTGGTAGATGAATTTACTAATTCAAAGGGAAGTCGTTCGCTACCATTCAAAGTACAGAAAAATTCATACTTGATCTAATTTTTTATCGCAAGAAATTTGATTTGATTGTAAATGTACTCAAAAAATATCGACTTAAATTTTTGAAATACGAAGCTACAGAATATTACTTTTTAAAGTTATCAAATAGTCAACTATCCTAAATCAACTAACGTCCAAATCATTTCGAATTTCCCAAGCACTAAATATCTTTCACTCCTCAAATTTTCATTGATTTTCTGCCAACAAAACGAGACCTTTTTCATGCTTATCAATGAAAATTTAATCCCACTGCTTAAGTCGATACCCAACTCTCACACATATGGAAAGCGTTAAAAATTTTATCAAATATCAAATGGAAAAATTGACAAAAGCAGCTAATCGCACATATTGTTTGTGTAGAGGCTTGTTAACACAACAAACAAAACAAAAACCAAGATATTTTATTTCATTGAATTATCAACAAAAAAAAAAGGATTAGAGTTAATACACAGTTGAGTTGTAGCTGACAGCTATAGATATGCATAATGTAAATAAGATACAATGCCGCAGTTTATGTCTAAAAATTTTCAACGCAAATCACTTTTACCTGCTTTTCATATAGATAATTTTCTATACTATATATTTTTTTTTTTAAACTAAACATTGTCCACGAGCTGCGGTCTGGTCTCTGCAAGTTTACAACTGCATTATGAACTCAGCAACTGTCCGTCCATCTATACGTTCGACCATTCGTCAATCTATCTCAACTGCAAGCATTGAAGTTGTTAACCAGTTATGAGATTTATTGGTTGTTTGACTATTATTATTTTTTATGCACTTTTCTCATGAATTTCAACTCTTTTGGTGTATCTGGCTTGCGGTTGCTTGGTTAGTCATCGTCGTCAGTCTATGCAAACGCAAACCCAGTCTCCGCCGTCTGTGTTTAGTTTTTATGCAGCTCTCGCTTATTATGTGCATTCGCTTGCAAAATATGAAATGGAAAGTCTGGTCTTAATTTGGGTTTTGCTTTGGAATTTTTCTCGTAGCATAGCTTCTAAAATTGGCTTTGTCCAGATGCATAATGGGTAACACAGTTTATAGTTTGCCGCCGCTTGTATTTATCGTCGGGTGTGCAGTGAAAATTATGCTGAAAAGCTAGTTTTTTCTCTCTTTAAAGAGTTTCGAGTTTCTTAGAAACTAATTTGGGTTTGGCATGCGCTTGTTGTAAATTTAATTAACATTTATTTAGTATGATTATGTCTGTATGAAGTAGTTTCAGTTACATATTTCACAATAGTAGTTAAAAATTAATAGAATTTTTAGTTTTTGCGATTTGTAGATTGTGTTTAGAAAATGCAAGTAGTGCGAAGTGTATGTTACTTGTTGTTTGAGATATTTGTAAATAAAATAGTTACATTTATTTTTGTCGACCTATGTTATTGGTTCTTTCAGGTTAGATTCTCAGTTTAAAAAACTCTTTGTTCATCTTGAGCTAGAGACTCTGTTTGGGACAAACGCTTTGGGTGGTCAACTGACCTAAATTCAATTCATTAGCAGCTCAACTGCTTTACATATCAATTAGCAGCTTCGAATTATTAAAAATACCCAAACTAAAATATTTAATTACATACTTCAGCACATACAACGACTATTTTCTTAAAAGAAAATAAAAATAAAAACAAATCCAATCAAATCAGTTTTGTAGCACGCATTAATTATGCATTTCCGCAAATTGGTTTCAAAATATTTGCCAATTTTTGTAAACCTTTTTTTTTTTTTGTTTTTGCCACAAATTTCATAAAAACCGGTTTAGCCACGCGTATCTGCAACGATGCCACAAATATTTGCAGTTGCAAGCAGTCGAACGGAATAAATTATTAAATAAATGTAAAAATAAATGAATTAATGATTGAATGCATGAATGAACTATTGAAAAAAAAAAAAACCAAAACAAAAAAATGTGGTTAAAGCCAAAAGCCAGATTGACTGCAATCAAAAATGTATCTCAAGCGGCACAGGTGCGGTTGGCACTAAATAATTGCAAGCTAAGCCACAAAACTTAATAAAAAAAAAAATTAAATAAAATTAAGTACAAACCTGTGCTTTGATTTCTATGACACATTGACAAGTTTGTAACTGCAGCTGATAAAAATCACGCGTAGACGCAATTTGAGCCTACATACGCTTTTAGTATTCACAGAGATACAAACTACTAACTTTAAAATAATAATAATAAAAAAATAAAAGCTAGCCGAGCACGCAATGACCATAAATTTAATACTAGTCAGACAGATTATGTACAGCAGCGTCTAAACTAGGTTAGTCCATTTAATGCAATTTTTCGAGACAAATTTTTTGGCGCAAAACGCGGAAAACGAAAGGCGTCGAAGAATTCAACCTGTTGCTGGTCTTCACTTTTCATTTTCAAATTTCACTGCTTGCGAAAGTGAAAATTCAATTGCTTCAAGCATCAGAAGTAGCCACAGCAAACAAATTACGCGCTCAGTGAAGAATAACGAGCAAGCGCGCCAACTCTACCCTAGATAAATTGTATCTGGTCGCTGCGCGTAATTAACAAATGAGTTTTTTTATGACTTTATTACACACAAAATTTGTTTACTCTGTTGATTATTTTCACCGCATCACTTCTTTTCTTGTTATTTTAAAGCCAACAATGAGATGAAAGAAAGCGTTTCCTCCGTTGAACTCCAACTTTGCACTAGTTTGTACTTAAATAAACAAAATCTGTAAATTTTCGTTGCAGTTGTTGAAAAAAAAATTTAATTGTATAATTGAAGACAGTCCAAAGTCATTGTTTGTCTTTGCTATTACATTTGTTGTGGCTTGTGATAAGCCCTGAAGGCACAGAAAGTAGTAAAGTGTGGGAGTTCGTCTGGCGGCGGCAGTTTGTGGCTTTTGTCGAGGAAAGTTTGGAATTGTCATATAATAAAGATTTATTTCCGCAATTAGATACATTGTTGTTTTTCTCATTCAATAGTTTTCAATTAAATTTTATAATTGAAATTTAAATCACCAACATTTGTAAAGAGATTTTTCCAAGACAACCAAGTATTTAATTGAATATTTTTAGAATAATATTGTCAAAGCAAGCATCACATTTAGTGGCAATTTGGGTGCGTTGGGATGGTGTCATATTTCGAATTAGTTGCATTGACAACCACATTTAAAATAAATTGACATTGTCGAGTCGCTTTGATACTTCATTTTTTTTTTGGTAAAGAAGTAATTAAAAAAGAGCAATTAATGAAAACAATGCATCAGATCCTACCATGCTAAAAAGTATAAAATTTAACAAAAATCAATTATTGAAATAGCCGTTCATATGCTGGCTCTTTGAAGAATCTTCTGGCTAGTATGAAGCAAATTTCGTTTTTATTTAATCATAAATTCATGTGTATATTGAAAACTTGATTAAGATTGAAATAAAATACTCAAATTAAAATAAATACTCAATTAAATTAAATTTCAAATTATGTCTAAATTATAATTGGGTTGAGTATCAAAAATCAACATGACATGCCAATTTTAATAGATAGCCTCCACACAAACCAGCCGTTAATAGGCTGACAAATAGGTGGATTCATATAATTAGTTTACTATTACTTTGTGATATATAACATGTCGAGTGAAGTAAGTTAATTTGAAAAAATGGATATAAAGGAATTCCGTGTGTTAATAAAGCAAAATTGCATGATTTGGGCTTCGAACTGCTTCCGCATTCACTGTATTCTCCAGATCTGGTCACCAGCGACATGTTTCTGTTCTCAGACTTTAAGAGATTGCTTAATGGGAAAGAAATTTAGCACCGATGAAGATTTAATAGCCTTTTTATCCATTTTTCCCTTTAAAAGTAATCTCCCTTCAATGCAATGCACTTGTGGTAACATTTTTGCAAACCCAATAAAATTCGATTACCTTCTTCTATTCAGTTTTATTATCCTCAATTAGCTCAAAACTTTGTGCACGTTTGAGTTAATTGTATAACTAGAAGTCTTATGGTGCTAAATCCGCCGACTACGTTGGTTGCAGAACCATATTGGTAGAGTTTCTGCTGAAATGATCACAAGTAGGATGCCACATGGTATATCAGCAATTATCAAGCGTTCTCCGCCTATAAATCTGCTTATTGAGGCGAGTAGTTTCATGCAAACGACGCATAATACTTAAGAATTATTCTTTGTTGGCAGTTTTAATGAGACTGTAGGAATTTATAACAAACCATTCCACGACATTCAACAGAAAGCTGTCCATATGACATACATTTTTAAACAACTTTGAGACGTTTTTCTTGATCTAGGTTCAACTTTTACATGGTATTCGCTATATTGGGCCGTAATTTTTGGGTTGTGCATCGAAATTTTATCTCCAATAATGAAGCGTTTCATGATATTCTGTTAGTCTCAAGGCATTGTTTGAGTCAAAAAGACATGCTACGCTCTTACTAAAAAAAAATAAATTGTGCTATTGGATCCGGGCCGAATTTGATTTTTGTCAGGCACAGAATAC
Organism: Leucophenga maculata; assembly: GCA_035044805.1. Classification (NCBI taxonomy): domain Eukaryota; kingdom Metazoa; phylum Arthropoda; class Insecta; order Diptera; family Drosophilidae; genus Leucophenga; species Leucophenga maculata. Next base: position 1,116,653 of record JAWNNP010000761.1, read on the forward strand.
ATTTTAAAATAAACTGAACTAATCGAAATGAAATTCTAACCCTATCTACAAGATCTACAATTGTCCAGCTACGACTACATAGACCTTAAAAAAAAATATATGGATGTATGGTTTCTAGATCACTAAATCTGACATTCTACATTTTCGTAATTCCATCTGCACCTTCATGTTGCTCTCTAACATTGAAGACATCGTTCTCTTTTTTTTTAATTGAAAAATAAGTACTTCAAAACCCAATAAGAATTTTTCGGATTTAGCATCATAAAAATAATAGAAACTGATATTTGTGGTCTTAAACAAATTTAAAAAAAAAATTTAAATTTTTTTATTTTTAGCCAATAAACCATTTTTTTGGTGTGACTTGAAAAAAAAAATAAATAAAAACTATAACAATAATCCGGCCTTTAATTCGGAGTTTCGACATTGGTTATAGGCCCAGAGTATCGAAAGGATCCATTTCTATGTACATTCTTTCACATAGAAATTGAAAGAAATAAAGAATGGAAATACACCCAAAACATTCGTAAAATTTTGAAAGATTCCATTTGTATGTTAATTTTTTCGCTGAATCAGAATTTTTAATCATGATCAATAAATTTTGGAGAAAAAGCCAAAATTCATGTTAAATTTCTACTTTGAAAGGTAGGCGTCAAGTTTCATTAGGCCCTGTACCGAAGGTACAAGAGCCTATTGGTTTTGTGCAAATGTATGTAACAGGAAGAACTAATTGTCGGAGACCCCCCAAAGTTACCCCCATTATGGTCAGGAGTGATAGAGGAGTCGATATAGCCATGTCCGTCTGTCTGTCCGTCCGTCTGACTTCGTGTTTTTTGCATTCGACTAGGACTGCTCCTCCCCCCCCCCCCCCCTTCCTCATAAAATCACCCCAAGGCTAAAAATTTCTTCGGCACAAAAAAAATTAATACACCAGTATAAAGTTAACGCTTCTTTAAGCCCACATCAAAAAAGTTCATCAAAATCGGATAATAAATGACGATTTTATAAGCAATTGAATTTGAACGATCCCCCTTTTCTTTTCATTCATATTCGCGCAGTGAGAAGTGGTCATGTGTTTGGTCATATGCTCGGGAAACATTTAATGTGTTTGTAAGGCGACCTGAACTGGTACAGGGCCTCTTACAGTCGGTTACGCCCGACTGAAATTTCCTTACTTGTTTTTATTTTCATTCTTTCAATGAACCCGAATTCTTAATCGAAATTAATAAATCTGCATTATTTCCCAAAATCCATATAAAACTTTTACTTTCGTTTGGGCCAATTGCATCGCAAAGAATCAATTTCTGTGTTCATTCTTTTATTGAATCAGAACTTTATATCGAGAATAATAAAAAATAGAGATAAACAATAAATCCAAATATAAATGTGTACATTGTTTTGGGACCAGCGCATCCATGTCTATTCTCTCACTGAATCCGAAATTTTAATTGAGGAGATAAACCGAAAATTCATATAAAATTTCTAATACGGTTTAGTACAACGTAAGGATCCATTCTTATGCCATTTTTTTAATGAATTACAAATTTTAAGCAAAATTAATTAATAATGGAGACAAGCCTAAAACCCTTGTAAACTTTTTACTTTCGTTTGGGCCCAACGCATCGAAATATCAACATATGTCCATTCTTTCATTAAATCCAAATTTTTTACCGACATCAATAAAAAATGGAGGCGAACCCAAAATCCAATTAAAATTTCCACTATGTCCATTCTTTTGAGTGATTCAGAATATTTAGTTAATGAAAAATGGAGATAAACACAAAATCCATATAAAGTTTTTACTTTCGTCTGGGTCCAGCGCATCGAAAGAGTCTATATCTATGTACATTCTTTTACAAAATCATTACTTTTAATCGAAGTCAATAAATAAAGAAGCCTTACTTAATTGTATAATTTTTAATATCGAAGATATAATGATCTTTTCTAAGTAAGGAAGGAACCTAAAAGTAATTGCAGGATTTTATTAACGGATACGGTTTTAGCAACACAAATTTCATATAATGTGACAGCTCCGATTTGCTATACCCTTTTATTTTGGCTGTTTTGTGAATCATCTTTTCTTAGATTTCTTTAATGCATTGCTCAATCGTCTTCAATGCTATCACAAACTTCTTTAAATAATTAAAACCACTCAAATATTTTTTCCTTCGAGCCTGAACAGCTCCACACTTTTTGTTATACCCTGTATCCATAGAGAAAAGTTAATATTAACTTTGTGCAAATGTTGTTAACAGTCAAGAAGGAGGCGACGCAGATCGCATAAAGTTAAAAATTCGTAACTTTAAAAAACGAGTCGATATAGAAGACAAATATGGAGACTGTTGTAAATAGGGCCTACAAAATTTAATATTTAGATTCGCTATTTCCTTCTTCATTAACTTGTATGTGTGTGCCAACCCTTCCTCCTAAGCATGGTTGGCACTTACCATACAAAACTTTCCTTCTTTCTATGTTTTTTATGAAAATTAATTCAGCTAGAAATGTTAAATTTGGAGAAATAATAAAATTTTCCATAAAACTTGAAACAAAAGGAATTATTCCTCTATTTTGGATTTTGGTATAAAAAATGTAGTAAAATCTAAATCGCACATCCCAATCTAAATATGGGCCGAAATACAATCTTCGAAATAGCCGGAATAAGCTAGATCGGAAAAGATTTAAAAATTTTCCAATCTATAGAGTATCAGAAACCACATGCTAAGTCCATACAAACCAGTTGCTCACTTTTGTGTTTTTCTATTAAAAAAAAAAATTTTTAATACCCTACACAAAACATACTTGTAGCATGTAGCATAGAAATTGGGTTCATTGAAATGTAAAATTTATGTTTGTTAAATAACGAAAGAATCGGTTATTCAATGAAATATTTGTGTTCTGCACGATGAAGTCGAGTAGAGTTGTCAATATAAATTACAAAAACAGAAGTGAAACTTCTTGAGGCATCCTCGTACTGTAAAACGTTGCATTCTGACTTCATAGTTTCTATATTGGCGAGGAACATTATTCGCTGTTCTGCGGGCTTATTAGAAAGTCAAGTCAATATAGACATATCAGCCGATCTGACTCACCATTCGTACGAGTGTATGAATGACCAGATCTTAGACAATAAAATTTTGAATATTTCGACTCTAATTTTCTCTCTTCAAATGAAGTGTTTAGCACCTATACAAACTGGATATAAGATTTTGGGTATGGGTGGGAAGTCATGCACACCTTTTTTTCTTGAATGAAAAAAGCCTATTTGTTCAATTAAATTTCAATATGTCAAAAACTGATGTTTTAGACATACAACTAATATAATATATAATTTTTAAATTCGAAAAATAATTTATATGAATTGGATTTCTAACAGTTGTATATAATCTAGTTCAGCTCAATGCAAACCAAATACATAATTCATAAACATGTCTGCTAATACCCAAATGCGAATACGGAAATGCGTGTTTCAAATCGTGAGAAGCATGTGAAAATATTAGTTTAGAATTATTTAGTCCGGTTTATTAGCTGACCTTAAATTCAGTTGGCATAATTAAAGTCAATTAGATACAATGTACTGACAAAAACATTTAATTTCATTTAAAACACTTTTTATGAAACAAATGTAATATAATATGCATTTAATAAACAAAAAGAATAGTAACTAATTTCATTGATAATCTTTTAAGTGAGTAAACACAGAAGGATTTTTTGTTTAGCTAAATGATGTCATAATGATGTGAGCTATCAAAAAGTCAAAAAACAAAAAACAAAATATATCGGACGTATATATAGAAATGAGTAATTTTCATTCATTGTGTTTTGTTTTCGCTTTTTATTTCGAATGTAAAAAAAAAAATACAATAATAATAATAATTAAATGCGCAAAACAAAACTTCATTAAAAAAAAGCGTATCTTTTTAGTTATAAATGAATGTATTCATATAATTTTTTTTCTATTAATTATTTGCTAACATTCAAAAAACAAAAAAATTTTATATATATACAAACAAATCACAACAACAAAATCTAGAAAATTAAATAATTTTTTGTTTTACGCGATTTTTTCCCATCGTTTAATAACAGCACGCTACATGTACGAGTATGTATCTATAAGATACGTAGGTCAACACATTGTGCAAAAAACATATATGTTAGATACAATGCTTTATTGCCGCAAAGTCATTGACTGAGACTGAAACAACGTGACTCTAAAAGCTAAGCTTACGGTTGTTTACTTCATTTCATATACTAAGTATCTAGATACGCTTGCATAGCGCATTGAGTAAGTATCTAAGCACAGTTCCGTACACAAATATGGAAATGAGTTGCTATATTTGGCTTTAGTAATAATAAGTTAGTTATATAAGCATTTCTATTGAATTAATGTTAAGCTTGAGTAGTCAATAATTTAAATTTATTGATGATTTATAGCATGAAATGAAAAGATAAATTCCTGCTTTGAAACTTCGTTAGAAAATTCCATTGCCTAACTCAAATTCAATCTTAGAAAATAATTTCAAGTTTGTGCGAAAAATAAGAGATGCATCTTCTTTGTTTTTTTTTTTTGTATCTTACTGTCTACTATCTACATCTGTATCTTACACTCTGACGCACATATTTCTTTACTTTAGCGTAAAACTTTTTTATATATACATATTTTCAGATTTCAACACCAAACCTAAAGTAAAGTGACTCGATTGCCCTTTGGATAGCAGCAGCAGCAGCAGCAAGCCAGGCCAACTCAACTCAACTCAACTCAAGTTTTAACTCGTTTTCAAATTCATTCGATTGCAGGTAGAACGAAATAAAGGTACACAGAGAGAGAGAGAGAGAGAGAAGCAACTTCAACTTCAAGATTTCAAAGCAACAACAACTTGAAGTAAATGCAGAAAAGCACTTCAACTGAAGTCAGCTGAAGTTCAAAAAGAAGAAGCAGAAGAAGTGCAATAAATTACGCCAAAAGTTAAAGCCAAAGTCAATTAGAAGCACAAAATAACGAGCCAACCAACCAAACCATTCAACAAAATAGCGAAGCACGACTTGTGGGGAGCAGTTGGGTGTAAGAAGGCTGCTAAGGCGTTTAAAAGTGTATAAATAAATTTATTTTAGCAGCGCCAACACTCGTAAAAAAAGATTTTTCAAAAAATTTAACGCTTTTGTCTTTACGACTTTAACAGGTCATTGGTGTAATTAATATTTGTGCCTTTTACTCATAAAGCCTTAAAGAAAGAAGTGTTCTGTTGTTTTTGTTAATAAAGATCTTAGATTATTATATTTTGAATGAACTGAAAATTTTGTAGCTTATAAAAACAACATTTAAACGCATAAAATTAGGCAATAATGAACTGAATTGGTTGAAATACATTATTAAAGTTAGCACGTGATTTAATTCAAATGCGTTACTTTTTTGTTAATATTATTAAATAGGTTAATAGAATTTAAAAAAAACAAATACGTGAATGTAGTATTGTCGTCTTATATAGACACAATATCTGTTAAAGCAATAATACAGGGCTGTAACTAATATTATATTTTATATAAAACTTATGAAATTAGAATTTTTTTAATGAATTGTATAACTATTATTTTTTATCTCAACAAATAAAAATTTAATAATAAAAATTAAAACCAAATTTTTTTATTAAAAAATCTAAAATTATTTTTTATTTAAATTTTTGTACCACATTCTCACCACCGCTTATCGATAAAAACTATTTTATAAATTTAAATAGGCACTTGCAAGAGTGGCACGAGACATTTTATAAAAGTAAATTCATACAGCGCTGAGGCCCTGGAGAAATAAAGGTTTCCGATTTTGTTTACGACATCCAAACTAAAAACAAGTAAGGAAATTTCAGTCGGGCGTAATCGACTGTAAGAGGCCCTGTACCAGTTCAGGTCGCCTAACAAACACATTAAATGTTTCCCGAGCATATGACCAAACACATGACCACTTCTCACTGCGCGAATATGAATGAAAAGAAATGGGGGGTCGTTAAAATTCAATTGCTTATAAAATCGCCATTTATTATCCGATTTTGATGAACTTTTTGGATTTTCGCTTAGAGAGGCGTTAACTTTATATTGGTGCATTAAATTTTTTTTTGTGCCGAAGAAATTTTTAGCCTTGGGGGTGATTTTATGGTGAAGGGGGGGAGGGGCAAAATTTTAAAATAAACTTGTCAAATTCCGGAGCAGTCCTAGTCGAATGCAAAAAACACGAAGTCTCTATCTATTACCATTTCCGAGATCCTTTCGTTCATACAGACGGACAGATGGACGGACGGACGGACAGACGGACATATCTATATCGACTCCTCTATCACTCCTGACCATAATGGGGGTAACTTTGGGGGGTCTCCTACCATTATTTCTATCTGTTACATACATTTGCACAAAACCAATAGGCTCTTGTACCTGCGGTACAGGGCCTAAAAAGCGGGCCTTGACTCGGCACCTTTCAAAAAACTGAGACCATAAATTTAGCTGGCTGAACAGGAAATCCATAACATTCAGCAAGATTATGTATGGAGTTTGTAGTTGAGAAATATGTTTTGATAAAGAAATAAATTTCCAAATCTTAAAAAATTGATATTGCTTCGTGCCATAGCAGGGGAGTATTAGAAGTGAATGCTCAATATATTGTCCAGATCAACATATTCATGTAACCTGCAAAAGAAGCAAACTGCAAGGAGTTTAAAGCAGATGTACTCAGATATTTTCAAAAAACAGTTAAACTCAGTAGCATCTGATAATGGAAAAAATATGTTACAAATCTGTGAAATTTTTGAACGAAGTCTACCATATGCAGACTTCGATGATAAAGAACTGAATGATTTATGCATTCAATCAATAGCAGCGATTTGTAACTTCAAAGGTCTTTCGGGCACACTTTTAGGTTAAAAAATTACCCACGATATCCTTCTTTCATGCATTATATTCAAAGTTATACCTAATAATATATGTATTCTCAAATTCGCAAATTTTAACTTTTTTCAAGTCAGCATCATGATTACGATTAACGTTTGAAAATGAGTGACGAAGAAGAACTCATCGAAGTATTATTCTAGAATATAGTATTATTCTATGATAATCCGAATTATTTATAGATTCGATGTAAAAAAAAAATATAAAAAAACAAACTTACCCTTAAATAGTTGGATTTTCAGCAATTAAGTCTTTAAGAAAAATCTGTAAGAAATTAAGAAAATAAAATAAAATTAATTTTTATGATAAATACTTTAGTACGGCAGCTTTAGATACATTTTAATAGGCATATTAATAGTAGGTAATGCTATTGCGCTCTGACCGTAGTTTTACGTATAACCCTGCTTCTCCTGTAACTTAATAATTGTCAAGATACTTGGGCTGGGTTAGGGACAAAGCTTGACAGTCCCCCAAGATATGATCCGGAGTTTCGTCATTTTTTAGACAGAATCTGCAAGTGCTTTTAATTTCGATTCCAATTGTACACAAGTGTCTTCTAAGTCTGACGTGTTCAGTCAGGAAGCCCGAAACCATTCTTAGATCGTATTTTTAAGTCCGTTGTAGATTTCCTATCTCTTCTTATTGTAACGGCATAACAATTTATTACTTTGTCTAAAGCCTTTACAATTCTCCCAGAAAAAGTCCCTTGGTTTTTAGGCCCTGTACCGAAGGTACAAGAGCCTATTGGGTTTGTGCAAATGTATGTAACAGGTAGAAATAATGGTCGGAGACCCCCCAAAGTTACCACCATTATGGTCAGGAGTGATAGAGGAGTCGATATAGACATGTCCGTCTGTCCGTCTGTCCGTCCGTCCGTCTGTCCGTCTGTATGAACGAAAGGATCTCGGAAACGGTAATAGATAGAGACTTCGTGTTTTTTGCATTCGACTAGGATTGCTCCGGAATTTCACAAGTTTATTTTAAAATTTTGCCCCTCCTCCCCCCCTTCCCCATAAAATCACCCCTTAGGGTGAAAATTTCTTCGGCACAAAAAAATTGAGTGTACTAATATAGAGATAACGTTTTTCTAAGCAAAAATCCAAAAAGTTCATCAAAATCGGATAATAAATGGCGATTTTATAAGCAATTGAATTTGAACAACCCCCCTTTTCTTTTCATTCATATTCGCGCAGTGAGAAGTGGTCATGTGTTTGGTCATAAGCTCGGGAAACATTTAATATGTTTGTTAGGCGACCTGAACTGGTACAGGGCCTTTTACAGTCGGTTACGCCCGACTGTATTTCCTTACTTGTTTCTCTTTACCTTTTACCAGGATTCTCATTGTATCTGGTTCGAGTCCGCAGAATGGTTTTGGACCTGTGAAGGGAGATGCTGCCCTATTCTTGCCAAGTCGACTGCCTGGAAGATACTGGTAAATATCCATAGCGCCAGTTTCTTCATCTGTTAGGGAGCCATCTGTAAGCCAACTGATTGCCCCTGGTTTGACATCGTAGTTCAGCACTATGTTTTCCGATTTTCCTTTGGAGCTGAGCCCCACTTTAAATATTCTGATGGAGTTGTCAATAGGGTGTTGTACGGTATTGTAGGATATCAATAGGCTATTGTAGAAGTGGGTGGACGCCCGTCAAGATATCGATTATTGACATAAGCCTCTCTACCATTTTTTTTCTTTCATATCCTAACGATGAACTCAGTACGCTTATTGTTGGTTATGAACATAAAGCGGCGTTAGGTTCGCATTGCCCCGGATATAGTTGTACAAGCTAACATCGGAATTATATTATTTTACTTTTTTTTTGCTGGCTACTGCTTAGCTCTATTCGCCCATAATTCAATAGCGCCGTTTGTCATCAAACGCCTGACCATTGGAAGATACATCCGTTTCATTATTTTAAGGGTACACCTACAACTTTTCCTAGCAACTCATCATTTCTTCATTATATGTGGATCTATCATATGGTACGTTGGTCAAAACTTACTACCAGATATTTCACCTGGTAGCTTGGAGAATTATTCTAATGTGACATTCGCCAGTATTGGCTTGAGTGATTTCATCTTGTGTTTCCTATAGAAAGGAACAAATGTAGCTTAAGCTGGATTGAGAGATCCAATACAGACTCACTGCCAATTTATGGTTTTGTAGGTAAAAACTATCTTCTAAAAAATCTTTAAAAGCTTTTTTTGGGATTGCCTGTCATAAAATTTAGCTTAGCATCGATCGGTGTCGCTCTCCGTTTGTGCTGATGGCAATGTCATTGTCATTTCAAAAGAAGTACGGGCCGGTAATGACTTCACTTGAATCACTTTCTGCAGATAAAATTTTTGTGTATCCTATTTCAATTCTAATAAATTATTCTATTAAGGTTCATATCATACCACTAAAAGGGGTAGCTATCATTCAATCCTGACCGAATTTATAGGTGTTTGCCTGAAAAACATTTAGTGGTGGTTCATTTTATATTGAAACGATCTTTTGGTGTATATTACACTGATATCAATTAAATATTCCACATTGATCCAGATAAAAATCCCCATGCAAATATAAGGTACATTAGAGGTACAGTGTCTCTCAAAGTCAAGCACACTCAAGCAGCATTATTTTTGGTTAGAGATGATGCTGAAACACGGTAAAGATGTATTGATAAATTATGCACACTTAAAGGAATAGCCAGCATAATAACAATATTTTGTTTGTTTTTAAAGTAAAAACCTAAAAGCCTCTTTTCTACCGTTTAACATTAACTTTAAATTTGATAAATTGTCGTCTTATGGAGTGGCATAATCCGCTTACTTCTAGAGCTTGTTGTCAAACAAATTCATGGCCTGCTCTTTTGCTTTAACATTTGTCACTTTGCTGACAAAAATTGCTGCAAATCTGCCGGAAGTCATGTTTAAGATACCACTTAAAATGTTATTCTTCGTATGAAGGGTATTAATGCGAAAACAAAAAATATATTTTTCGCCAATTTTAAAAGATTTGTATATGCTATTCTCTATGTGGTTATAATACATTGTGGGTTCTTCCAATCCATTCCCTATGTATTTTTGTTTTAAAACAAAAAAAAATCGCTTAATATGCAAATTTAATTAAAGACCACTCAAATTCTATCAAAAGATAACTTTATTATATAAGTAAATTATTTATATTAAATCTTAAATATATTTGTGTTATAATAAACTGGTCTTCACACGATTCGAAAAAAATTAGAAATTAATTAAAGTCAAGCTTTGCGCTTCAGCTTTGTTTAAGTAAAATAAATTCGTTTATTTATTCTGTACTCATCCAGACTTATCTCAATTTAAGTAGCTTTTTCTATAAACTGGAATTACGTCAGACATGCATAAAACGCAATTTAGTTCTTTGTATTATATACAATCTACAAAATGCGCACAAAGCCAGTCTGCTTTTTATCAGAAATTTTCTAAAGAGTATTTCTGCGACAGAAAGCGGAAGCAGCTAATTTATATACGAGTATGTGCGCTTCTATATGATTTTTTATTTAAATAGCAAAAAATTGGCCAATGCAACAAAAAATAGAATCTATTTGCACATAAAAAAACAAACACGCCGACTATGTATTATGTATAAAAATAAAAAAAAAATTTGCTTAAACAAAATTTAAATTAGTTTTCCCAGCCGCGCAGTCAAGCATTACAGACGGTTGCAAAAAAAAAAATCATCGCGGAAGTCAAGTTCAAGGTAAGACGTTCCCCATTGCAGAATCTCAGTTTTGGAGCTACAATGAACAATTTGTACACATGACTGAATATAACTAATCTGACAGACAGACAGACTTACAGAAAGACAGACAGCCGCAGACTGTCATTCGAGTTGGCAATCTAGCAGCCAGGCAAACAGGCAGACATCACAAATTCAGAAATTTCAGTACGTCAAATGCATTTTCTCATTAATTTTTCAATTAAACGCAAATTTAAATTCGAGTAACGCGAATTGCTGCGACGTGCTGTTTTGAGTGTATGGCACTTTTTGGCAGGCGTCGGTTATTATTTCGAGATGACTGCCAGTCATTTGTCTGTCTGTCTGCCTGTCTGTCCGTCTGTCTTTCTGTATTTATACTGCATGGACCTACCACAGTGTCGTGCGGATTGCGTTTATTTTGCATATTTAAGCATGTCTATATGTTGTATGTAGTATACCAGAGAAAAGTATTAAATTTCCAGCTCATTAAAATTTACGCTCTGTGTACGAGCGCTTATACGAGAGTATGTGCCTGCAACAACAACAACAACAACAGCAGCAACGCATAAAACTGGCAGTCAGCAAAATCAGCAACATCTCTTCATTATGCTACTCAGCGTAAGGCAGACACAAACGTACAGAAGGATTCTTGTATATACAATATAAGTAGTAAGTATATTCCATCCATCATGGAATGTATTGCAGTTCGTGTTCTCACAAATAGCTTCGTTTCGTTCATTCATCATAAGAAGAAGTTTATCAGTGGGTTTGCTGCTGCTTATTACTTTTTGTCGCAGGCACAGTGGTGTATTTTGAGATTTTAGGCGCATTTGAATTATTTGATTAGCACACAAAATAAATTAAAAAAAAAAAAAAACAAAATAAAGTACAAAAATATAAATTTTATGACTAACTTTCAGAGCATGTAATTTGTAGCTCAAAAAGATGTTGACATGCAGTTTGAGTCATTCAAAATAATTGACTAAATCTTGAGACAATATGAAGTAGAGTGAAATGTTTATTACTTGCGTATTCTTTCGAAGAAAAGTTAAAAAATTCATAAATTTTGTTCAAAACGACATCATACTCGTAATTCATTGAATTAATTCATCCATGTTGACGCACTTCGAACAAAATAGTCGGCACCTTCTTCGAAAAAATTATTACTGTTTAATAAATGGCATATCTCTTATGTAGATCATGCAAAAATCAACATGTCCCAACCTACACAGCTATAGTTTTTTTTTTTTTTATTACATCCTTATATTAAAATATGGAGATTCTAGATGAAGACTTCTTAGTCTAGTATTAAAAGTTCAAAAATTCATAAATTTTTATCAAAATCGACATCAGAGTCGCAGTTCTTTGAAGTTATTCGTCCAAATAAAATGGAAGGTGCCACTTAATGCCTTCGAAGAAATTTTTACTGGTTAAATTGACTGGCATATCCCTTCTGTAGATTATGTAGGAATGAACATGTCCCAACCAGCACAACTATAAACAAGTAAGGAAATAACAGTCGGGCGTAACCGACTGTAAGAGGCCCTGTACCAGTGCAGGTCGCCTAACAAACACATTAAATGTTTCCCGAACTTATGACCAAACACATGACCACTTCTCCCTGCACGAAAGTGCCTTATAAAACATTTTTTTTATGTATGAAGAGAAAAGGGGGGTCGTTCAATTTCAATTGCTTTATTATCCGATTTTGATGAACTTTTTGGATTTTTTTTTTTGGTTAAGAAGGACGTTATATCTATGCTGGGATACTCAATTTGTTTGTGCCGAAGAAATTTTTAGTCCTGGGGGTGATTTTAAGGGGAAGGGGTGTGTTGGGGAGAGGGGCAAAATTTAAAAAAAAACTTGTGAAATTCCGGAGCAGTCCTAGTCGAATGCAAAAACACGAAGTCTCTATCTATTACCGTTTCCGAGATCCTTTCGTTCATACAGTCGGACAGACGGACGGACGGACAGACGGACATGTCTATATCAACTCCTCTATCACTCCTGACCATAATGGGGGTAACTTTGGGGGGTCTCCTTCGGTACAGGGCCTAAATAGGACACCAAAAGCTAAAAAAAAACTATACTCATTTAAAAAAAATCAACTTTTTGCACTGAAAATAATTCTCAAAATTTCAATAAAAAATGGTGAGCTCAAACCAAACGACCCAAAAAAGCATCAGCTTGTACCGCTCGCTTTACAAAAGGTCTCAGTACTCATCATTCCGAAACCAAACAATATAAATCGTTCCTACAGTAAAGGTGTAAATGAGCTGAAAATGATTCTAAATCAAAAAGTTTAACTGAAACGAATAAAAATTGCCAGAATATCGAGCTTCGTTTATGAAACAGTCATCGGCATATATGGTTCATGGGTTATACTTAGCAGTAGTTAGAACAATTTTTCTTTTCGTAGTATGTGTATGGTAGCCCATAGTAGATAGACCGCGTTAAGTAGTTACACTTGGTGCAACGAAGTACAGATCCTGCATCTGTTTAACGCTGACAAAAGCACTAAACTTTCATTTCACCTTCACCAACTCGATCAGAGTACAAGAAATAGAGCTACAATACAGCTGAAATTCAACTTCGAACGTTGCTCCGGGCACTTGAAAATACTTCAACTCCAAGAGCCACTTTCACCAAGTTCGGACTATTGTAGCCCAACTACTACCTTTGTTAAGAAATATATCGTCTCCACACTACTAGTCTAAAGAAAATACTATGAATATATTTATGGAGGAGTCATCTTTTCCTTTGACCTATGGAAAGGTGGTAGCATTATTGAGACATTGTCAAACTATACTCATATAAGCAATTGAGTGACTCTCAGCAACAACATAAAACGACTACCACAAATCTGATAGGACCTACGAAAATTAACTCAGCTGGGTACCTGCTTACCTAACCATAAAAGGAAAGCGCGAAACGATTAGGCTGCCCAGAGATGCAATTTCTATGAACAACTTAAGAGGGTAGAACGTAGTAGAAATATATATGCCTATTTGTTAGCCACGGAACACTCTATAATTATTTAAATATTTGTAAGCCCTCTTATCTCACTTGAGCGAAATAAAATCTTGGCGCTGTAGGTAGACACTCCATTAGAATAGCTTCCAAGACTTTTGCAAATGTTGTTGGATTGCTGCTGAGTAAAAAAAAAATAGAGCAAATGCAAGCCCATCGCAAGATAACCTAATCGTAACCTTTAAAAGGAATGAAGACTCTCGATACAGAAATAAATTTCGCTCGTAAAGAATGGAGTCGCATAATGAAGACATTGCCGGTCAGAGAAGTGCAGTTTGTACAAATGATCTGCTTATTTAAAAAAAAATAATAAAAATAATATTAATATTCTAAGCTCCGGGTCTGGAAAGGGAATAATATTTTGAGAAAAGGTTCTATGCAAATATCCCAGTGTCATGAGTGTATCATCTTTTCTTAATGAATAATCTATAGAGAACCGATAAATGTAGATAATTTTAAGTTCATATATTACGTTCAGTGTTCAAGTGATTTGTTTGTATTGATGCGTGCATAATTTTTTAATGCTCACAAGTATATTTTATTGCACGAATCAAATTTTTGTTTATAGTAGAGATGGGCATGAGCCGTGCTTTTTGTCGTGGCACTTCGTGCCGTGCCGGCACTACATTTTTTGTTGGTCAGGTACGGCCCAGTATGGCACGGCACGAAGTGCCACGAAAAAAGCACGGCCCATGCCCATCTCAAGTATAAACAATACAAATTTCTTATTTAACCACAACCTAATAATTTTCTTTTTCAGAAATGGAAACATATTTGTAGTGGTCCGATATGGACCTGTATAGAATATTACAGAATCTTAATATTCAAACTTAAAGTCTCTTATAGTCATACAGACAGACGGACTATACATATAGACTCGATTTTTAATGCTTATATGCACTTGCAATCTCAAGAAAAAATAAATTCCTTTCCAGCTGATCGAACTTCACGAGCTAAGAATTAAACCTTGTAAAACATATTTAATACTCTTAAAAAATTACCCGACAAATTTTTCACAAAATGAAAGAGTTTTTCTCACATTTCGAAATAGTGAAAAATTCCTAGAAGTACTAGTAAATGAAAAGCTGTTAAATAAAAATTGTAGAGAAAGAAAGTAACTTAAAAAAAAAGTCCTTTGCTAATAAGCTATGATAAAGACTAGCCACATGCAAAACATCACAGCAAGCATGGCCCAAGTATGACCAATTACAGAAGAGGAACAAGACAGACCTAATAAAAACTAACACTGTCTCATAAAATAAAATACAAAGAAGACAAGTTTACTTACACAACATACAAACATAGACTCTACCTCAGAGTTGTTGTATGAACAAAATTTTTATTGTTGTTTCAATTTGACCCATTTGGACTATTTGGCATCATTTTGAAGTTTCTATTTAAATGTTCCAAATGGGAGCACCAGAAGGAGTAGTTCTTCATGCAAATCTGTACACCTTTCTGGGTTTTTGGATGAACAAATTGCTTGTGGTTATTTTAAATTTATCTACAAAAATTTGGTGTATTTAACATCAATCATAATCAATATATTCCATTAAAGTTCAAATCGGTTCAGTAAAAGAAGTAACCTCAATACAATATGGGTATTTCTCAGGGATAGTAACCATAAAAACTAAAACCTCCTTTATGAGTTTTTGAACGTCCATTATAAAAAAAAAATATTCTATATAGGTCCATGTCTGACCACTAGGGGTAGGCTCCATTGAAATATGTCCCCAAACTGGGTTTACGTACGAAAAAATCCTTTTTATGGTTTAATTTATCATGAAACGACAACATTGGTGTATCTTACAGCGATCCCAATAAAATATCATACACGGATCCATATAGGAACATAACGCCAAATAAATTTAAGGTTCAATGGGAGTACATACATACAGGAATAGGGTACTGAATATGGATTTTTAATCCCAGCCACTGCTAAAAAGCGGTGCTCCAGTCAAGCGTTCAGAAAGAGTTCACCATCTACAGTACTTTTCCACTGCCTAAGAAACTGTAAGGCTAGATTTGTAGAACTGAAAGCTTCTCACATTATTAAAGAAGTTTTTTTCCTTGGCTTTCAACATAAAAGCGACGCCGTGCATTAACTTATATTTATGTGTATTTATACGAAAATTATCGTTAGTATCAAGTCTTCTTTTGGAGAAATATTTCGAAACAACATTTTAAAAATTCCAAGCGCCCAGCTGCACCTTCAGAATTTTAATGCGAACCTGTGCCGCTCAAATATATTTTTTTAAATTTTATTTATTTTTCTTTTTGTTTGCAAAAATTAAAAGAAAATCCGCTGCATTAAATTCATGCAGAAACGTGACGTTTCTTTATATTATGCTTTTATATGATATATAAACTCATAATTGTAGAGCAGCGGCTGTCTGATTGCCTGCCTGTCGGTTGCTATGCTTATAGTACAATACTTAATGAGAGTTCAAATAATTGAACTCAATTTGCCAATGTTTAAATAATCGCTCATGCATTTCTTTTTATTAATGAATCATTTTGCGAAATCGAAAGCTATTGCAAAAACCGGAAGCAATGTCATAAATCGTAAAGCAATGCCTCAATAAATAATATTTGTGTGAATGAATAGTTGTTGCCACTACTTCAATCTTATCGGCAATCATATACACCTACGATTAAATTGTATTGAACATATATTAAACATAAATAGATATTGAACGCACGACGACTTACGTCACTTAATAATGTCGAGAAAATAATCTAAGACAATTGGAAAGTAATAAAATTAGAGCTTGCGTCAGCTTCGGCATTACGCGCCCACACAAGAGAAACGTATCGAAGGAAAATTGGTTGCTCGAAAGTCAATCGAAGCCAAAATAAACATTGAAGAAAAAAATAAAACAAATATAAGATTAGAGCTCACTCAAATTGGCAAATAATTATTGCTGAAATTGGCGTAGTTTTTTTTTCTTTTGTTTTGGTTTGACTTTTAAATTTTTTTCGCTCTTGTATTGTTTACCTTACAAGTATAAAGAATGGTCTATTATATTTGAAGGTTTATATGGAAATTAAATTTTGTATGTTTGAACTCATAATTTATTGAACTAAACTGAAAAAATTAAAATTTTATTGCGAATGACAAAATTTTGTGCAATTTTAGCTTAAATAAATAATTTATAATTCGTAGTAATAATTTCTTAAACCAAACAGTTAAAATTTATACAAATTAAAAAAGTTTTTCAAAATTCCAAAAAAGTTTATAAATATTTAAATTTTCTAAATTTATTTCAGATTGATTTATACTTCGTATTTTCTTTATTCATAAATAAAAAATGTTTCAAACTTTTAAGCCTTTATGAGGCAATTAGTCAAATATTAAATCAGTCGCAACCGAGCAAAGCCGGTTACTTTAACTTTTCAGCGAACAAAAAAAGCTAAAATGAAGAACAAAAACAGCTTGAAACATTGACGCAATTAGAAGTTGTTAAAACGTTTAAACAAAAACAAATGTGCAGTGATACGAAAAAGATAGAAAAAAAAAAATCCCCAGCATGGGGCAGTACAAGTATTAGGGAGTCGAAGTCAGGCACAAAGTGCAGAAAAGGTCAAAGTGCTGCCGACGACAGCAGCAACAATAACAACAACAACAGCAACAACTAATACAACAATAAAAGCCATTTTAATGACGGCAATAAAAAATTAGAAACGTGTAAGAAAAAATTAAACGTTTTTCTTATACTTTTTTCTTCTTAAGATTTTCCGCACACTTTTCCATCATTTAATATTGTTTAGCTGGCGCACCCTTTTCTTGCTTGACTTGGCCAATATTGTCTTTGGCGGATTAAAAAGAAAAACGAACGCGAAAAATTAAGCGTTCTTTTGAAAAACACAAGGAAAAATTAAAGAAAAATCATTTAGAAGCTACCTTGCCGCACATTAAAAAAGGGCGTTGCCTTAGGTAGTAGAGGGCGGGTAGCAAAGCGGAAGTTGCTTTTACTGATTGCCATTAATGCATATGAACACTAGTCAACATAAGTTCAGGAAATACATATTTGTAGATTGTAGAAATTTCTACAATTCTTTAAGATGTGTGAGAATGAAAATCCGGAAAAAATAGAAAATTAACCAAAAAAAATTAAATATTTTAATGGGTCTTTCCTTAACTTTACTAATCTAGAGTAATCAGAGAGTAAACTATTTTATTATTCTCAAATACCATCAAATCCGCCGTCATCATGTATAATATTGAAGATTCTGTGCAGGCACAATTATAGGTGTGATCTGCTTCTGAAGCCATCTGATGACGGAAATGTTGTTTATAAAAAGGTCTTAGAAAAAAACTATCACCGAGATAAATCAAGAAAATTTAATTTTTCTAAAAACTTCGATGTTCAAGTCATTAATATGAATTTTTTAGAAAATGCAAAATTGATATCTTCGTACATATCACAGTGATATTTTTTTATGTCAACTGAATTTTTTTTTCAAATAATTTCGATGAAACAATAAAAAAAATTTTTGTTGTTTCACTAAAAATAATATAAAAGTACTTCGTTGTGTCGTTTCACGCCTACTGCAGACGAGTAAAATCGAGTTCGAGATACCCTATACCTAGTATAAGGCTTATTGGAACAATATATTTGTATTGTGTGGCGTTAAGTTGATCTGGATATATGTGGAATTTTTTATTACGATTGAGGTAAATAAGCCGAATTGGATGTTCCTTGATTTGTTAAAAAAAAGTAAATATAGAAAAACGCAAAAACGATTTGTGGGAACATGATGAAGACTGTACAATATACCAATCTGGAACTATGTATATGCTACATTTTATTACAAAACAAAAACATTTTCATATAATAACTAAACATTTAGGGCAATTTGTATTAGGACTATGCCTTGTAAAGGGTTTGGCACGTTTATTTTATAAACTTTATTTTCAGAGGGACTTAGCGAGTCTAAATAGATAGGACATTGCTGGACTTTTTATGTAGTTCAAGAATATTTACCTTCTGTCAAAATCCTTTTGCTATATAAAAGTGTTATTTTTTAATATCACTATGCCAATCTTCATATCAATTCGATAAAAAGTTTTTTTTAATAATTTTTTTTTATCCTCCATAAATCTTGAGACTTATTTGAAGCTGTTCAGGTACCTGATGAACAAAATGTTGAGCCAACAAAAAACTTACAATTATCAATTTAACAAGTTCGAAAATATCAAAACGATCTTTTTGTATATATCAAAGTGCTATTTTTTTAATACCAATATGACATATTTCATATAATTTCAATAAATTTTTTACCTGTTTTTTTTTTTATAATCTATTTTAGTTTTGTAGTATTTATTGGCGAGACAAATGATGCATTTTTGTGTATCTGTAGACGACATGATACCGCAGTTCCTCGCCAACGATTCAATGCGTACATATACATGTTCCGCGATTTGTTGCATCAGCCGCTGATTTTCTGCATCAGTAGTTACAGCTACAACGTAGAATCCTTTTTAATGACTTGCTGACCAGTTCATCAACGCACTTTGCTATTCAAATGCTTCCAGAATAGCAATGCTTCAGGGGTTTGTATTACATAAAACATCGAATTCAGACACATGACATATCGCTCGAGATTGCAAATATTTAAGCTATCCTGATAATACTGTCGCAGTTTCACCATAAATAATTAAAGCCTAGCCAACGTCATCGTATCCAGTGAGTCAGTGATTAACTGTTGTAGTTTTGATTCTTCCGAACAGCAGAGCAGAGCTAATATATTTAATATTTTATTCTCTCGTTAATAAAAGGAAAATTTTGCCTGGACAGATTGTTCCCAATTAATTTCATAACTGAAACCACCAAAAGCTCTATTAAGTTCTGGGAATATCAAGAAGATTCCTGGATTATGATCTTCTTGCATTCTGCTGACTGCTGTTCATTAACCAGAATTCGCATAATACTGTATTAAGTACTTTTGCTTGGACATTTCTGGCGATTCCCCATACTATTATTTCCGATCCAACATATGTTCTGGGTGCTAGCCTTGACAGCTTGGATAAAGATCAGAAAAATGATCCGAAAGCTGCTTAGGCTACACGCGATCTTTTTATTATTGATAGTAATCACAAAGTATGACTTTCCATATTCTATACCAAATCCACTGGGGAAAGGTTTTATGACATTTTGCGCGTCATTGAACGACTGGATTCCTGTTATACAAAGTTATG
The DNA here is from genome assembly GCA_035044805.1 of Leucophenga maculata. NCBI lineage: Eukaryota > Metazoa > Arthropoda > Insecta > Diptera > Drosophilidae > Leucophenga > Leucophenga maculata. Next base: position 1,136,530 of record JAWNNP010000761.1, read on the forward strand.
ATTCTGCCATCGATCACCGATGAAGAGAGGCGGAAGCTATTCCCAACGGGCTTCGACAAAGTATGTGTGACATCAGGCGTCGACTATGTTAGAACCACCGAACATTATTAAATTGGCAAAGATTTTTTATTGGAAAATCCCAAACACACTCTGATGGTTTTGTAAGAAAGTGTTGTCGAAGCGATCTTCAGTGCCATTATGGTGGCGCCGATAAAAAGATACAAATTACTACCAGACGCTCAGGCTTCTGCACTTACTAAAGAATATATGTGAATGACTGACTGGCTGACACCAGATTTATGAACATCATCGAGCTCCGGAACCAAATACTGAACTTTTCGCAGTGATCATGTGAATAGTTGAAGGCCTTTGAACCGAAAATATTTTGCCATCTTTTTGATTGAGCTTAACACTCCGAATTATTTGTTAATATTAAGAATGGACTGCACTTGGCCTATTTTTCCTTTTTCCGATCCTACTTGAATACACAGCTACCGTAAATCTAACCAGTACGAGTTGGTGTACCCTGCACTGGTGCTTATCATATCAAAGTGATATTTTTTAATATCAATATGACATTTTTCATATTATTTATATTAAAAAAGATAAATAAATTAAACTACGGCATTGATGAGATAATATCAAAATTATTTTGTATACTAGACAGTGATAGTAGACGCCTAAATTTTCCTTATCCGATTAATTTACCTTTCTTTCCCGATCAGTATCAGTGCAGAGCTGTCATCAATCCATCAAGTTCATGTTGCTATATCATAGGCTAGTGTGCTCGCCTACTTCCTTTTTGCACTCCTTGCTGCCGACGTACCCACAACTAGTGCTGACGAATTCGCATTGATACCCTACACAATTGTTGTCTATATCACGCTCTCTATTGGAATGGTAGAATAATAAGCTAGATTACTAATGCTGAGACTTTCTTCTTGGTCAAGAGATTGAGATACTAAATATTGATAGTAGACTGACTAGGATTCTGCCCCGATTAACCCAAAATGACTCCATTTTATTAATGCACAAATTAGGAAGACAAATTATTTTAGTTGCCTTTTATTGACAATCGATACAACAAAAATTCAGGCGAATATGACTTGTAAATTTGTATAGGTTGATTGAAAAAAAGGGCGCTAAAACTTTTACTAACAATCTAGTTACAAAGGACAGACGACAACAGCTGCAATTGTCCGTTTAATTTATATGATATAATTTCCTAATATAAATAAAACTTTATAAGAATTCTTTCATTAAAATACCTAAAAAGTTTTTTTTAGTAAAAACACAATAAAATGTGTATGTAACAAAGAAAAAACCCAATTTGACATGCTGTTGACCAATGTAATTAACCAAAATTACGGTCAAATAAAAAATATATATTTGAAGACAACAAATGACGACCCTAACAAATCCCACAGCAAGCAAGATAAATGGGAAAACGCACAACAATTTTCCACAAACTGTTGGCCGAAATTTTATTACAAAGAATGAAATGTTTATGTTTAATGTTTATTACGCAATTTTTTATGCGCATTTCACAGAAAAATAAAATGTTTGACCAATTTCGAAGACATTTTGCTTTATGCAGCATTTTATTCACCCAATGCTATACATTTTGTATTTATTTAAAACCTTGAAGGCAGTCAGTCGAATGTACAGAAAGGCAATTTGTTTTGATTGAATGAAATATCAAAAACGTGACCCGAGTGCACTCGTTAAATAAACAAGTAATATAAATTCGGCGAAAAATATAATTCAAATCGTATGCAAAGTAAAAGTATCTACAACATATTTAAGCTAAGTGAAGTACGTTTTTATATGGAGCGAGCGAGTGAACGACTGTGTGAGTAATGCGAATTTGCTTAGATTATATGCAAATTACAAACAGATAATATTATATTAAGTGCAAATGTTATTGAAGCACGTGCAAATGATTGAACGTTTGCATTCTATATGCAAAGCGCTAATCATTGCCATTCATGATGATGATCATGTTGATGAGGACGTTGATAATATTGATAAAGTTTTAAGCTGATGAGACTTATTGTCTACATTGCTACTTCATTTGTATAGAAATAAATGGTGCAAAAACAAAGTAAAAAGTGGAATTAATGCCACTTAGACAATGCTTAAGCGCTGCCAATCGTGTTCAAGTGCTTTTGTGGTTTGTCTCCTGTCTATAGATGCACTTAATCCTGCAGGAAACTTCCTGCTAGCAGCTACGGCAGAAGTGAGTAGAAGTGAGAAGCAAGTTGTTAGTAGCAAGCTTTAAATGTTTTATTACTTTATTCAGTTGTGAACCGAGCGAGAAGTCAAAGAAGAGTAAAATCGTCTAAAACGAGTTAAAAAAAAAAAATCCGGTGTAAAATACTTCCGCATTGGTATTGGAGTGGGTAGTTTGAAAACATTTTTCGTTAAAATGAAAAAATCGAAATTAAACGAAGTAAATTAATGTTCGAAACTCATTTTTGTTTAAAAATCGTTCATATTTAAGTCACAAATCCAATGTGCTCGAAAAAGATTAAATGATGTTTTCGAAAATATCACAGATATATTTCTTTATATCAGTTCGATATCGTTTTGGTAAAACTAAATCAATAATAGTTGTAATTTTTAGGCCCTGTATCGAAGGTACAAGACCCTATTGGTTTTGTGCAAATGTATGTAACAGGTAGAAATAATAGTCGGAGACCCCCCAAAGTTACCCCCTTTAATGGTCAGGAGTGATAGAGCAGTCGATATAGCCATGTCCGTCTGGCCGTCCGTATGAACGAAAGGATTTTGGAAACGGCAATAGACAGAGGCTTCGTGATTTTGGTTTTCGACTAGGACTTCTTCAGAATTTTACAAGTTTATTTTAGTTTATTTAAATTTTTTTGAATTGCAAACTGGTTTATGTATAAGGCCTAGGGTTATGTCCCATCATCTAACTTCATGCCAATTTAAAATTTTTTCACATCATTTATTATATGAAATAATAAAAGATTAATCTTATTTTTAGTGTGAAAATGATATAATGAAAAAAAATCTTTGAAAATTAGTGAGATAATATCAAAACAATATTAATCATTTGTTTGTGTACTAGACACCGGTTCAGCCATATATGACGCAATATCTTAGTTAGTCAGACACGTTGAAGCTGCTGTTGCCGAATATCATTTTCCTTAGCTACTGGATTACAACAACTTTAGCTGAACCCCGCCAGCTCTCTATAAAACCAAACTGTTTACACTTGTCCAATGGTTCTTACTTCTTCTGATCACATTACTATGTATACAAAATTTCATCTCTGTACCTCAAATGAATGCAACTATATGTTATACATATTTGGTTAATCGCTTATATGGGGGAAGGACATCGCTCCCTCTGATTTTAACAAAAAGTTACGCCCTTTTAACTAAATCTTTAATATAGATCCATGCAAGCTATTATATTATTAATATAAAATGGGTTTTGGTTTTGTGTAAGTAGACTGGAATACCGACTTGCGCAGTATGAACTAATTCCAGGCAAAGAGAGACGATATATCACTTTTAATAACTTTAGTTGAAAACTGTTGGAGTAGAGCCACACAGACAGATATCTATTTAGATGAACACTCAGACATGGCTAGATCAACACATTTAATTGTAGCTCAACAGAAATGAATGTATATAACTTATAGGGTCTCCAAAGCCTTCTTTTGAGTCTTAATAACAACATATTCAAATATATATACTATTCACACTAGATGTGGAAAATTTAATTCCAATATACAATACATTAAAATTTACTACTTTCTAGGCACCTTTTTTACGCATTAACAAATCTGATCTTTTAAAATTTTTAATTGTCAAATCTCTATTCTGTCTTCATGCAACTGCCATAAGATTCAGCTGATCTATAAAACAACATGGCACTGTTTAAATGCTGCAGGTGATTTGGAATAAGCTTTAATACAGATTATAACTCAAGATATCTATAAAGCAAGTGACACTCTTGGCTAATCTAAGCTAAGAAAAAATAAAGGCACAGCCTGGGCGCTGAGGAAGATTGGAGACTACAAAAAGCTATGATTGCTCTAATTTTCTAGTTCTCAATATTTACCTCAATATTTACCATATTTACCAGACTCTAAGTTTTTTACTAGCGTACAAGAAACAATTGTCCTTCTAGCTATTTCCAAACTTTTTCCAAAAACTCCAAATATCTTTAAATCATGCTTAATGGTCATATTTTTCAATGTGCAAGTAATGGGTGTTTTTTTTTTCGAGGTATAGAACTTTAAGTTGGCATTACTGTTCAAGATGGCGAACGATTTAACAGCTGTCAAGTGATTTATTCTCAGTTTGGTTTGGCAATTCATCATGAATAAACTCACGCCTGAACAACGCTTGCAAATAGTGCAATTTTATTTCGAAAATAATGGTTCTGTGCGGAATACGTATCGCGCACTACGTCCATTTTATCGTCGACAAAATCGTCCATCAGAGCAGTTAATTCGATTAACCATGGAACGTTTTCGCACCACGTTTACTCTTATTGATAACTCGCATCCCCAGAGACGCCGTACAGAAGAAGCTATTGCTGCTGTAGAACGTAGCATTGAGGAAGACCCGAATGAGTCTATCCGCCATCGAGCACGATGATGGCCAGAACGTTACAGTCAATGGTGATCTGTATAGAGCCATGATTACTAACTTTTTCATTCCTGAATTGAACAACCATGATGTCCAGGAGCTGTGGTTCCAACAAGACGGCGCAACATGTCACACAGCTCGTGCCACAATCGATTTATTGAAAGACACGTTTGGTGACCGCCTAATTTCACGTTTTGGACCTGTGAATGGGACTCCAAGATCTTGTAATTTAACACCGCTAGACTACTTTCTGTGGGGCTATGTAAAGTGTTATTGCCGATATACGGCCACAAATGTTGGAAAAAGTCATCGAAAATTGGACGTCCAGATTGGACTACATCCGAGCCAGCCGTGTCGGTCATATGCCAGAAATCATATTTAAAATGTAATGCCACAAGATTATCTTTCGGACAAATAAAATTCATGTCAATCGAATAAGCCATCGTTGTTTTATTGCAATTTAAAGTTCTATACCTCTAAAAAAAAACACCCTTTACAATATGAACACTGTACTTACAGGGAAAAGGCTACAACAACAATTGTGTTTCTGGTCCTATAATAATGAAGGTTGCTAAATAAATAAATATATTCATTCATTCAATACAGTATATAATAGTAAGTAAATCTATTTAAATAAAAATTAATATATGAATATTTGTATGTTTGTGGGCTTGAATGTCTTGTATAGATTCCTACATTATTTATCCGATTACCATGAAACTTTGGGAAGTTATTGAGTACACTCATAGCATAGTAAAACTATGCTACCTTAGGCGATGCCCCACCACCATATAAGCTATAAACCAAATTCAACATATCTTTCCATCCATTTGAGTTACGAGGATGAAATCTATAAATATGTTAGGAGAAGTAGTCCTGTTAACTTTGGTCAAAATGTTTATATATTATTTGATCCAACATTTATCAATAGTAGCCCAGAGTTTTAAAATTATTCTATGTAGACTGCAGACTTCAAGCTATTTGAGAAAGATAGAACTGTATCACAGTTAGAGAGTATATCTACAATAAGTTGCTATAAGGGGAGAAATTGTTTAGCAATAGAAGGCCGGAATTTTGGTATTTTATACTCAGCAGACTTTCAGCATGATATACTAATCGGCAGTGATGCATAAGGTATGTTGATCAAATCTTCTTTTCTAAAAATTTTGAAAAATACGATTTTGAATGACACTTTTACATTAAGCACATTGGCGCTGTCAGCCACGAACATCAGAACTGATTGGAGCCAGTAGCTAAGCAGTGCTAGTAGGAGGGCATTCTCTCCTACTACTAAATATATTGTATGAAATGGAGACTCGTCACCTCTTAGTCGAAAAATATTCATGCTCATTCATCTATAGTAAGTGATGACAATGACTGATTTTGAACTAGTACCTACTTAGATAAAAAAATTTTATCAATAGAACGAGGGAGTTTAGTATGTATTCTTTGTTACCTGTCTATCAAAATAAAGCTTTGGTATCAAGAGAACTTCATCTTGTACAGTTGTTAAAAATAGATTTTGCCTTGTTTTTCGTGCTTCCTCAAAATTTTTCTTTGACTCACAAAAAAAAGGTTTCATCTAAACTGCGACGATTAACTGCCTTAGAGTACCGCATAGAAAAATGTTTGGAAACTGGAAAAAGCTCTAAAAGTGAGATGTGTTCGGTTGTTCACCGTAACCGAACACTCTTCGAATACTCTCAAGCACAGTATTTTCCGCTTGTGTAAGTCAGCTTAAAAGAAACTAAAGTGCTGGAAAAATTTAAAACAGTATGCTAAATGAATTCAATGAAGTAGGCACACATTGATCTGTTTCACAAAATATACACAAACATCCCTAGCACACTCATAGACTTACAGTTTGGTTTGTGAAACCCAAGGTCCTCATTAAATGCTTTATCAGCGGTTGAGGGAATGGAAATAAATGGGAATAAATGAATACTTTGAGAAAAATATGCTGGAGTTTACAATAAAATAATAACGCATACAGGTGGTCCTCGAGAACAGAGTGGTCTACTCTTGCAAAGCATAAGAAGTATAGTCATCTGTATCAACGAATGATGTTTCAGTGAAGATTTATGACGAAGCATCAAATTCATATAATTTCTCAGAGCATTGCAGCGCTGATCTTCTAGAAATGGTACGCAATGGAGTATGCGAAGTTTAATAAAGAGCAACATGATCATCCTGAAATATTAAAGACATCTTGCAACGAGCGATATTTTAGGACGTTGGACTAGAAAGCGAAATGGACTAATGCTTTCTAGACGAAGAGCTATTGTGTAAGTCCACATAAAGTCTCGAGGCATTAAGGGTCTGTTTTGGATTCAACTGATTTCTGATTCTGATTCCGCGCTGGTCATCTGAGGTAACGTGACATTGCTAAAACATTATTTAAACACATCTTGCAGGGGTTCGAAGCGAGTGTGCGGAGCATATCCACTTGGGATTCGTCCAGAAAGGGACGTTGAACTAAAAGTAAGTAAACATCTATTAAACACATTTATTAAATGGAGTGGCTATGTGACATTGCCTAAGTTCAAATACGAGCGCGTACCATAATGTTCCTACTCACGTGAAAGTATTACAAGATGCTGAACATATCTGATTAGCCTGACGCAGATAGGTGGAAGAAAGAGGAAACTTAAAAACTTTTTTGGAAAATCAATTAGAGTCGACAGAGTGTTCACCAGTGAGCGGTTGAGAATGCCGTCGGCGACTTTGCATCGTCAGTCATAACACAGCGCTGTAAATTACAACAAAAAAGTAAAATCAACGGCGGTGCGATTCTATCATTTCAACAAAGCAATACTTTGCGGCGGAAGCGGAAGAATATGACGAATTTCGGCAAAAACTCTTTCATCTCTTTTTAGCTATCTTTACTCATCTTTAACTATTTTCAAAATCAATTATTTTACTAAGTTGGGAGATTATTGTGCTTTCTCTAGAAGCAAGAAATTTCTTGAATTTTATCTCGCAAATATTTCTCTTCTACTTACTACCGCTAACTGTTTAGTTCTTCCATAACAAACTACTGCAGCTACCCACGTGAAAAGCAATACTCCCATATGTGCCAAGCATATAGAATTTCTGGCTACTAAGCTGTTTCCCCACATTTTTGTTTTTTTTTTTAAGAACACAAACCGTACTTTGTGTTTTTCGCATGCAGTCCAAATGCTTTTCACTCACATACACGCCGCACTGCTCATCCAATTCTATCCCGGTTTTTTTTTTTTTCAGCGCTCAAAGGCTGGAAGCATTGGCAACATTTGCTTTGGCTGCTGTTGGTGGAGATGATGATGACGACGACGAAGACTTCGACTCAATGCGTACAAACAGCGCCGAGAACCACAAAGCGACTTAACTCGTTTTAAGCGTTTTTCATGCCATTTTAGCTTTATAAAATTTTTTTTTCCACAAACTTTTTTTTCTCTTTTTTTTTGCTGTTCCCTGAACTCACTCCACAGATGACTGAATATTTATGAACGAACGCGAAGCGCAGCAGCATCATTGGTGGAAAAAAAAAAAAAAAAAGTGGACATAAACGCATTTGGACGATGGTTCAGAATTTTTGCCCTTTTTGGTGCAGCTGCTCAAACATCAACTTCAACGCCATGCATTCATTTTTCCACCATTTTCTCCACATTTCTTAATTTGCCGTTGCTATTTGGCATTCACGTGTAGCTGGGCGGTCATGCGTTGGTTATGGTCATATGGTTCAGTTACCGTTATTGCTGCAATATGTGTGTGCGCACCAAAGGTGAGAGTTGCCACATGTAAGCGTTTTTATAAATTATAAAAAATTGCTTTTCTTTATAAGCGTAACTTTTTTTTCTCTTTTTTTTTAGCTCGAGTTTATTGTATTTTCGCATTGCCCTCGCCATGCCACTTGATCTTTAACTTGAGCGCTTAGAGTTATCATCCAAAGACACAAAACACATATTTTTCCTTGTTTATTAAACAACAGACTTTTGTACATTTATTATTTTTGTAGTTTTTAGTTTTTATCAGTTTATTTGCTTTCTTTTGCTTTGTTTGTGTATTTTTCATTTCAACTTTTGCTGAATTTGTGTGTGTTTGTCATGCGTTCTCGCGGTTTGATTTGAATCTTATGCTCGGCTTAGCTACTTTATATTATTTAGATTGTTTGACTTTTTCAAGCGTTTGCTGACAATTTATTTACATAGTTGTTTGTTATATTGTAGCGTAAATAATTATGATAGTGTCGTCGCTTGTGCTTATCGTTTTGTTTTTGTAGTTGATTATTCTGTCTGATAATGTCAGCGTAGAACAACTAAGAAAACCGGAAGTTTAGAGTCATCCGATACTTCATTGTTTGATTGCATATGAATAATTTGTCTAAAATCATATTTCAATGTAATTTAATATTAGAAGTAGATATTATTAAAAATCAACTGCTTTGTAGTAATTATTATTGTAAACTTATATCACTGAATCACAGACATCTAAGTGTCTAGACACATATTTCATTAGTCTAGACTCTAGAATAATGAAATATTATATACCAAAATAATCAACAACTTTGCATACGATAAGTCATATTCAAAGCTGCTAAAAACCAAAACTGAATGTCAAATTTACTGTGAATGGTGGTAGATATAGAGCAACTATATAAAGGTTGGTAAAAAATAATTTTGTAAACTAATAAACCATAAGAGAACTTATATTTCGCAATAATCTTCACACACATCTTCCATAATAAATAATAAGTAATTAAATTAGGTGGATCTATAAGAGGTCTTTCTGTACGCTTTTACTCATAAGAAGCTTTCGTATCACATTTCAAGTTGATATAAACTGTAACACTTTTATGGAGGACACTCAAAAACTTATTCGTTTTTGCAAACGAGGAGAGGAAAAAGATCAGCACCAGAAATGGTCGAAAAAATAATAATCTTATATCGAAAGTCTTGAACGAATAGAAAAAATGCTTGAAATAGCTGAAACAGTGGATATTTTGAAAAGAAAATATTTTACATGATTATTTAGAGTTGAAAAAGCTAACAGCAAATGGGTGTATCTATTGCTCACAGCGGACTCAACGCTGTTAAGTTCCAATAAACGGGCTTTTTGACATTTCATATATGTATGTTCATAAAACATAGATCTTTCAATTTAAACTGCTTAATCGAAGAACAGGTGAAACTATTAATTTCATAAAGCGAATCGGGGCGAAAAAATTATTAAAGTGTGTTTATCGGAACGAACATATGCATAATAAAAGTGTAAAATGAGCCAATTTGTCGAAAATTGGTCGAATACATATGCGAACGTGATATTGAAAACTATAAATAAACTAAAATTTGGGCGAAATCTTATACAATTTAGAAGTATAAAACTATAAATTAACCAAATTGTCGAAACTTATGCAAAATTTAAAACTGTAGAGTGACCAACTGGACGAAAAGTGGTCGAAAATGTATGCAAAGTAGAAGTTTAAACGTATATTTCGTTTAAACTTGTTCGAAAGTACATGCCAAATAGAAATGAAAAACTGTTTATGTATTGGCCAAATGGACACATTTTGGTCGATTTCTTAAGCACACAAGATGTGTAAATTTTATATTGACTAATTGGTCAAAAGGTCATTTTAGAAAGCTAATGCAAAGTATGTCTAAATATATATATTGAACAATTGGTCGAAACTTGATAGCTAGCTTAATAAAATATAGATGTTAAACGAAATTGAGTTGAGTCCTTATCCAAGGTATAAGTTTAAAATTTTATATAAGCCTTTTGGTCTAATCTTGGTTGAAAGTATATACAAAGTCTAAATATATATAAATATATGTAAATATATCAACTGCACAATGTTGATCGAATCTTAATTGAAATTTTATACAAAACAAAAATGCAAAACTATATATTGGCCAGTGGTCGAAGCTTGTTGAGAAGCTTTTGCAAAATAGAAGTCTAAACTATATTTTGAGTTATTAGTTGAAACTGGTTTAATTGATCATGCAAAGTGGAACTGTAAAACTTTATAGGGGCTAATTGGTCGCAAGCTTATAGAAAGTAGAACTACATATTGAACAGTGAGTCGAAATTCATTTAAAAATGTATGCAGTATAAATTTTATAAAATGTAAGACTATAAATTTGTCAATTGGTCGAAACTTGGTTGAAAGCTTATATAAAGTAGATCTACACATTGATCAGTGAGTCGAAATTCATTTAAAAATGTATGCAGTATAAATTTTATAAAATGTAAGACTATAAATTTGTCAATTGGTCGAAACTTGGTTGAAAGCTTATAGAAAGTAGAACTACATATTGATCAGTGAGTCGAAATTCATTTAAAAATGTATGCAGTATAAATTTTATGAAATGTAAGACTATAAATTTGTCAATTGGTCGAAACTTGGTTGAAAGCTTATATAAAGTAGATCTACACATTGATCAGTGAGTAGAAATTCATTTAAAAATGTATGCAGTATAAATTTTATAAAATGTAAAACTATAAATTTAACAATTGGTCGAAACTTGGTTGAAAGCTTATATGAAGTAGAACTACATATTGTTCAGTGAATCGAAATTCATTTAAAAATGTATGCAGTATAAATTTTATAAAATGTAAAACTATAAATTTAACAATTGGTCGAAACTTGGTTGAAAGCTTATAGAAAGTAGAACTACATATTGTTCAGTGAATCGAAATTCATTTAAAAATGTATGCAGTGTAAATTTTATAAAATGTAAAACTATAAATTTAACAATTGGTCGAAACTTGGTTGAAAGCTTATATGAAGTAGAAAGGTAGAACAGTATATTGACCAAAGTGTAAAAATATATCGAACAATTGATAAATTGGTAATATTTTTTTTGGTATATTCTTTTTGATAGAATACTTGTAGAACTACAAAAGAAAACTACATATTTGCCAATTGATCAAAACTGATTTGAAAGCTAAAACAAAGATTGGTCGAAATTTGGTCAAATATAAGTTTTAACTTGGTCGAAAGCTTATAGTAAATAGAAGTGTTAAGCTATATATTGACAAAATTATCGAAAGCTTAAGAAAATAAGTGTGAAACTATATATTTGCTAATTGGTCGAAGCTTATTTAAAATCTATATATATATATATATATATATATTGATTGAACATTATTGAGGGTAAAAGCTATATATTGACTAATTGGTCGAAACTGAAAGTTAATGCAAAGTGGACGAGTAAAACTATATAGTGGTCAATTGGTCGAAACTATGTTGAAAGCTTGTGTAAAGTATTAGTATAAAACCATAAAGCGGTCAATTTGTCAAAGCTTTTTGGAAGCCTATGAAACTGGTTCGAAAACTAATCCAAAGTAGAAATGTAAATATATATATGTACTGGACAATTGTTCGAAGATTGGTCATAAATTTATATAAAGCAGAAACTTCTATGCAAAATAAAAGTGTAAAACTGTATATTGACCAATCAGTTGAAAGCTTGTAAAAACAGTAGTGTAAAATTACATATTTGCAAATTTAGTCGAAAAGTGGTCGGAAGTTGATGCTAATTACAAAACTGTATATTGGTCATTTGGTTGAAACTTGGTAAAAAGTTTATTATTATTTAGAAATTACAAAGTAACTTTATGCTAAGCCATAGTGTAAAACAATATATGGGCTAACTGGTCGAAACTTGTTCGGAAGTTTATGCAAAATAGAAATGATAAGCTTTTGTAGATTGATTAATTGGTCAATTTTTTCGACAAATAGATGTGCAAAACTATGTAGTGGTCATTTGGTCGAAAGTTTATACAATGTATATTGACTACTGGCACAATTTCATATCAAAGTAACTTTATGCTAAACCATAGTGAAAAACAATATATGGGCTAACTGGTCGAAACTTGTTCGGAAGTTTATGCAAAATAGAAATGATAAGCTTTTGTAGATTGATTAATTGGTAAAATTTTTCGACAAATAGATGTGTAAAACTATGTAGTGCTCATTTGGTCGAAAGTTTATACAATGTATATTGAACAGTTGCACAATTTCATATCAAAGTAACTTTATGCTAAACCATAGTGAAAAACAATATATGGGCTAACTGGTCGAAACTTGTTCGGAAGTTTATGCAAAATAGAAATGATAAGCTTTTTTAGATTGATTAATTGGTCAAATTTTTCGACAAATAGATGTGTAAAACTATGTAGTGGTCATTTGGTCGAAAGTTTATACAATGTATATTGACCACTTGCACAATTTCATAAACAAAGACTTAAAAACTGTGGAACTATTTTTGGCACACAGATGGCATGGCTAGTTTGATTGATCTAGTCGATATTGGTTTGATTGGTTTCACTGATATTTGCTTTAAGAAGTTATACACTTCTTGAGAAAAAGTTACCACTCCGTTGCTAGGGCTTACATCAAGATGTCAATGTAACAACCTACATTTTGAAGAATACACCTTTTTTCAGAACACTTACACTTAGTGATAGACGGAATGAATTTATGAGAATTGGTCAAACACTTTTCTGAATTTCGATCTATATAGAATTTTAGTGACAAAATAGTGATATAGTAAAAACTACTTTTTACATTTCTGAATATTAGTTCGCTATTTAGGGGTACAGCACCAGGGAGACCGAACTTTCCTCGGTATTCGGTAGTATTACTTGTTCGAGACATTAATTTGTGAACACAAAAAATGCATTGTTACTATTGAATGACGAACGTATTCGTGTTTTATATTATTTTTATATCTAAGAAATCTTAGCTCTAGAACAGTAAAACGATGTTTTTCTTAGGAGACGCACACAGATTTGGGAGAAAATACCGGCGTGATACATTGTTTAACTGTTGTGTCTCAGATGTTCCTTAACAACATCCCATGCTGGTGTCTCCTCACCGAAATCCTTAATGACAACAACAGAGAAACCAAAGACCTTACGAGGCTTTCCGAGATACACGATATAAATGTATATACAAGAATTGCTTGCTATAACAGTATTAAATATGGATCATATCACACATGAATGGTTAGGACTTGCGAGGATCTTTAGTTTAGTTAAACCATATATACTTTGAGTGACGGTACATAAGGTATCAAATTAAAGCTTCTATATGTAGTCAAGCAGTAAACGGGAGGTTGGATGTTGGCATCTTTTGATAGATGGTACATGTCAAAATCTGTCTAACCGATAACTTGAGCTAGATAAAGTTGGTTCATCGAAAAATTAATGCGTTATTTTTTTTAGGTAAATATAATTTTTATTTTTTAATTGTAGTCTATAATTGTTATACAAAAACATGCATATTATAGCGAAACTAGTTGTAGAAGTGTGAGTCTTTTTGCTGCTTACTTTTTTCTTTTTCTTTACTTCAAGAAAGAGCTACGAAAATAACGAATGCACACAAAGAAATAAACGATTTGAGACAGAGCATAAGCAAGCTTTGGTCTCCATTATTTTCTAATGAAGATGAATTCCTTTGCGGTGCTATAAAGCATATATTTCAACATTATTTAAATGTCATATGAATGTCATGTTATTATATTTAATTCATGTTTTTTTTTTTTCATTGAACCGGACGCCATATTCGATATTGTATAAACTTATCGATAAAAGTTTTACAATATATATATTTTTTTTTACGCGGAAATGATGCAATTACTTTTTATACAGTAAACTTTTTTTTTGATTTAAATTCTGAATCATAAAAAATACAAAATTGAGTATCTACATTCGTAGATACTTATTATACAATATTACAATATTTTCCATTAGTTTGATTTTCTTGCCATTTGCCAATATAAACACGAATGTCACGTAGAACACGCCTACAGCTAAAGAAAATATATTTTTATTTTTTTCTACATTATAGAAATATATATTTTTTTTACCTAACGCTTGAATTTATGCATTCACACACGCAGCGCAAAATGTTTTCCAACAATTTTGCTCATTTTGTATATGTTTTTTTTTTTTACACATTAGTTCAAAAAAAAAAAGAACTTTGTTAAAAGCAATCAAAACTTTATGCTCATAATTTGCACTTCACACTCTCCAAGGCACTTTAAAACCCCACCAGCACACTTGAGCACACACACACTTGCTAGAGGGCCTTAGAAATCGAGTAGTTTGAGTGTCAAGCGGAAAATAATATTTGAATCTATAACAATCCCAATATTAAATTATAGCAGTACAACTTGACATGATTTCTTCTTCTCGATGCTGAAATTTATGCAAATTTAAGCAGAAAAATTTTCACTATCGATACAAATAGAAGAAATGTAGAGAAATACTCTTGAAACTCTGAAATACACTTGAATTAACACGCTTGAGGGCGTAGCAAACAACAAAAAAAAATTGATTTAAGCAAATAATATTTCACGCATAAATTGCGCTCAGCTTGGCGTAAATTAAAATTGACAAAGTGTCCACGGAAACCACTGTTCCACTCAAGTGTGCTGTACAAGCTGTTCTATATAGCAAAGAAAGATCTACGCACAATCTCCAAGAGGTTAAAGTGCTTCAAGACTAAGTACTTTATAGATATACTGTGACAAACAAGTGCCCCCACACACACTAATATAGCAAACGAACGTACATACACTCATGAGTTTATTAAGAGTTCAAGCGTGCAATATGCGCAGATAAGTCTTCGAGGTTTATTTAAAACAAAATATGTAGTCATATGCTGGATAGAAGGGCATTTAGTGATTAAAAAGAATACTTTTATTTGATTGAAAAATAAATGGCCTTAGGAGTTTGTGTCAATAGAAAAAAAAAGAACGCTGCCATCGAGAGTGCTCCACATCGAAATACCCTGTAGGCCCCCTTATATTTGCATTAAAAAGTTTAGCTGCTTCAATAAAGCAATATAGTATATGAGTTGAACCTTGAATTTGTACGGAGTATATAGTTCTATCTGGTTTCATATGAAATATTCCATTGATACCAATGGAAAAAAATTGTCGTTTTAAACTAAATTAAACAACAACAAAATGTTTTTCTTATAAAAAACCAAAGAAGGTGGGAAGATTTGTATTGGAGCTAACCCTTCTAGTGGTCCACTATAAACCTATACGGAGAATTTTATTAGAATTGAATTAAGATCAACCTAAAGCAGAAATATCAAGAAAAATAGTATTATTTTCTTATTTTCAAAAGTTTAGAAAGGGGATTTATGAGGAGGGATGGGGGGGGGGGGGTGTTTGTGGGTTGATGGGGCTTATTATTAGAACTGTCCTTTGGAGATGGGTTGGCACGTTTATTAAATATGTATAAGCAAAAAATTTCAAACTTGAAGACTATGTCTTTTATAGACAGCCAGACAGATTGACATGTCTATAACGAGTCGACTTTTTTGTATGGTTAGTATCATCTCTCCTAAGGGAAGGGGGTTGATACGTACATTGAATATAAGTTATCTGCGACAGGTATAGAAGAATCTAAATAATCCAAATCTCAATAGTATCAAGCTTCTCGATGTCAGACAGACGGACATGTCTTTATCTACTCGACATTTGAAACTAATGAATTATATATAGACTATATGGGAACTGCCATTGAAAACATCATGCTATTAAAAAACAATATATGGTTCTCTATAATATATGCTTCTTTCAAATCGAACCTAAAATAATGGAAAACTGGATTAAAGTTCTTTCGATTTAGCACTTTTGAGAAAAAGGGGCATTTAAAAAATGTCACCAAATGGTTCAGCTAAGAAATGATATGTTTATAGTTGATGTGATAACTCGGGATATGGGCATCTCATGCGGACGAGTGAAAAACATTATATATGATTAATTAGGTATGAATAAGCTGACTGCTAGATTGCCGAATATTTTTTTCAGGTGATAACAAACGCAATCGTCTGATAAGTTCAAAGTTGTCTTTGGTGAGTTTTAACGATGAGCAATAAGATGTTTTGGTTGCTTTCTAAATCGTAGATGAAGGTATGCATCCCATCACCATTAATGCGACAAAATTTTTTCCGTCGATGCGAAGAAGATAAATGTGATTTAATTCTGTTCAAAAAAGCGGATAATCTGTTACTTAAGACTTGTTTTAAAAATCATTCAACCAAACAAACGGCATTGGTTCTTTTCACTTTTTTTATAAATATCTGATGAGATCAGTCATGCAATATCAACGACATCATTCATCACGTCATTTTTTGAAAAGTCTTAATAGCTGGTTATTAAATCGTTTAAAGCATCTTTCCGATAATCATTGAGCTTTCCTTTTGCATTTCATAGTAAGTGTTGTTTTTTTTTTCTCAAGCTGAGATATATGTCTTATTTGGTAAGCAACGGAAAAATAAGCTTTAAATATTTTGTTCTACATTAGCCCCATCTCAGCGCTTTTTGACCCGAAGTATGTGCATAAATAATCCGACAATACTAGCATCACTAGATACTATTTCAGCACAAATTTTGAAGAAACAAATATCGTCCGATTTTCACATTTTCTAAACCATCCATCACTGACTAGGAGGATATATTTCACGAAACATTGTTTTAGTTCTCGCTTTTAATTGTTCTAGTCATTGTGAACTTTTGTTCGAGTTGATTTAAAAACTGTTCCTAAAGATGTGTTTCCATTTAATCGATTTTGTGAAGCTAAGGAATTGTCTTTTTATGTTTTTCTTATATTTTTAAATTACTTTTTTTATTCAGTTTGAACAAAATAAATCCAAACATGCGAGTTAAATGCTCACAAACGAATTGCCAAATTTGAGCAAACAGCACGCAATACTTGGATCAGAAGTAAGAACCCTAATAGATGTGGACGCTGCGCTTTTAGAAGTATTCGAAAGAAAGAGTTTTCGTATAGTTTTAGGAATCTGTATTGACGTCGAATTTCTGACCATTTTAATGTTTGGGAAAGACTGGTCATTGTTTGGCTTGCGATCGTTGTGGAATCCGTACCATCACTTCGGCTTCTGCTCTAGCCATTACATGGAAGAACAACTTCACCGAACACATATTGCGGCGGCAATATTGCAACGACATCGAGCTGACATTCACCTTACTTTGCCCTGATGCGGTGAGGGCCGTTCCTTCATGTCATGCCCTTCTCTATTAAGTTTATTTGCAGAAAAAGGTTTTTTCATAAATGGACCCATACACCGCGCATTTTGCAATGGAATATATTTTTTTACAAAACTTTTTTTTTTAGAGTCGTTTTATTGCAAGTATCGGCATCGTCCATTTCTGCTTATACTATAAGTATAAGTTATGCTAACATCGTCAGCAAATTATGCAAAAATCATTTTGAATAATGTCCCTAACCAATGTAAAGATGTAATACAAATAGGTTCCACTAAATTGCTGAAACTACCCCAGCTAAAAATGGTTGAGTGGCTGACATAATCACTCTATGAAAGCATTTAGTAGTAGGGAGCTGGAAAGCATCTTTGATTTTTGCCAACAGATCAGTGTGATACATTAGTTCGAAAGCTTTCTGCACGTTGATAAAGATTCTATTCCAATATTCTTTAACCTCAAAAGCACTGAGCATGTGGATGACTACACGTTGAAGCGGCTCGGGAATGCCTTGTTCAGCAGGTAATCCATACTGCTGGTCTAATTGGATGCTTCCAAGCAAACAACAATAATCTCTCATAAATCTAGGCAATAGAAGGCTGACGACTGTTTGATCGGTATGAATCAGTCATTTTCCGGCTTGCCAGGCTTTCAGATCAAGTAAATCATGTAAGCACTATTAAAGGGAGTCCTTCCGTTGAATATTTCGTCAGGTTTATGGAAGTGAAACTTCTTAAGAAATGGTTTTAAAATAAAAAATCGTCTATCTCGTTCTCTTTTACTCTACACTACATTGTTTCGAATATTGAAACTGAATTGTCTGAGCGTGTTAGCAAATGGTGTCGCCACATAGAAAGTTTGGTGATTCCCCCTTGTTTTTTTTTAACAATTTTTCAGCAAAATGAAAGAAAGTCTTGAGAATAACGAATATAAAAATAAAGTAAAAAATGAAAAGAAGAAACGGGCCGAAATCGGAACTTCAAATTCTGGAATTTCAAGTTGTATTGCAAATGCACATTCAATGCATTGAAACGTTTCGATTCTTATTTCTGGAAGAATCAAATTTCCAAGAGGTGTAATTTGTGATTGACTTTTGTCACCTTAAAATCCACCATAAATTTGGAATTACATTGATATCAAGTAATGGGGCCGAATATGCCATTAACAGCTATTCCATATACACCATGATTGATTAGTAGCAGACAATTTTCTGGGTTCATGTCTTCATTAAACCCAAACTTTTGTTGATTGTAGACATTTTCAGGTCAAAGAAAATATTATTTTTGTAATAAGTTACAACATTTTTTCCATTCTATCTTCTATGAATACCAAATTTCTAGGTATTGTTGATGACACCATGTCTGTATATTCGGCTTCGAATATACATATGATAAGCTAGGTAAAAAATCAATTTAAACCTTTGATTTAAAAAATTTTTGACTAAAATAAAATTGTTCAGAAAAAAAAAATTTAAACAAGTAAGAAAATACAGTCAGGCGTAACCGACTGTAAGAGACCCTGTACCAGTTCAGGTTTCCTAACAAACACATTAAATGTTTCCCGAGCTTATGACCAAACTTATGACCACTTCCTACTGGACGAATAAGTGCCTTATAAAACATTGGCCTGTTGGTTTTTTCATTGTAATTTTCTCTCCCATTTTAATTTGGCTCTTTTTGTTATAATAGACTTTTGTTTCTTGAACTTTTCTAGGCTTACCTTTTTTCCAACATTTGGAAACTATTAATTTAAACTAATATTTCATATTTGTTGAACGAACCTCGTACATCGAATGATAAACTTGATTGTTTCTTTTCTTCGTGTTTAAACTTGACTTTGCTGATAGTTTATGTATTTATTGCTCCATAATATGTACTTCTACAATAACACTTTTTGTGATTGAAATCGTATTTTTCACTTTTTATATGGAATTCTTATTGTATTCTTTGTGTAGTTTATTTAAAATATAAATCTTTCTGAGCTTTTATTGTATATAAGAATTGTGGTTTAATTGCGACTAGTAGCTACACCGAAAAAAATCACATCAATGTTAAATTGATGAAAAACAAAATCAGATTAATATCAAATTGATAAAGGAGGAAATTTATATAAGAAAAATCAGATGAATACCAAATCAGATCAATATTAAATTGAGGAAAAAAATTAGAATTAGTTCAATATCAAATTGATATAAGAAAAATTAGATCAGTATTTAATTTATATTAGACAAAATCAGATACATAAAAATATTTATAAACAACTGATCCGATATAAAATACGATCAAAATAGCCAAAAATACAGAAATATTAAATACATTGAGAAACAAAATAGTGGTGTTAGAGGAATTCTAGATAGATAGATTGTCACACCTTACTTACCAACTGAAACGATTTGATATTTATTAAACTTAATCATGTAGCATATTTGCAATAGATGGCGTTGCATGCATTTTCAATCAAAAATTGTTGAAAATTGAATACGTATTTGATACAGTATAATTTGGACCAAAGTTTAGATTTAATAGAAAATTAGCCATTTAAACAATGCATAATATTTATAAGTGAAAAGGGGATGGAAGTAGAAGATTCTTGGATTTTGAAAAATGTCTAATATGGAGCTTAGGCTTAGTGAGTAAGAATCTATTGTTTACATCTTAAAGTCTTATATAAGATTTCCTTACTTTGATATAAAGAAATTGCGGATTTGATAAACATTTCATATCTAATTTTTTTCCTGTGTAGCTATACACGTTTCATTGCAATCGTAAAGCAATGAGTAACTATTGTCGTGCATGTAATTTTCTTACGATTAGTCATCTTTTATTGTTAAAGTTTCAACAATTATATAAGTTGATATGCACAAAGTTGTCGATAAATTCTATTCTTTACATACGTACAAGAGAAATGAGTAATTTTCAAAGAAACCGAAGCAAGAATTTGCTTTTCTTAAAGCTTCCTACCACATGCCAGCCTTTTTTCATTGATAAATTTTCAGTTCATTCAAAGTATAGAAAATCAAATCCCAACACGTTTTGTGGCACATGTGCAGCATAGGCCGACCTCATTGTTTGCCTTTGTTGCTCTTCTGTTGCTGTTTTTGTAATTACTAATCCAATTTGACAAATAGCAAACAGCCTATTACGAAATTGAAACTTTTCAAAAATAAAACCTAGAAACAATGAAAACAACAACTGGCAGTCAGCAAAGAAGAATGAAACACTTAACACCACTTGCAAAATCGAAAGCGCTGCGTTCTTCAACACTGGAAATTGGGTCACCAAGTGGCACAGCACGAGACTGCTGCAGCAGCACACAAGAATCGATGAATGAATGAGACAAAGAGATGACAGTGTAAAACACTTGTTAAGCCGCTTAAAATCATAAGTAGCTGCTGCTGCTGCTGCTACATAGACTACCCATGAGATATTAACAAGTGACCAGCTGTAAAAAAAAAAAGTATCTCGAATGAGTGAATGAATGTGCTGTCAACGCGCTTCGTATGCGGAATGCAGATCGAATACGTTTGCGTTGAACACTAAACTAAAAAAGGTCAAGTTCAATTTAGTGTCTGACTGAGCATATGTGTTTTGAATTTTGAGAAGTTTCTTGTTTGTTTTGCTTTGCTAAGTCTGGCATTAGACGTATTTAAGTTCTCGCACAAAAGA
This sequence comes from Leucophenga maculata, assembly GCA_035044805.1. NCBI lineage: Eukaryota > Metazoa > Arthropoda > Insecta > Diptera > Drosophilidae > Leucophenga > Leucophenga maculata. Next base: position 1,157,833 of record JAWNNP010000761.1, read on the forward strand.
AGTCATTAAACGTTTTTAAAAAAACTAAAAGGCGTTCTGTGCAATTAGCGATCATAACTCATTAACTCACAAAAAAAAAAAAAAATATATATTAAGTAGCTTAACGCTTATTGCGTTGAATTTGAGCATTAAAACATTACAGCATACGAAACCCAGTCCAAGTTAATTCCCCGTAATTTGCATGGCTCATTATTTGTATCTGTTAATTGTAAAATTTTTAAATTATAAAAATAAATGAATAAATATATAAGCTGCTTTTACAATATGCACAATAAATTGTTTGCTTGTTATAAATAAAAAAAAAAAAATAAAAAAGGTTAAAAAAATATATATATTGTACATCAATATAAGCCAAGTGCCAATAATGCTGTTCAATGCCTTTCAATTGTGGCCTCTTGACACGTGTATTGAATACATTTATTTATTTATTGTTTTTTATAAGTATTAATTGTCTGCTTCATATAATTACTTGCGGGTATTTTATTTGTATAATCCACTGGGTGGGTTTTTTCTCTGTGTAAAGCTGCTAAAGTGGAAACTTGGCTTAATGAATATATGCCAATTTATTTAATATTATTTTTTTAAGGCAAGTTTTGAAGAGATAAAGTTTAAACTTAAAATAGACCTCGAAACAATTAAGTAAATACGAGTCAGTTAAATAAATATTTTTAGCTATAGCAAACATGAAGTTAGTAAATATAAAGAATTTACCAGGTCACATTTAATAAGAAGATGCAAGAAAATTATAGGGTGCTAAAGAAGCCTTGTATAAAGCTAACACAAAACATCAATCAGCACATTAAAGATGAGATAATAACAAGAAAAATCGTTAGCAATATCTATTACTATTCACCGGAAATTTTAGCTATAAAGTTCAAACGACTTCTGGGTTAATAATGACTTAAAGAATTATGTTTTCATACTAAAACCCATTAGTCGGTGGATTTTTATAGAGGCTATGTCAAAATTTGAGGGGAGTATCTATTAGAATAAATATGTGAAGTTGGCGTTCTCAAGAAGCCACCATATGGATATTTAAGCTTATATTGACTTAAATAAGTAACTTATAAAAAAATTTTGAAGCAAGAGATAGGTTTCTATGGGGACTAATTAAAAGAAGAGGATGCACGCTTATTAGTATATAAATTTGAAGCGGGCAACCATAAAACCAGCGACTACTTTGAAGCTGATATTAACTTGAAAAATATTATTATATAAAAAACCCAAAATAAGGTGGATGGGTTTTATAGAGTCTATCCGAATAAAATTGGTTTGAATACTTTATGGCAAAATATTAAGCACCAAACCGAAATTCAGCCAGATATCTCAAATACTATTAATTTTTGGTTTAACCCCATAGTGCCGAGCACAGAATTTGCAAGCGCCAATCAATGCTCCCGTAGTGTTGCTTTTACAGCTACCAAACCGAAGTCACGTTGTTTGGAAGTCCAACTTTGCTCCTTGCTAAGTGGAGTCGAGGCCTATCTATAACGTCTGTTAGTCTATGGATTCCAATACCCGCATTTGAGCGGTAACCATAAAGCCAACCAAACAAACGGCCGGGGCGAAGTAACTATGGAGTACACTTCGTGGGACCCTGAAAACCAGTGGTACGAGATTAGGGCTCGCGTCAATACTCGTAAACTAGAACAATTACTAGTTATACTTCCAATTCAAATCTCCAAACAGTTTCGTGTTGCTGACCTATACAAAACTTGAAGTTAAGCTGTATGAATAGCAAGGCAAGTTGATGTTACACACACCAAACCGTCAGGTAAAACATTCTAAAATTACGCACATGGGACGCAATTTCCTCACTGATCGGAGCGAGACCTATTTATACTTTTTCCGTTAAAAATAAGGGTTTGTATATGCTCGAAGCATAAGCAAAAAGTGGCCAGCTATACCCTTAACCGTCCATAAAAAATTTTGACGTTAATAGCCAAGTGTTGAGACCGACTCTAACACTAAAATGCCAGTTCAAGCCTCTAATAAAGACTTTGTACCAAAGCTACTAGCAGTGTGTTTAATGCTACTCGGATACGGCTTGTTAGGGCCTTATCCTAATCCCATCTGCCGTGCAGAGTAGCGTACTTACAACAAAACCACCAGGACGAAGAACTGCCACGCCACGTCAAGTCACCAAAATCCTCGTACAGTGGGCATCTATAGAGGATGTATGTAGTCCTCTTTTTTTTTACAAGAATGCATTAGAGTGCAGTCAAGACAGAGGTTAAAACTAAAGTCAGGCCTATTCACACCAAACGTGACGTTATGGATGTACTCGTAAGGAACCTTATTAATACTTTGCTATTTTGCTAAATTAAAAGTAGAAACTCACCAAGTAGTCCTTTCCATTCAGACAGACCTTAACTTTTCACGTCTACATCAGACAAAGATAAACCAAAGCTGGAGCCTTGTAGGCAGCCTTGAACCACATCTACAGTGTTCAGATCACTCACCCCCACTGCACATCTGTTAGAGCTAATTCAGCACAAAACAATTCATGCAGTTTCCGAAGAACACTACCCCACAACAAAAAAAACAAAAGCCCCAATAAATTCAACAAAAATACCAAAGACATATTTGGACGTGCTCAACTCGACACAATCACATACCTCCAACCAGGTGTAAAGCCGAACTGACTATCAAACATTAATTCGATCTCCAACCAAGACATTAAGCCGCTCAAGAAGCTTGCCAAGAACTGGAAGCAAACTCATCACCCTATACGCTGGCACTCAGGTTAGAAGGTTGTTCAAGCAGAGATATTTTGTAGTAGGAAAATTATCGCCCCCTTCTGCAAAACTGCTTAAGTCAAACGGTGAAATGGGAAGTCCTACCTGACACGCTGTATTTTGCAGACATTTCAGCTCCCGATTCCAACTTGCTGAAATCCTAAATTCAGAATTTTAAAATAAACTTGTAAAATTCCAGAGTAGTACTAGTCGAATGCAAAAAACACGAAGTCTCTACCTATTAGCGTTTCCGAGATCCTTTCGTTCATACAGACGGACATACGGACAGACGGACATGTCGCCGACCATTATTTCTACCTGTTACATACATTTGCACAAAACCAATAGGCTCTTGTACCTACGGTAAAGGGCCTAAAAATTCCGATCGTTGTGGAATTTGGATAGCATCCTTTTTTAATTGCTGCCAAATTTTGAAATAAAGTTTTTATTTACCGTTTTCTTTAGAGACTCAAAATTTGTTTAGGAAATTACCTGTAAGAAAAGAAAAAAAAAAATACTTAATTAGTAATTAAATCCATCAAAATTAAAGTCCAAAAAATATTTAATTTTTAAGATGGTTAAGGATTAATACTTTTCTTTCAATACTACAAAGTAGAGAAGCGAGAGCATGTTCTGGAAAATCACAAAATACTTTCGCGAGCCAAACTCTTTAAAATTTTTTTTTTCAATTCGCTCTCAATGTGTGCACAGTCTGTAAAAATGGCCTGAAAATGAACACGGTTACGATGTTGTTAATGATTATTAAGTTCGCCTAGCGCTGTGTGCATTTTCTTGTGGTAGGCAAGGATTGTGTGCAACTGTAATAAATGATAGTTCTTCTGTCGTAAGTGTGACCAAAAGAACTTTGAGCTGCTACAAATATTTCAAACGGGTTTACATTTAATTTGATTTGGTAAGGAATAAAAATATATAGAAACTAACACAGGGCTACAAAGTAAAATTGATGTGGACATGTTCTATACCTAGGTGACCTTTATGTTTTTGTTCCTCACGTGAACATCAATATCAAATTAAGAGTGATCTGTTTTTTCAGATTAATAGAAAGATGGAAAGACGGACAAATCTATCATTCAAGCTTGTACATGGTATCTTGAATTCTTTAGAATTTTATTTAAATTCAATTTAACTTGATTTATTATCTACGCTGACACTGGATTAAATGTGAGGCAAGACAACTGAGTTTATTGAAAAAAAAATATTTTAGCTGAGACCAATTAATTGATCTTCAGCTAATAGAGATAGAAGTTGAATATTATTAACATTTTCTATTGATATTTTGAATATATCTGGGTTATAAGAAGAAGAAGAAGAAGCGAGTGTGCTGAATACCCTACTCTTATACTATAAACATGTTAACTTTAGATTTGTAGTAGTAATGACTTATACTATAAAAATTTTGATGTTTCTAGTAAGAATTTAACAAACAAAAAAAAATATCATAGAAAAACTTAAAAATGATGCCAGATTCGTATAGGACTATCCCTTGTAATGGTTCGATATGGACATGCATTAGGAATTACATATGATGCATCAAATTTTGCCTTTCTAGTTTAATTAACCAAACACTTAAACATTATTTACCACCTAAACTTAAAAAGGGGGTAGGCTAGATTTAATTCAAATTTGAAGACTCTCCTTGTATAGTCTCTATAATTTATTTCATGACTTTAGAGGTGTTGTCGATATAGACATGTTCACATCCGTCTGTATGGTTCTCCATATGAACAATAAAAACTTAGAGACTATAAGAAGTAGAGCATTGAAGTTTGGATATTTAACCTATCCACTTCCCTCTTCAGATTAGTATATTTTATTAACATGCCAATCTCTCTCTAATGGGTAGTACTAAACATAAGAAAAAACAAGTAAGGAAATTTCAGTCGGGCGAAACCGACTGTAACCGACGAAGTCTCTATCTATTGCCGTTTCCGAGATCCTTTCGTTCATACAGACGGACATGTCTATATCGACTCCTCTATCGCTCCTGACCATAATGGGGGTAACTTTGGGGGGGTCTCCGATTATTATTTCTACCTGTTACATACATTTGCACAAAACCAATAGGCTCTTGTACCTTCGGTACAGGGCCTAACAAAAAAAATAAAATCCTGTCTCTACTTTCTGAATTTTTTATTGCAAAATTTTCGTTTTTCTGGTTTGTTTACCTTAAAAATGTAAAATGGTGTATCTTACTTGAATTTTAATAAAAATATTCCATAAATATCCATATCGAACCACACAACCCGTTCTGAGTTTTTATAAGAAACACATTTTGTTGTGGCTTAGCTTAGCTTGAAAGGACAAATTGGTTGTTTATTTTACTTATAACAAAGAAGTATTCCATACGAATCCAGATAGGAATATATCATCCATACGAATTTAAGTTTCAATGGTGCTACAAGGTATCTCAAAGTTGACCACAATTGACCACAGCGTTCTAACTTTTTTTAATAAGCTCATTCGCATATCTCTAAAAGTTTCGCTTTATATGTAAACAATTTGAAATATCTTCAAATCTTATCAACTTATATAAGAGTATCTCACTATTACATGTAACCAAATCGTGCAGTGCTGTATAGAAGCAGTTAATTCTTAGCTACTGTTTAAGCATATAAATTTCATTATATGGAACTAAACAGATTAGAGCACTGCATACCATGAAAAGTAGAGAAATAATAATAATTAACAATTACCCAAAACGCGGTAGTTCAAGAAAATTTTCCCAAAAAAAAAAATATTTGTGACCTAGAAACCATAATTGGAAGTTGGTTTTATCAGCAGAAAAAGTTAACCGTTCAATCCGCATAATAACCGTTCTACACTGACTAAGGTTTTTAGCCAACAGACGAAAAGTATCTCAAATCATTGTGATTGTCAGATAGTACGAGTATCTATCAAGCACTGCCCTCAATATGGGCAATTTAATGTTCAACGATAAGGCGGCAGCCACTGTGACAAAGTATCTTAAGAACAAAAAAATATAAAAAAAAATCAAGCCAAAAAGTGTTGCTGATGGCGTACACAGTTAGTTGAAAAACTTCAAACCGGAATTTTGTCACAAAAAAAAAAACAAATTTTTTTTGTCTTGGTTGTTCAGCAAGAATCACGTAGAATTATATCGAAATTTATGAGCTCATCATTTGCTTGGTTAGTTTTTTATACAACTTTTTGCTGTAATTTTTTTTTTTTCTCTTGCCAGCATTATCTGTGCGCGCATTTGTTGTGGTCATTATTTTTATTATTAAACGCTGCTGTCAGTAAGATATTTTGTTACGCTGCCAGTTTTTGGCTTTATCAGCAAAAAAAAAAAAAATAATAAGAAAATTATTAAGTCTTATTTTTCGCTATAGGATTATATCAGCCATTTATGATTTAACTATTTCTATGCAAATGAGTCAGAGAACTTTTGGTCATGATTGTTATTTCTTTTTTTTGTTGTCTATAAAATGAGAAATTGCGTTAAGTTTTATCATATTTATGGCATCAACAGGTTGTGGCTATAAAAAAAAAATATTACGGTGTTTTTTTGGGAATTTGATTTCTTGCGAATTTCTTTGGCTTTATTTTTGGGATTGGTTATTTTTTGAAGTAAAGAAAAATAAAGCTGGCTTTTGTTTTTAAACGTGTAAATAACCTTTAGCCTTAGTTAATAAAAAAAAAGTAAAAGAAATCTTGACCGCACCTTGACGTAGTAGTCTTCAACAAAATATTTCTCGCACCAGCTAGTTATAAACACACAATAAAGCATCAGAAAATATATATTAACTACATCGAAGCTACGCCAGCTTCAAAAACTTGACAGCATAAATCCCGCTAACAACTTGCAATCCAGACACAAGATGAGATGTTGAATCATTTATCAAACTTCATCAGTTGTCATTATTCAACGAAAAAAAAAAACAGAAGAAGATATGCTGAACAAGTTTGCTACTTATATAGATGATGTACTTGACTTTGTGATACCCTGCTTAAGTAAAATTCGAAGTGTGCGGCATATCAAAGTGGGAGAGAGAGAGAGAGCGAATAACATAATTAATCGTTTTTGAAGTTCATAAAATAAGACAGATTTGTTTGTTGTATACACATTACACTACTACAAGCCATATTAGGTAATAATAGGATTATCTCGTTCTACTGAGATTAAATAAACATTTATTCGAAGGAACCAATATATACACGACTATTTATTCCAATCAAGTGACTTCTCTCCATCTGTCTGAATATTTGTATGTACAATAAAGACTTGAAGATTATAAAAGAAAAAACCTTCCAGTCTTTAGTCTCCATTTTAAAGACTCTGAATGATCAAAAATGTATTTCATTTGGTTTTCCATATGATACACCCAATACACCCAATGGACCAAAAAAAAAAAAAGGCACTAGTAAGCAGGAGGCTAACCTATATAATGGCATTGGAAAGTTCATTTGGCACAAATTAACTGCTTATGCATGCGTAGAGTCTTAGTATTCAAACTTGAAAAGATATTCTTAAGTTAAATAGAAAGAAGTGTGTACAGTAGGCATGAGCATTTCTGATAAATCATACCCCAGCTCTGTTCAATCACAGCTTTTACAATGTTTACAAGCCAACTAGCGGTGCTCGGCACGAGTTGCCGTGCCCAGTAGAAAATATTGATATAAATATTGTCTCTAAATATATATTTATATATATGTATGTTCTTCATAGACACCTAAACCCTATCCGACGCATACCTTTTTGAGCAGCTAACTATATGCAGCAACGTTCGCAATAGGTACTGGAGACTGAAGACAATCGTCTTGCTCATAGTGTAATAATGCATAGAGACGTCACCTCATGCATGCGCTCTCAATATAGTTGCACTTCGTTCTGTATAAGGAATGAGTAGTTGCACTCAGTATGAGTCATTTCAGTATCATGAAATTTCACTCGTTGCTTAAAGGTGGGAAGTTGCGCTACCTTATATTATTGTAGATGGTTTGGTTATGGTGGAATAGCATAAGGGGAGTCATTTAGCGAGATTGCCCTCTTCGAGTGTTCTTTGCTGTCATTGTGTTGTAAGTGAAACATGTAAGAAACCACAAAAATGTTCTATCTCTAATGCTCACATAAACAATACCTAAAAATGAGCTAAGAGAACAAAATTGGAGAGCTCTTTCTTTCACACTTACATACTCCTGTAGATTGTTTCTTAGAATAGATTCGGAACGGTTCACCATATGTTTTTCCACCATAGTCTTGCTCATGGTGGAATAAAAATAACGTGAATCATTTTAAATCAATAAGAACTATTCTACAGCGAGAAAGCGAAAGAATGAGTTTTTAAAAATTTTGTTCTCTTAGCTCATTTCTAAGTATCCTTTCTGAAAGCGTAAGACAGAGAGAGAGAGAGAGAGGGAACATTTTTGTCATTGTTTACATGTTTCAATCACAATGCAACGGCAAAGGTTTCTATGATTAATTCTAAAAAAGAACAATCGAAGATGGCAAACTCGCTGAGTGGATCACTTTGTTATTCCACTATGGTCTCTCAGCTCGTGTAAACTTGAAACACAATAAATTTGCTTACCATTTCATTCCAGCTAATAAGACGCTTTTGAAACGCTACTCTACATTTACTACTTAAGCGTGACATAAAAAGCTTCGCTAAAATCGATTTTTAACTTCACATTGAAGTGCGTCTAATGGACGTTAAAAACAATACAATACAAGTAAGAAAATCACAGTCGGGCGTAACCGACTGTAAGAGGCCCTGTACCAGTGCAGGTCGCCTAACAAACACATTAAATGTTCCCCTAGCTTATGACCAAACACATGACCACTTCTCACTGCACGACTAAGTGCCTTTTAAACCATTTTTTTTATGTATGAAACGAAAAGGGGGGTCGCTCAAATTCAATTGCTTATAAAATCGTCATTTATTATCCGATTTTGATGAACTTTTCGGATTTTTGCTAAGAAGGACGATATCTCTATACTGGCATACTTACTTTTTTTGCGCCGAAGAAATTTTTACCCTTGGGGGTGATTTTATGGGGAAGGGGGGGGAGGGGCAAGTTTTTAAAATAAACTTGTAAAATTCCGGAGCAGTCCTAGTCGAATGCAAAAAACACGAAGTCTCTATCTATTACCGTTTCCGAGATCCTTTCGTTCATACGGACGGCCAGACGGACGGACGGACAGACGGACATGTCTATATCGACTCCTCTATCGCTCCTGACCATAATGGGGGGTCTCCGATTATTATTTCTACCTGTTACATACATTTGCACAAAACCAATAGGCTCTTGTACCTTCGGTACAGGGCCTAATAAAAACTTATGGGGCAACTCAATAAAATTTTCCTCCGAAATTTTACGTATTTATATTACAGAACTAGCTGAACCCTATCCGCTTCGCCCGCGCCCAGTAAAGCCAAACTGGTCCTACTTGCATACTTGTCCAATGGATCTAACTTCTCTAGAATCCAATACCATGTGTACCAAATTTTATTGCTGTACCACAAATGAATGTAAAGATATGATGAATTTTTTTTTTCTAGCCTATGTTCTTTTCCAATATCTCATCTATTTATATACCAAAATTCATACAAATTGGTTCAGCGGTTTCGGCGTGATGCGAGCACAAACAAACAAACACCAATTTTTTAAAGTTTTTGTTATTGGGTCCGGCATTTGTATAGATACCTGGTGCTATATAGACACCATATTCTCAACGTCAAGTCGTTAAGTTATTATCTACCCACTTTTACCGGTTGATTAACACCTTTGCCCAAACCTGTGCAGAAGTCCCTGCTGGAATTTCTTACTTCAATAACGGTAAAGCTCCTGGCAAAATGATCGAATGACCATCCAGAAAAAGCTAATGTGGAACTAGCCACAAACTAGCCAAGTCGGGAAACAAATAGCTTCGACTATATGGTAAGAAAGAAGTTTTAATCTAAAAATAAGAAAAACCAAAGAGTGCAACATTTTCTCCCAGTGAGCTATTGACTTCAATGCTACAACATCGAATTTTGACAGTTCAACTTTAAAGGAGAATAATTCCACATTTCAATATACGTAGTATTCCCGAATAAACGCAGTATTCCCTAATTTAAAAGTCGTTTAAGCTGTTCTTTTTTTGGAACATGATTTTAAGCACAGGAATATACGTTGGCGTGTCAAGGAATGCGGTTTGACCCATTTCCAGTAAGTACTGGTGTTCGTCAAGTATGCATTTCTGCTGAAGCGGTTAGTAGGCTATTAAATGGAAACCAATAAATGTAACTTGTAGGTCTCTGCGATATACATCATTAGATCTTCAAAGCCAACTTGACATCTTTCTCATTCCTGCGCACCCAACCGGCCTTGGCATAAGTGAGTCCAAAATATGCGATACAGCTGCTATAGCCTCTAACAGGCGTTCAAAGTCTTAATACGTTTGTATACCACGACAATGGGATAACACGCTAAAGTGAAGACTTTAAAACCCGCATCGGTTATCTTTAGAAGGTTAAGCAAGAACTGCAGTTTAAGCTAGCTGAGCACTTTAAATTAATTTTCCAGCTTTATCCAAATTGGAAACCGAATAAACCAAATTTAATTCAAGGAGATTAGATTGGAAACACCCTGACTACTCCTAACTCCTTCATAAAAAAAAATAGGAATCTATTGTGCATATTACTTGTGGAATGATAATTGCAACTTCTTCATACAATTGGGTCCCATTTAATTTGATATAGGGTGTTTATGATATTAAAATATTGTAGCAGCTCTTATAAATATTAAAAGATTCCAGTAAAAAATATTTTAGTAATGAGTTTATGATTTGAAGAATGCTTAAAGTTTCTTTTTCAAAATGAAGAACATACAAGACTTAAAAAGATTATGGAATCATATATCTAAGATGAAATGAATCGGTTGAATGTATGAATTATGATCTTCTAACAAGCTTTATTAGTAAAAATAGTTCAAGATAATGGATTTTTCTTTCAGCCATACTGCCTATATTATACCGGTGATCTTCAAAAGTCAATTAAATGATGGAGAAAGAAGTTCGTAAAAGCTGACACAGAAGAAAACGGCTTTCCATGTAATGTGTTTAATACAATTTAAAAGGAACAGTTTCGAACTATGTCTAAATGTTACCTCTATTTGGATGATCCTATTATATAATTTTTATACACTGTACTCATAGGATAAAAAGTTATACTATTTTTGAACAAATGTATAATACAGGCCGAAGTTAGGCAGACACCATAAAGCATTTATAATCTGGATCAGTATTAAAACCAGAGTCAGTAAAGACTTCTACGACTGTCTTGCTGTCCGTATGGAAAACGAGAACTTAAACACTATAAAAGAAAGAGTATTCATATTTGAATATTTAGATTTTCCTATAACTTCTTCAGCCAGCTTTTATTCAATGTTCATGACTACCTTTTTCTAAACGTTCACAAAAGCTGCGCTTATAAAAACCTGCCTCCCCTTTTTGAGATTTTAAATAACAAAATTCCAGTTTTTCTGGTGCTTTTAGCTAAAAACGACAAAAGTTGTATATTACACTTCAATTCCAATAAAATAGTTCATATATGTACATATCCGATCACTAAAAGAAGGAGCACCCAAACAAGTCTGTACCTCTTCCTTCTTTTTTTCTATGAAAATATTTGGTTTTTTATTTTATTTTATTTTTTCTTCATCGATACATAGTGAGTCTTTATCTATTGTATGGCATTTCTTACAAGCTGTAGAGACATATGGACATTTTTTGTTTTTGTACTGAACGACCAAACTCTACCAACAAACACAATATACCCTATATAAACCCAGTTCCACATAGTGTATAAAAATACTTGTAAAACAAATGGAAATCACGAAATGAAAGAAAATCACAAATTGAGTTATCAAGAGACGCGCATTTTGATGGAAAACAAGAAATAATGGCAGAAAAATCTACAGCGTAACATGCAACATCACTTGACATGGACAGTTCGGTGAGAGGTTTGAAGAAGTGGCGCTACAGTAGCGAGTGGCGGCAGAAAAGCGTTAAAGAGCGACAGCTTGAATGTCAGCCAGGTAGGCTGAAATTGACACTGACACTGACAGGAGGCACATGCGTCGTGCAATGGGGCACGTAGTAGTACGTTCATCTGTTCAACATGTAAATTATTTCCACACTCGACATTGCACAATGAAATGAAAAGCGCCGACACGATTTTAATACCAAAGATATACACAAAAGATTGAAAAAATGTATTTTTGTTACCAGTTTAAGTTGAACTTTATATGAGCGACACGTAGCAGAGCGATGTAAAAATAAAAAGCCAAGCAAGTAAAATGGAGCAACAGCGATTTAAAATTGGGCCAAAGCCAATTCACTTGAACGTATACGTATTAAAATTTATATATTATACAATATATAAGACACAAAAGCCGTCACATTGCGCTGGCTGCTAATGTCAAGTCAAATGTCGCACTCAAAGGATTTAGGCAAAATTCAATTGTGCACGTAATGAGCGGAGCGCCTTCTTCATAAATTATAAATACATACATGCATGCATTGTAGGCAGGCATGGAGGCAGGCAGGCAGGCAGGCAGCAAAGCGGATTTGCTTTTCCTTTTGCATAATAAAACCATTCAGCAGTGTTACACAAAGCAAAGCAAAGCAAAAGATATTTACGCTAAGTAAAAGTCCTTTTGTTTGTTGCCTCAAAGGCAAAGTGCCTACACACACACAACAAGTTGAAAATTGTGCAGACACAACTTGAAGTATGCCAAAAAAAAAAGAAAATTTTACATGAAATGAGCAGAAAATTATTTCTAACACCAAAAGCTGCAAAAACACTTGAGACACTTGCATAATTCAAACCAAGCCGCCCCATAATGCAGACGAGGTAGCCTTTTAGAAAACGCGCTTGAATTGCGCATTTCACAGGCTTAATTAGTTCGAGTGCTCAAGGCGAAAGGATAATGAATGAATTAATGAATGAGTGGCAAAGTGGTGGTAGAAATGGCACAAATTTTAAATACGCATCAGTTTAAGCAGCGCGAATTTCTAATGGAATGGAAAATCAGTAACAACAGGATTTAAGTTTGGACATTTTGTGTCTGGACTTTTTAGATTCTTTGTACAGCAAATGTAAGATGATAATGGCAGAAGATTTACTTTTAATATAATTCACTTTTAATAATATTTCGTACTTATGTTCTATGCTAAGAAATTGAGCAATAATAAGAAAAAAGCAATACCAACAAGAAGCATTAAAACTCTGTTCAAATCAGAATGGTCTTGAGTTTACCGAATTAGTGAGGTCAAATAGAAAGTTAAGATTTCGAAACACCCAAACTTCGAACTAATGAAAGGTTATTCAGTATATAAAGGCCGCAAATTTATTTAATAAAACTGTCCTATCTACAAAGTATTTCCTGTATTTCTATCGAGTATATTCCAACAGTGTTATTCAAAACAACTGAAAACATTTGCCAGCAATACGCTTGTCCCCAAAAGCCAGACTTGCCAATACTAAAAGACAAGCGTAGACCGCTTACTACAATGTCTTGTAACTTCGGAAAGAAAAGTTTTCCAATTTTGGTTAATGCATCATTTTAAGGGAGGAATCTTTGTTAAGCCTGCTTGAAAAAAAAAAAAATCATTATGTCGCACTTTGTCACAAAAAAAGAAGGGGTCGTTTGTAAAAGTTCACATTGTGAGAAGATTTGCTGACTATCATTCGCATGGAAATGGCGAACAATGATTCTTTGCAAAGGGCTCAAGCAGCTCACAATGTTCAAAAGGACACATAGCTCTTGGGTAGGCAAATTGCTGTTCGGTGGGCTAGCTAACTGTGAGCAAGCCTCAACCTCGGTACTTAATTAGGGGTGGTGCGGTAGGCTAGGGACACGCCACCGTAAAAAAATCACTCCATTGGAAACAAAAAGGAAACCTCGGATAGAACCCTATGATGACCCCTGCCATGCACCTAGAATGTCCGCACTCTCATAGAGATGATTGATGTCCGTCAAAGAGAGGGCAGGGCGGCTCTTAATAAGCGTCATGTGACCTTCTATAGCTGTCATGAGAGTAAGCACGAAATCGAATGCGGTTTGGTGTTAAGGAGTAAATTTTAAAGCCAAGATTCAAAAATATAGACCACCACTTTCTTGTCGCAACCAAGATATGCATTACGATTAGCGTAGATCAGGCCTCACGTCCCAACATACAACGAAAGTTAGACAACAACAACAAACCGCCGAAGCCTTCTCAAACACACTCTCCCGACTGCTCCGGGAAAACTCTCCGTATTCTCAAGATATATGTATGTGAGAATGAAAACTATTACCAAGGAGATCATTGGTTATACAAAATCTGTGGCTAATTCTTAGTACGACAAAGAAAGAGCGAACTCTATACACGGAAGCAACATGAGAAGTTTTAGAGCGATATCGAGAGAAACGGGGGAAATGATGATAAACGAGGTCGATTCGGAGATTAAAAATCTGAAAAATAACAAAACGGCAGGTTCTGATGGGCAACCAGCTAAGTTATTCAAGACCGGCGACGAATAGTTGCTTAGCAGTATGCACCAACTTTTATGCAAGATGTTTTTCGATGAACGATGGAATCTCAGTGTTCTCTGTCCTATATTTAAGAAATATGTCGCCTTCCATCGCATATAAGATTATGTCATGCGAATAAGTTGCAGTCTTATACGGATACACTTATATGACAATATCGACCAATAATCAAATAATACCACTACAACAAATCCTGGAGAGGATAAGTGAGTTTGACAAAGACACACTCCACCTATTTCTCGATTACAAATCCACTTTCGTCAGGCCGACACGAACGAAGTTTTTTGAAGCCCTGTTTTTATCTCAGCAAAGATCGTGTTCGTCTTCCTTGATAACGCAATCACACATACAAAGCATTGTCAGAGTAGTAAAGAGCCTCTCTGAACCATTTGATACCAATAGAAGTTTCAAGCAGGAAGATTCGCTGTCGTGTGATTTATTTAATCTGCGGTTGGAGTACATCTTACGCCAGTGCCCATACATATATACGGTTCTACTTATGGCGCAGAGGCACGGACTGTGATTGATTCAGACGAAACAGCGTAAGAAGTCTTTCAGAGAAACATTCTCCGCAGAATTTTTGGTCATATTACAGTCGGCGACGAGTTTAGTTACAGTATGAACCGCGAGTTGAATGAGCTATTCGATGAGTTTGACATAGTCAAGCACTGTGCGCTCCACCTCATTCGAATGGATGAAATAGCTCCAGCATGCATGGCTTAAATGGATTTGATTGTATGCCACCGAAACAGAGGACGACCGGGCACTCGTTGGAATGACCAGGTATGTGTCGGTACTTGGCGCGCCTTCCTAAATGCGGCTATGACCGAAAGACCATTAAAGGCCATAGAAGTAAATATGCATGGGTCGATGCGGGCTCGTTTGACTGGAAATAACCTCATTGAAAGATATAAAATGCTGTTCGATCCCATAATCTCTCTTTTTAGGGAATCAATTACATTCTGATCACCCAAAGCAGGGAGTACTCGACAAAGAATTGTTTTAATTAAATTGTTTCACTGTCTTGTTGAAACCTGAAACATTGCCTAGCCTCATGGTTCAATGACACATTGTAGAAACATTTGTTATTCGGGAGTATATACCAGTGCTAATTAGGTTGGTGCACAAAGGCGTAGACAGGAAAACGAGTTTCACCTCCCGAGAAAATGAGGTCTGGTGAAGCACAGATACCAATAACAGAGATAAATGTCTCCTGTTAAACAATACATCAACATTTGTCAACAAGGTCTAGAACTAGAAGCAAACAGCAATGGATATATATATAACTATAGTCTCTCCATGTAGAAAGTTATTAAAAACTAGCTTGTATCACAGGAGTCATTCTTCTCAGTTCATGGAATACTTAAGTTGAAAATAGAAGTGAGCAAAACTGCCAGGAAATTGAAAAGAAATCCTAAGAAGCAATACTATGAACATTATACCAAAAAGTTGTTGTGCTTATTCTCAAACTGCAGAAGCTTATGCCTAGCAATTTGGCACTAAGGTTAGGGAATGTCTTCATCGCTAAGGTGGAGATAAAAGCATGGATGCAATTGTCACCATTGCCGTAATAGGTCATTGTAATGATGCCTCTTGAAGAGCCCTCTGCTTAATTTGATAGCGAAAGTCAAAGGTGCCGAATTAATATGAGCGCGAAGTTGATTAAGTCGATTCATTTCGTGCCAATTAGGCTACAGGTTTTTTTATCAATTAAATTTTTTGAGCATGAAAACGCAGATCTTAAGTAATATATGCTGCAGAGAGCTTTTTGGAAATTTAAATTCTTTTATATTGTGTTTTCTTTGCTTGAATTATGTGAATGCATATACCGGCCACGATTTCGGCATTCTATCTTTTTTTGAATTATCCTGCATAATTCTGTGTTGTGTTAACTAAAGATAAAACTTAATTAAATAAGGATTTGTGTTGTCTTTAAATGAATTTTATTTTTGATATTAAAATGCTTAAATAACTTTTCAATTATTTTTTTATTTTATTTTTATTTTTTCATTCTCAGTTGAAACAATCTTCAAGGCAAAAAGACTAAAGTTGCATTATAAAGTTGATTAAAAATATTTCTCACATACTCATACAAAATAAATGCAAGAATGATGCAACTGTAAGTATACGACTTTGAAATACGCTGCCAATTTTGTTATGTTAACAAAATCCTAAGCGAAATCTGCCTTACAATACCTACAATACTACATCTTATCCATATAACTGCTAGATTGATATGAATTACAATGTATAGCGTACTTAGAAAAGGAATAAATTGATATATTGTAGGCATGGGGGGCATGGTATACAAAACTGCTTCTATACTTTACCTACCTATGAAACATCTGAATCCAAAAATCCATATATGATGGTTCTAACTTCTATACCTCTCGAAAACTTGTTGTACACACAATTAAACTACGAACAGACGACAGGTAGACATGTCTATAACGAAGAAGCTTTCAATGCGGATATACTTTATGGTGTCTGAAATTTTTTAAGCTTACATATATGTTCAAAAACTTAATATACTATCTGTATAGGGTATCATTATAGCAAACGGAAAGAATCACTCACACAAATGGTTGGAAAATGCAATTTAATATCCTTGCAATGCCAGAAGCGCATTCTACCGCACAAATACAAAAACACATATCTACATCCGCCGGAATAACTGCTCTAAGAGTGAAAGAGAACAAAAAAAATAAGCTTAAATGACGAGTAAAATATGGCGCAAGGCAGCGTGAATTAAATGAAGCCGCTGACCTAATTTTTTGTTGTTCTTTTGTTGTTTTTGTCTTTGCTTTTCTGAATTTTAACATTTCGGCAGACAATGCCAACATTAAGAGTGAGTAAGAATATTAAGTAGAGTAGAGTGAGTAAGAACTAAAAGATAAGCAAGGACAATGCCTAAAAATATGCAGCATAAAATGCTAAATGAATTTCAACATACGGATTATTCGGTACGCTCGGCGGCTTCAATTTAAAGGGCGTTGTGCCGGAAATGAAATTAAACAAAAAGACACAACCGAAAGGAAAGTAGGTCAACGGTGCGTATGATAATTTTGCATTAAGCAAACACAATACTGATTGTCTGCGTATGTGTGTGTGTGTATGTGTGTCTAAATGTGACATTTGTTATTTTTACTGCATGCATAGCATAGCATAGCAACCCCCTGGAAGCCGGAGCCGCATACAAAATTGATTAAAATATGCAGAATTAAAAAAAAAAAACAAAAAATCTCAGCAATGCTGTATGCTCGACTTTGAGTTACCCTGAACATTAAATTTGTAGGAGATATACTACCGCAGAATGCAAGGATTTTTTCTGCGCTTCTTTCTAGCTATACCTTTTATAGTCTTCAAATTCTTACTATATTGACACGACTTTTGATACTGTTGAAAAGTATATATAAACTCCATGAGCGCTGCCTCACCTTTTTCTAACTGTTACATACCGTTGCACAAACTTAATATACGCTTTTACACTACGATTACAGTGTATAACAACAACACACCCAAAAAAGACAAAAAAAAAAAAAAGATTCCGGCGTAAACAAGCATATTACATACTCAAATAGAAATGGTGTTGCTGTGCGTTAAACATTTGTGGCAACAATTGCTAGCAGCATGAAATGCAGACAGAAAACTCGTAGACAGACAGACGAACAGACAGTCAGCCGACAAACACGTGTTGTAAATTTATCATACGCCATGGTGACCACAGAAACAAACAACTCAATTTATGCCAACGTCAACGTCGCACATGTATGTGTGTATGTGTGTGTGTGTGTGTGTGTTTGTTTGAAGTTTGCGGCTACAATCGCGCATTACATAATGTACAAAATAATTTAATATCGTATGTAGCATTGGGAGTCGTTGAAGCGTGTCTTCTTTCCACTTTGCATTAGTTATTGAAACACCCCATACAACACACTGCCACGCCTTCTCAACGCAACGCCAATTATAAGTTTTCTCGCTATTTGTCTATGCTAAGCCTTGCGAGATAGTATAACATAGCAAACAACAACTTGACAACATCACTCAAGTGTCTGTCTGTCTGTCCGTCTGTCCGTCCAACTTATGAATGTAATCTATCCTGTGCATGCAGCACAGGTTGCAGAAGCGACAAAATTTTTGTCAAGCAGTGGAAGTAGCATACTTTTGAAGAAAGCAAATGCATTGCACAACTACAGTGCATCTAAGTAGTATGCACAAACACTGCTCACTTCACACAGTGAAACGACAATGACAGCAGCTGACAGTGGAAATGAATGTTTAGATTTCTCCAACGACAATATTTTTTTTTTTAAGCTAAAACTTTTTATAGAATTTAAAATACAGCAACAACAACAAAAATATAAGAGTGTGTTAAAACAAAGTTGGCACGTGTTGACACTCAGTCACCTCAAGCCGAATTCTCGCACATGAGCGACTGCACAATAAAAAATAAAAACTTTTTGACAGGGGTTGAAAAACAACATAAATAAAATTCCTGCATAGCCGTGTAAGTGCTTACTTACATTTTTTTCAAATATGCAACGCTATTTAAACACACACACACACACACATACACACCTATCTGAGCAAACAAATCTAATTATTCTTTAGTAATAAGCAGCAAGAAAGGGCAAGTAGAAATTCCTACTTTGCTTAGGCAGAAAAAAAATCTGGTTGCTTTGAAATTTTATTAGTAGCGACAAATAACAGGGTGTGCCAGAAAATCTTATTTGATTTCAGCGGCATAATTAATGTAAAAGAAGTGCCGCAGAAGGGTTGCTTTGCTGACAGATGAATAGTTTCCTCCCTTCGTGGAATTTCCTAACTATACATGCAGCTTAATTTAAAATAAAGCAAATTGTGTTTTCGTTACAAACAAACTTAAGAAAAATAAAGAACCCTGAGAAGTCACATTTTTTTAATTGACACATCGTTGTTTTGAATTCCCTATAATTTTGTATCATATTCTAACCCATTTTATTTGGAAATTAAATACACACAAAGTCCAAATTTAGCAAGAGAACGTAGCCATATGCCAAACACAGGTTAGTTGTTTGTACTTTTAGCTAAAAATAATTAAGCTTATAGAACAGCCAGTACGTTTTGTAGACTTGAATCCGATTGAAAACATGTGTGTATGAAATAAGTTAAGAGAAGTCTATAAGCTCAAATCAAAATTTTGGAATTTCAGAGCCTATTCGATTTGAGTTGACAATATACAAGTCTAGAGACTACCCTAGTATTTTTTAGAATTATTCACACTTTCTCATAAGACTTATTGTCACAAAAATTTTTATCGTACGGTAGAGGTTGTAGAAGCATTACAAGAAACAAATGATAAGCTGAATAAATATATGCGATTTCTGAAACTAGCCTTAAAAAGTACATCAATAAAATTATGTGAGTACAACTGCTAAGGAATTAATAGTCCAGAAATGAAATGAGGAGGAATATCTATAATTAAGAGGATGGTTCGATGTCTAACGTACATGTCACCTAAAAGAGGCTGAAGCTATAGGCATAGGCAGACTGAGCGCATACATCACATTTTTCCGCATTTGACGACGAAAAAAGTGTAGTTTTTAGTCCCATGCCCAACCAACATACTCTTCAGAAACTATTTCATGTTTCCAAAACTGTAGAAATGACTAAACGGTAGGAGATTTGAATCGAATGAAAAAGGAGATTATTGATATAAACGCCTATTTCGAGTTTAGAGAATATATTTTCGGAAAAGAATTGAAAAAACATTCAAAAACGCTGAAAAATAATCATTTATATAAAAGGACACTGGCTTATCAAACCACCCTCGTATCAAAAAAAACTATCTGTCAGAATCTATTTCCACTCCCAAGTAATAGATAATAGATAATATAGGTGTAAAATAAATAAGTTATCTAGGTATGTCGGTATATTTGATCCAGCTATTTTGCAGGAGAGCACTCAGATCTCATAAAGCAACAACAATTAAAAGCGAACATACACAACTGCAATTGATAAAATTACTTATTAGAGGGTGACTTTAATTGAAGGCATCATACATACTGAAAGAAAAACTAGACACGTACAATTTCAATATGATTCATCCAATCGACCACACATAATCGAGGGAATGGATCAAACTTTGATGTGTTGTACAACTCTTTAACCATGCCAAAATTAAAAACGATTTAAATTCGGATTACATAACAGACCAATTTTAATTTTAGGTAGCCCTCTGCGCTTACTACGCTTGAAGTACAAATTAATTACTTCCCGACTTTCAACCCATCAATACATCTTTAATAGGAGATACAGGTGACAGTATTTCTAAGGTAAGAGTAAAATACTCCTCAAACTGCTGCCTCATGACACACAAGCTTCAATTAAAAGTAACTGGAAACGGTTTAAAATCGCAACGATCTGAAGATCTGAACATTCTTTAGAAAGGTTCTTTCTATATTGGAAATTTCCTACGCTATGTGGATTTCAAATGGAATTCTTAACTGAATTCATAATTTTAATGTCGAGTAAAGTGATCCAGAAACTATGGCAGAATTCAGAAACTACATAGAAATACTGGATATTTTACCCAATTAAAAGGAGAAATGTTTCATTAAAAAGAAAAAAAGATATCCATTCGAGCTCCACTATTTCACTCTTTCCGAGGTTACGTTCATTTACGTCCAAGCGTTTCTAACACTCATGAGGGAAGGAGGCACTATACCCGTAAAATTAGCAACACCACAGACTTAGATGCACCAAAAGTATGATTCAAAATTCAGAGACTTCTTTAAATGCATATGGAATACAGAGTACTCCTTCCTGACCATGGGTCCTGACACAAACAGACGGTGATGATTTCGAAACATTTATATCAATATCTGCATTCAAGCCCTTAATGATGACAGAATCGAACACTGCGAAGCCAGTGATCATAATTTTTTGTAGATAGGTAGGTGGGCCGTATTTGGCAGAACATAATTGCGACGTTTAGGTAAAACTGGTCACTTGGTTGTTACGTTACGTATGGGGAGGTGTTACAGAAAAACGATATGGCGCGTTACTTTGAGGAAAGGGTTTGTCAAAAAAATTCAAACGAATCTGGGGTTCATTTTAGATTCGTACGCGGTTATCTTTTTTATATAGAAACTCAGTTTTAAACATAGACAAGAAAGTATACCATCTCACATTTATATATCAAGTAGTAATATCCTATTCAAGGAGCTTAATTAAAAAAAATATATATTTACCAACTTACCACAAAAAGAAAAACACATGAATATCAATTTTAAATTGACTCCTCAATTTTTAAAAAACAAATTTTCTATGTCAATCGAACAATAAAAAAGATCTTTTTTCATATATAAGATATACAAAAAAAATATTATTTTGATCTAAATTTATTGCAACTGCCACTTCCAAAGTAGGAAAACGAAAAAAAAAGAGAGACAGAGGGTTTTTGGAACTTTAGTTGTTACCTGAAAAGAAAAAAGAAGAGAAAGAAAAACAATAATATCCAACTAATATTATAAAAGCGATAGTTTGTATGGATGAATGTATTTATTTATTTTATTTATTTATTTTATTAATTGGAACTACATATTAATCAAAAAGTTGCTTAAAGTAATCTATCCTAAGACATTTGCTTAAAATATTATAACCTAACAAATAAACACTTATTTCTAAATGAGGAATGATACGAGCACTCAGAACCGGTGGGTTTTTGATTGACCGCCAGGTTGACCGACTGTGCCTCGTCGACTCACAGTTGTGAAAGTGGTCCAAGCAGCCGCAATTACAAATCAAAGATTGCAGAATATGTAAAAATTAAATTTCAATTTATTGTAGATCAGAGGTGAGAATAGTTTACAGAAGAACAAAATAAACTATATGAGACAAGTTATTATACATATATTAAAGAGACCAAAGTGAGTCA
The DNA here is from genome assembly GCA_035044805.1 of Leucophenga maculata. Classification (NCBI taxonomy): domain Eukaryota; kingdom Metazoa; phylum Arthropoda; class Insecta; order Diptera; family Drosophilidae; genus Leucophenga; species Leucophenga maculata. Next base: position 1,180,048 of record JAWNNP010000761.1, read on the forward strand.
TGATAGGCATAATTTGTTGTGCAAAAAGACGTTCATAATAGCACATAGTTACGCGTGAAGCGAGAAGGTACATTAAGCATTAAAGTTTGGAGTAAGTAGGTATAGAAGCTTAGTAATATAAGGATTATAAAATTGTTTAGACCAACTCATTATAAAGCCAAGAACACCTTTCGCTTTATTTAACATGAATACAAAATGATCATTAAAGCTCAACTTAGTGTCAAGTAGGGATGTTTACTAAAACTTTAATAATGTAACCAAAAAATGTAAAAAAATGTATGAGATTTGTATGTAAAGTTGATATGCTTTTCCTGCTCAAATACTCGTAATGTAAAAAAAAAATGTATCTTATTCGTATTAATATTTGTCGAATTATTATTATTCGTATTTATATTACAGTGTTGTCAACTTTATTAATCTACAATCTCAACGCCACGCCTAAAAGAAAAACTCAGCTTTCACATCAATCATTTCAGACAAGAGCAGCTCAAATACGTCGAACGAAGGAGTCTTCCGCTGAAAATACTTAGCGCCTTGCGAGTTATAGAAGGACTCGTTCAGTATAGAACCATCGAACGTTAAAAGAACTTAGAAGTTCTACTGCCATTATGATAAGAGGTATTTTCGTGTTTGCCATGGATTTTCGACAGACACTCCCTGTAGTTACAAAAGAATCAAGTGCAATTATTATCAAAACCTGTCTTAAATCATGGAGTACTATTCAACAACTAAATTTTCGTACGAACATGAGAGCCTATCTTGGTGCAGCCATGCATAAAGATTTGCCTCAATCAATTGCTCAATCATGGTGAAGCATTTTTTCTTAAAATATATATATGTATATATATTTAGGGTCTTATTCTGCTAAAATTATTTCATATGAGACACTACGTCAGGCAGGCAGTTCACAGTCTGGAGCATCTTATAGAAGCAGTGTATGCTGCACTCGAAACTTCACTTGAACGAGACTTTCACTGGTTGTGTTTCAGGACCACAGTCAATAAAATCAACAATCTGATTATACAAAGAAATCCAACACGTCACCAATATTGACGATGTTGTGCACTTTCCTCAAGAATTTCTAAATTCACTTAATCGTACTGACTTACCACCTCATAAACTATCCAGCTGGCAAATATCCCGAGGATGTCAATGATTCCATTGTCTACAGAGAGTGTCTTAGTCATTAAGATCTATCCTATAAAATACTTTTATCTACACTAATATTATAAAAAAGAAATGTTTGTAATACTATCACTCAGTGATGTAAAAGTATTGTTTCTTAAACTTAAATAAATAAAGCTCATTCCACCACCTACAGACAGGAAAGGTCAGAACAACTTCTGTGGGCTCGCTAGTATAAAATATATTGATTTGAATTCATATAAGCTGTCCCTTTAAAAATAGAAAATAAAGAAGTTACAGATATAGAGTGCTTGGAATGTTTGGTGTTAGCTGAAGAGGGCATAAGAGATTTTAAATATTCACATACAGCTATCTATCACTTTTATCTCTTACGGTCTACAAAGTCCTTGATGTTCTCGATTCTCATACTAACAGCTAGACAGACGGATATATCTACATCGACTCGATGTAGGATCTGCCTCACTTCCTTCTGTCATTACACATACATAATTTCGTAATTTTTACACATTTTAACCACACGGATGCAGTGTATAAAAGGATCAGTGTATACAAGGATCACTTTGATATGTTTGAAAATATCTTTTTGATATTTTCAAATATTTACGTATTTTTTATTTAAAAAATATTGTTTTAGTAATTAATCTGTGTATTTTTTGCTCTGCGTATGCGTTCAAAAAAAAAAAAAAATGTGTTTTGCTAAAATTTGTTTTAACCAGACTAAACTAAACTTCAACTAAGTTTCATAAAATTTTATATTTACTTAAGTGTTTTAATTTCTGAGAACTAAAACTAAAAGCGCCAAGCCATAAAAATTCGCAGCTCAAGCCATGACATCTAAAATTTGTGTTTGCAATTTTTCGCCTTTTTTTGTAAACGCTTAAAAAAATAAAGCGTTGAAATGTAAATAAAACGCGCTCGTTACACTTGTGCAAACATTTAAATAGACAATATTTTTTTGTTGCTTTTGTTTTTTTTTTTTTTACTGTACGCTTAAAAATAAATAACAATTATTTGCGCACTTAGTAATAGTACCCAAGTAAATAGTACCCAAGTAAATATATATATTTGCATATACCCTGCAAAAGTCTATTACGTGTTTGACACTTTTTAGTTTCAAGTTGATACATAAACCAAAGAATGATCAATGTGACTTCAGATCAGGTTCCTTTAGTAAAGAAGAAATAGGATATTAAAATTGACAGTTCAGAGGAAACCAAAAATCGGTATGATCGACCCACGATTTTGTATTAGAATTTAATTTGGAAGAGTTTGAGAAAATAAAGAAGATATATGTAGACTTAAGGTACTAACTTTCTTCTAATGCAAATATATTAAAAGATCTACTTAGTCTTCGAGGTCTTTGATTCCACCTAATAACGTTCAATAGTTTGTGTATTGTAAAACCAAAAGATGGCGCTATCTTATAATAGCAGCGTAAACTATTGTCTAAGTAGGGATATTATGTGCTCGTATCCATCTTTTTTTTAAAGCACAGTTTGGAGGCTCTAACTTTTATAGACTCCTATCTGTTGGTGTTCATACATAAGAAAGTCAGATGGATGGAAAGATGGGCATTGCTACGCTGTATTTCAACTCGATTTTGGATGTTGTGGTAGGATTCGTATCTAAGTTATTTCTTAACCCCAGTTCGCAGTTATTGTCTCCGAGCTGTCTGTGTTCAAACATACGAGACAGACAGACGGACATTAATATATCGACTCGTTTTTTTCGAAAATATATGCTTTATGGGTTCAATCAATCCATTTTTTGTATATTACATAAAAATTTATGAGCTCCACAATTGGTAAAATATTATTTTTTTTTGCAATAAGAAAATATGTTTTAATTGAGAAAATTTGTTGTGTTTTAATTTTGTTAGTTTCTAGGAAAATGGTAGAACCATATTCTGCAGTACCCATTCAGTTTAAATCTGTTTATATAAAAGGGTATCACCGAGTCGTCTATATAATCATTTATATTATTTGCAGCTCTTTTCTTTTATTTTGAACTCATATTTAAGCAACAACGAAAAAAGTTTTGTAAACACTTTTAATGACATTTAGCTGTCGTCGTCGTCGTTGGTTTTGTCGCCGCAGCACAGTTTTTTGTTAAACAATTTAATTCTATTTTTATTTTATTTGCAAATTGAAACTGTTCAATATATACGCGTTTCTATAGTAGTTACTCGATTTTCAAGGCAGACTCTCAATGTCTCCAACATGTTTTTCAATTAGACACAAAAGCTTGTTCAGTTGTACTTGAAATTGGATCGACAACGGCGACTTTGGCGTAAAAGTTTTGTTCTGTCCGTCCGTCTGTCTCCATAAAATAATACTCTTAATTTACACTTGTTCGAGACAGTTTTTAATAGCGTTTGTCTGTCCAATAAAGCGTTAAAAGTTATTTGTTGTCAAACGTAATTACAAAGTTTTCTTTGAAGTCTTTACATGCAGTGGCAAAAAAAGTTATTGTCATATGATAGCCTTGTTTGTCTGATTGCAGTTCATTTGAAGTTTGAGGCAAATAAACGTGTGGCGTGAAATGAGACGATTTATATATATAAACTTGAAGTTTGCAACGCTACCAAGTGAAATTAATATTTAAATTAAAGATAGCAGGATTATGTGGGAGTATTAAATTTTGCAGTCATTAGTTTGTAATAAAAGAGCTTCTAGCAGTTCGCAGGATGAGGTTTTAAGCGCTTTTATTACTTTGCTTTACTTCTTTCAATTCTGGTTTGATCTCGAGTCACACATCCCCAATATACAATGTAATCCTCTAATAGGAACTATATGTTCTTGGAATAGTTACAAGTCTTTAGTAATTTCTCTTTTCTGACTATACTAAATATCTAGCAAAATTAGAACACCCCGAAGACCAAGATACCTAGGGGATGACTACGCAAGAACCAAAGCTGCAAAGCAGTCTTTCATCAGCTAAAGCATTGCTAAGGTGGCTAAGGCGGGATCCTATTGTGTACAGTGTTTGCTGTGAAATCGTCAATAGAATCAGGAAGCTGTTAGCGCTGCAGAAGCATAAGGACACTGAAAACCACCTACACGTAAATGCGAGCACAATACACTCTATGGACTCTGGCTAAGAGGTATAAAAAATTTCTGTCCAAAATCACCAATCAAGAAGGCGCATGGTTCCTAGGCTAAGTCCCCTAAGTAACGTGTGCAAGCATTCACTGAGGAAGCCTGCTACCAGCCATTTAACTACATCTCAAAGAGCAGAAAACGCTTTCTCCAGACAACGCTTGACAGTTCTAGACAGCTTGGCCTTCCACCACTGTCAAAGAAATTACGACGAAAGATCTGAAGATTAAGACGGTTCCAGGCGAGGATGGGCTTAAAAATATCGCACTGAAGGTTTTGCCGGCCAAAGCAGTGCTTTTTCTGATCCTCATCTTTAGCGCGGTGTTGAGGCTAGGACACAACCCATCACAGTGGAAGAAGGTCAGGATTTTTGTTATTAACAAGGCTAAAAAAAGCCCATCGTCTATACAATCATATAGACCAATCACTTTGATGTCCGCCGTAGCAAAGCTCTTCTTGAGTGGCCTCCTAACCAGAATACTTTGGATCGAGAAGGTAAAATGAAAGATACCACCCTTTCAGTTTGGTTTCCGTAAGTCCTATGGAACTACGCAAAAGTTGAATAGGGTATTAAACTTTATCCTAGATGGATATAAACCCAAAGAGTACGTGATGGCCTCTTATCTTTATATAAGACAGGTCTTTGATAGAGTGTGGAATGATGATCTCCTATTTAAACTCCATAGTATACTTCCGTAGTACACATAGTATACTCAACAGTTGTTGTCAGTAAAAAATTATTTGATAGACAGGACTTTCTCCGTTGTTTTGAATGAAAGAGTCATCAGTCAGAGCAATCAAGACTAGTATGCCGTAAGGAAGAGTTTGGGCAATGGTCAAAACACTGGAACACCAGTATACAACTGAACAACTGCGTCAAAGTGACTCATTCACTACGAAGGGAGTCTACCTCATCATCCTGGGCACGTATTCCTGAAGTTCTATGTGGATAGGCGGCTCACTTTCAAGCGGCATATCAAAGTGAATGTGTACAAAGTCCTAATTGTAGCTGCCTAGCAATATGAGGTTCAAGTCTATGGCATTGCTGCTAGGTTACATCTTGCAAATACCAAAGTCCTCCAAGCAAAGGTCCTCCGAAACATTCGATTCTGTCAAATCATTAAATGTGACAAGGTGAAAAGAGACCACGTTATATATTTTCTTGTGTCATCCTGTTGAACATATTTGGATGATAAAATTGGATGACAGAATTGGACAAAGTTGGATGACAAAATTGTAACCGAGTTTTTTTCAACTCATTTTAACATCGAATTAAGCTAAACAAGACCATGAAAACCGACTTTAAGCACGTAGTAATCGTTTGTTCCGTTCCATGTTCCCTGAAACATAATTCAATTAAAATTTTTATATAGCTTGAAACCTGAAATTTTTTCCCAACATCAAGTAAACTGTAATAGAGGTCTTATCAATAAAGTTTATACAAAAAACCTACATCTCATTGTTATATGCAACTTTCAATCCACTTGAACAATTACATCATTGATTCTATCGCACATAGATCGCTTTGGAATAGAAAAACAAACTGAAAGCATAACAACTACAATAATAGCCAGCACAAACACCGAAATTAATTTACCACAATTGTTGTCCTAGACTAAGACATCGTTGAAGGCAAAATATTGTGCTAATCTTCATAAATTCGGCATTTCATGTGGCATTCGGCATAATCAAACTTCTGCAGCAATAGCACTCAACTAATGGGCCTATTTGGTCTTCATGGTCTATTGGGGCAGCTGTTGTTGGTTTTTATATTTGTGGCTTTATCTTTATTGTAATTTTTGTATTTGAATGTTGCGGTCATATTTTGTCACTGCTGGCAGGAAGCAAGAAGGACATTCATGCTTGCTTTCTTTCATTTCGTATCTTGGTAACCAAACAATTTTTATTGTTATTGTGCAGTCGTCGTAGTTAGAATTCGTTTCTTTTTTTTTCTGTTTGTCTTGTGCAGTTGATTTTTTGCACATTTTCTTGTCTGAAGCAACGCCTAAAAGCAGATACTTCTTTTATTTGTTCTGCTGCTGCTGCCGCTGCTGCCGCTGCTTGAACGCTTTTGTCTAAATGTCACTAAAATTCTTATCGCCAGTGCGACGACTGTCGTTTGCCATTTCACTTGTGTACAGAGCAACTGACCGACCAATATCATCTCTTAGCCTCCATATTCTCTATCCATGCCAAAGCCTACTATAAGCCCCAACCCTGCAGTTTTCTTTATGTTATGTTTTTGTCGTCTCTTTCGCATTTTTGTTTTACTACATTTTCTTCTGTGTTTTTTTTTTCTTCTATTTTTTTAGTGCCATTGAATTGGCTTACGGAACGCTTGAGAGATAATCAGCATGCGAGACCATGTTCTCAAGTTTGTTCAAGTTCACTGCGCCAGTGTGAAAGTAAAAGTTGTGGTGGAGGGCTGGAATGGTGTACGTACACAGCAGGGTTTAGATTGTTGACTATAAAAATTGTGTAAAAAAAAAATTGTCCTTATTGTTGAAAGTTTATAACAATTTGGTTTCTGTTGGGGCATCACATAAAAATGAGCGAAAGCTGCACAAACGAAACGAAAAATGTGGAACGCTGATAACTGCGTGTGGCATCCTTTTGCCATTCAGTCGTTCGGAACACATAAAAAATGATAAGAAAACTGATGGAAGAAATTGCTAAACTTCTTGTTCTTCGTTTTCTTCTCGTCCTTGTGCTCTTTTTCAGCAAGATTGCTTTTTATTTAAATTAGTTTTGAATGTTTTCGATTTTCTAAGCGGAAATGTCGAATCGTTGAAGTATTCAGAAATTTCAATCGACTGCAACCGAATGTTTTGTTGCTAAGTTTTATTTTTATTGATTTTGAGTAAGTTAGAAGTTATTTTTTTAGGTCATTCGAATTGGTTACTGTTTGCAAAACCCTTTTATTATTTTTGCTGTGCACATATTGCGGCTGTTTCTGAAGCTTATAGTTTGAAGTGAAAAGTTACAGATTTACAATTGCTTATACACTTCTGGCATTGAATAAAAAAAGTTATTATCAGTCTACCAAACCGTTTGTAACGCATTGGATTTAAATCAGCTTGTCAAAATGTAGTGATTTGTTTGTGCCCAATATAATTTATAGAGAAAATTCTTAATCCTGATTCCGACCATCTCGATGCCCCATTATTTAGTTTCAGTCCTTGAAACTTCAATTGTCATAATTTCAAGTTACCTTTCGTATGAATGGAGAACCAATTTCTAAACCCTATAAGAAAATATACAATGGTCGGCATAATTATTTTGACCAACACAAAATAAAATATTTTTGTACTAAGGCTGTAATAGAATTTATTAAACATAAGCGGACAAAATTTAATAGATGTACTTCTTCCGATCTCAATGACATCGCTGAACCTCAAACGAATGCAAATATATGACCAATTTTGTCGACAATTTTGTCCAATCTTCTCTCGATCCCAATAGCATGTATACCAAATATCATCTCTGTAACTCAAATGGCGGCAAAGACATAACAAATTTTGTTTATTGCTTATATGGGGGCATCTCCCTCTTCGATCTTAACAAAACGTAGCCTATGTTCGTTTCCATCATCCCATCTATTTGCATACCAAAATTCATACAAATTGGTCTAGCGGTTTAGGCGTGAAGCTCGAACAAACAAACAAAATAAAATTTGTCTACGAAATTATGTACAAAACTTTAGAAAGAAACCTAAGAATTAAAGTGAAATTTCGACAATGTATTCGTATTTCCAAAATCCAGACAATGTGACTATGGTTCGTCAGTTTACACAATTTTTTGTGGAATTGTGTTCTTGTATATGGGAACCTATATCTTCCTATGACCATACCGCGGTTATTCGCACTAAAAAGCCTATATACGGACTTTCAAACCAATATCTTAAGTATTGGTCAATATTTTCACGCATTATAAAAAATAGCACAGCACTACTGAGGTCCAATGACGTAATAATACTTTTGAGTATTAGTCGGGATTTTTTTTGAAATTTTCGGAATTTGTTAGGCTTGAATTGAAACTAATTAAAAATAACGCCCATCCCAGCATTTTTTTTTTTTAGATTGGCCGGTGGGACTCATGGTCTCCGATATGTCGTGCAGGTAGATCCTCTTCTGAATTAATAATTTGACAGGTAAATATTTTTTCATGGAGTTTTGGCGTATAAAATCAAATCGGGTAACACTCACAAACGTGACGGTTCTTTTTACAGCGTTTTCAAGTTTTTTCTAAGTGTCACCGTTGTTTTTCAATGTAGACCTTCTCCATACATCTTAGTAGAAATTATGTCATACCAAAAATTAAAAGAGGGTCTACTGATCATTGGCATTAAGCTATATAATGTATGGAATGTAATAAGTTTTAACGTCTGGAGTGACGGTTTGTTCACATCAGTAACAGAGGACTTGAACGACTCTACACCTTCGTCAGTGCCATCAGAAAGTACTGAGCTCAAAGTGTTAATATTTTTAGCCCTTCGGCTAGGATTGTGACAGATAATTTACTGTGAAGGGTGATCTATGTTTAATGCTATTAGAGCATTATCAAGGACATTAAGAATTTTAATTGGCGACTTCATAGGTTGTCCCAGGAGTAGTCGAGAAATTTGGTTAGCCGTGCCAGAATGGTAATGTCACGGAAATCAAATTAAAATTGAAAGTCGACAGGTGTCCAGAGTTCGCATACTTGAAGTTAGATAACCCTCTGAACGTCCATTCCTCGGCATTTATTTTTTACCTTAGATTGGAGTATTTTATTTTATGAGCTGCATAAGGCATACAAAATGGGCTCCAATAAATTAGAGTAGCTCTGTAGCTATCAATAAAAACATGACCTATTGAGAACATGTTTTCAGAAGCCAACGCGCTGGATGTCAAAAACTCTCTAGTGGTCAGCTCTGGAACTATATGAAAGAAAATTTACCATTTTCATACAAATAATCAGCATGAGGAGTATGTTTGCATGGTATGTCACAAGCCCCTTTAGATAGGGTGAGCTATGTACATTCATTGAATGACAAGTGATCTGAAGAATGAATATTAAAATCGAGTATTCAAATTTTAAGCATCTATACCAGAGGTGGCCAACCATTATATTTTTTGCCTTACCACGGTCGACTGGACTTATAGGCGCGATCGGCCGGTTGACCACCCCTGGTCTATACCTATTAAAGTCTCCAAGTTCTCGACTAACATTAAGTCCGTATGCAAATTGAGAACTTTGAGACTTTTATGGGTAAATTTTTGAATTTTTAGATTCACCAATTAATTCTTTAGACAGACAGTAACGTAGAAGTTTAAGTTTTAAGATTTTTGAAAGGAATAATTCTTATCTGACGAGAGTCCAATGATTGCAACTACATATTGCCGACTCTCTCTGACTAATTGAATCATATTAAGTCAACTCTCTTCATAATATGGCTTTTCGAACCATATAATTGACAGTTCCAGTTGACAGTTTGTCGAAATTAAAATTAGTCCAAAATTTGTTTTTTGAAGTTTATTCTTATTCTGCTCGCGGAATATGTCACGAATCGCTAACATAATTTGGAGAGAATATCTAAAATAAAAATTTTATAATTTCTTCTCCATTCTAAGTCAAAAATTCGCCAGAAACTGGTTGTCTATCTTTGAAGTTTATTCTTATTCCCCTTGAGGAATAGATCACTAAATCGATTGCTTACATATTTTGGAGAGAATATAGACCAGGTTTCTTATGATCTCTTCTTCTGTTGCGGTAGCCAAATTATTGCAAGTATCTTCAAAACTCTTCGACTACTTGAATCTTTTTAAGCTAACATTCGCCAGAAATTTGTACTTTGACGTTTATTCTTATTCTTCTCGAGTAATATGTCAAAAAATCACAATTTTGGAGACGATATCTAAAACTTTTTAATAATCTACAAATAATTGCGACTACATACAAACCTCTACGATTATTTCTTGTACCATTTTTAGATTAAAATCGCAAAAAGTTAGTCGATTTGATACTAAAAAAATATTTTAAGAAACCAGCATTCACACATACATAGCTCACAGCTATCAGATTTGCTCACAGCTTATAATCTACCGGCGAAATAATTTTCCAGAAAAACTAGTTTTTAGTTACGATTTATAAAAAAAAAACCTGAGGTATGTGAATTAAATGATACCCTCACGACAGAATAATTGAATATTCTAGGCAAATATGCAATTATTTGATTGATGATAATCTATTACTCGGATACCCTAGACGACGCTATACTAGTATTAAATAAATTAATATTTTTTAGAATTGACCGGTTCAAACACTGCCATTTTTCCCACCAAAATTTCATTTCTAAACAATTTTCTTTGGGTTAAATACAATTTAAAACATTTTTCAGTGCAGACCACTTTGTTTATAAATCTAACCACTAAACTATTGGAAATCCCCTAAATCGCACATGGTAACAGTTCTTAACAAGCGCCCAATTTAAAAATCGGCAAACATATATGTATGTAGGAGCACGTAATAAATTACAGCAAATAGCATAAAACCGAGAAACAAAAAAAGCAAAAAAAAAAAAGTAATAAAATAAAAGGATGCAAAACCTCAATAATTCAAAACAATTTCGGTTTATAGTCCGAGTTGATTTCATTGTACGTTCAAACACTTTTCATTTAAAAGCGCCACAATGTAACCTTTATGCCCATGCAAAGCTGTGGGCCAAAACCCTCTTCCGTTGTTTTATTGCCCAATTTTACAATCGCAAAAGGTGTGCATGAAAACGTGTCGAAAACTTACCTGCTCGGGATTTAATAATGTGCGCAAATATTTGCTGTTGAATCTTTTTATGAATGCTTTTTAAAGCGCCCCGGTGTAGTTATCCGGATTATTGCAGACCGTAACAAAATGTAATCCTTTTAGTGTGGTGGCGAAGTGGCAGTTTATATGCCTTAAATATTTGTTTTTTTTATTTTGTGGTTTTTTAATAAAGTTGAAAAACTTTTTATTTTAATTTTTGAATTTTTTTTTTAAATTTGTTTGTATTTTTGATTTATTTTGCACAGATTTCGAAACTATTTTCTCTTTTCAACACACAATTCAATTAGCAAACTTTTGTCAAAGTAGCCGGTTTAATAATTATTGCCTTTGCGAATAAATATTTTCACAAATTTTTTTTGTTAGATATGAACTTTTGATTGCATCAAATTTCGCACTAATTTAATTGACACGACACACGCTTCAGAATTTAATTACGCGTTGATTGAAATATCAAAAAACAACAACGATAAAAATTGCTAAATCTCTGCGTTCCACCGATTCTCTCGAGCGTTATTTACTGATTGAAATATCAACAGCAACTGACAACAGTTGCAACAGCTGACAGCCTTAGACCGGTCTAATCGGTTCAGAACCGTTTCACGTCATGCACGTTTGATACAAATAAGTTGCATCGAACCGAATTGTATACAACTCATCGCACTTCAACATTTTGTTGAATTAGTTGAGTTTATGATGTGAGTTGTTTTTAAACGTAAAATATTTTATTTTATTAAAAGTTTAGAGCTAGAATAATAATAGAATGTAGAGAAAATTATATCAGAAGTAGAAAAACAAGGTCACATTAATATATGAAATATAAAACGTCGCATTGCTGAGGAGAAATACGAACTCTTACATTTATGAGGGGCTTTATTTATACATATTTCGGGAATAGCAAATAATAACAAATATTTTAAAATAAAAATGGCTTTAAAGTTATTCAAAATATTTTCCATGAAAATTTATGCACTTTGGCATTCGCTCAAAACAATTTTGGAAGCACTTGAGCTGTACGGCATATAATCCATCAGTTCCATATTTTGAGTACGCAAAATCGTGCTTGTGTAGGGTGATTCTTCTTCGGCGATTGGTTTGGTGAATTTCTCCTAAGACTTCAGGCAAACAAGTGGTCATGTGCCATTGAGAATTGAGCGTCCTACGTTGCTCAAGCCGAACAGTGGCCACATGACCCATTCGGCCGAAGAAACAGGCGAACATTTGTTTCGCAGTGTTTCGAGCGTGAGCAACTTTTGTTGGATTTGGCTCGTCTTAGAACAACCACATGGTCGATTGGTGTTTTATTTCCGGCTTACACGCATATATCCATGGTTCGTCATCTGCGACGATCTTATAAAAGTCTTTTAAAGAATTTTTTTGGCAAAATTTACTTTTTCAACTCACTGTAAACAATACAAATAGCACTTTTACATAAAAAAGTTGTCAGTACGTTCATGCTTAAAAATTTCAAACTTTATTGAAGTATTGACATTAGTGTTGGCACTCCCCGAAATATAAATAGTATGTATTAAGAATATAATGCATAAAATTTTATGCAGAAACTTATCTTCAGCTAGGCGCCGCATTGTCGCACAGGATAACAGTTTTCTCTATTAATTTTTAATTATGTTTCCAACTGATCCTAATTAATTTTTAGTATACTTTCAATTTAAAAAAAAAACATATCATATAGTCTCCAGACTTTTGGAACAGTGTTGTTTTTGCTAACGGATCGAAACGTAATATATTTGGGTCCGACGGGATGATCTATGTCTGGCGAGAACTAAATACTGAGCTAAGGAAAAAAAATTTAAAACAACAATTTGGCACGGTGATGGAAGCGTTATGATTTGGGCCTGAATTACTGAAAGACAATTTGGTCCAAAGCGCCAATAAACTTTGCAAACGTGACACTTTTCGGTTCTAACAGTACAAAGATGCTTGATACAAGGCAGGAATTGCTCAGTCTTTGCTCATTTGGTACTGCCCCCACAGAATGTCGTCTGACTGCAATGTCAACATCAGCTATCAGCCGTAAAAGTTCTGCACAAATACTCAACTCATGATTAAAACTGGGTGTAGGGATAGGAGCTTCAAAAATACTTAGCGACCTATTCACATACCTACCCAAAATATAAAATAAATGTTCATCAAAATCGGTTGAGTCGTTTCGGAGCAGTGCGACTAATACTACCGTGAACCAGATATTTTTACATTAGACTAGCGGACACGGCTTGCGCTGCTACGTCCCCTATTTGTGGTAGGCTTCAGAGTTTATTAATAGTAGTACATAACCATTAGCCGCCAATGGGTTGGATTTTGAAGAAAGCTAAGAATTATAGCCCAGCGTACTTCCCGCAGTACGCTCTCCCCGGGTTTTTCCTCAGCAACTCTCTCCGCTTAAGACACTTTCGATCGCATCATAACCGAATATTTTAAGTCCTTTTACTAAAAACAAAAATAGGTCTAACACTCTCACCTACTCATAACTTTCTTCCTCTCGTGGCACACCTCTAAGACCTCCGCCTATCATAATCACCCACCATCACACATACATATACAAACTTATTCTATGATTAGAAAACTTATTAACTGAATGGAAATTGGAGGAAGTAATAATGTTTCCCAAGCCAAAAAATTTCCAAAGTGATTTAAAAAATACTACTGAGAAGAAAGTTGCCAGCGTTGGCCAAGCTTGCTATTATACCGGAATACCTGTTCGGATTTAAAACAATGTGACCGAATAGAGTCTTCAATGTACAGAAGATAAGCGAAACTTTTAAAATTTTTAATATTCTCAAAAGAAATCCTTAATGAAGCGTTTTAAGTCCTGTGATCAACGACCTATACGCAGCCCTTATGCACGTCTCACGAGAAGTGTTTGTAGCTACTTATGCCGATGATACCGTTATTGTAGCTACCAGTTATCCGGCAACAGAAGCTTCCCAGTGTGTACAGGCTAAACTTTGCTTGTTAGGGAAATAGCTCAGTGATTGAAAGATAAAAATCAGTTCACGAAAACTGGAACAAGCCACATTTGACTGCCTGCTAGGTTCAATAACTGTTTTTAAATCCCTCAAACCAACATAATTTAAAACAATGAAAGTGTACTGGTTACTTGGAAGAAAATCTAAACTTAGTCTAGAAAACAAAAAAGGACTCTACAAAACTGTACTGAAGCCCATGATAAGGTGATAAAAATAGATATATTATGAAAACCTAAAAAAGGGACTCACTAGCCGTTATCTAAGGAAAAAACTGGTGTTCTCTATAAAGTGGAATCAGCTTTATGTCGCGTATTATTGGTTGTTCTGTCTACCACACACAATTGATAAGATTCACTCTCACATTAAAGAAGAAAAGCTTGCTCAATACTACTTCTTACACTAAAAATTTATTTACCTGCAAATCATTTGGAATCACTTAATTTCTCCCACTTTTCACCAGACATTAGCTCTACCTCATTTTCCCTTGTTTCGATTGATGACACATGGCCTATTAAAGCAGATCTTCATAATATGAATATACCAAAAATTGGATCGATTATGGATAGACTAACAATATGAAACATTCTCTTGCGAAGCGGTAACTGTTCACTGCCAGATTGATGGGAAATAGGGGTGGAAACTATGGACAATACTTCGAATTTAACATAATATTTTTGATAAAAAAAACGATAGAAATTTATTTAGCTACCAAATAGTTTTCTTAACTTGACATATAGATCGATGACAGCACGGGACATTCAACTTACAAACAGGGACATCAGCAAGAAAGAATACTGCAGTCGGTTTTGCTCTATTTCAAGATACCCTGTTCCCACATTGAACCTTAAATTTGTATTTGTATCCGTGTGGAATACTTTATTGCGATTTGTGTAAAGTTTTCACACAAAAACCTAGGAAGAGCGTATGTGATCCGATATAAAGTATTATTTTATTATAATTACACACCACAAAAAACCATTTGGAGTTACATCAGACGCTTTTGCGGACTAAATCCCCAAAAGCACATTAACTGCATTCTCAACCCATCCACAAATTAAAACACTACCAACCAATCAGAAATAGCAGAACTCTTCTGCAAAAACTTTTTAGACGCATCAGCTGACCTCAATTTCTCCACTACATTTATAAACAGAAAACAAACATTATTAAACAACACCCTCAACCACACATGCGTCCCCAGAAAGAGAGCTCCTGATATAGAAAAAGAAATAACTCTAATCGAATTTACAGCAGCCCTAAACGCATTAAAAAGAAACACACCTGGACTTGACAGAGTAAACTATACCATGATTAAAAATTTCGACCGGAAAACAAAGTGCCGAATAGTTAACCTCGAAAACTCTATATTAAACAATTACATCCCCAAGTTTACAAAAATAGTATAATAGTTTCTATCTGAAAACCTTAAACCGACAAAACCTCACTAAAGTCCTACGGACCACTAGCACTGAACTCATGTCTTTCGAAAGTGCTTGACAAAATAATAGCAAAGCGACTGTGGTGGTTTGTTTCTAACGACAAACTAAACCATAACAGTCAAACTGGTTTCAAGAAGGATAAATCTGCTACAGTCTACTCTTGATAGACCATCTACTAACAAGATCCATCTCCAGAAGAAACCATACGTCTATAATATCCGTAGATTTTGCAAAAGCTTTCGACATTATCGGACTCCACTCAATACTTGACCAACTCACAGAATGGAAAACTGGACCAAAAATATTAAACAACATAAAAAACTTCAAGACAAATAGAAAAATTACGGTACGAATAAACACCAACCTTCACAGAAATCAACATGCATATTGGTCTGGCAGATCCAGTGAAACTGCCCTATACCAGCTAGACACCCTAATTCGTAATGCCATAAAGGACAAAGGAACAATCATTTGTGCTTTCATGGACATCGAAGGTGCCTTTGACAACACATCACACACGGAAGTTGCAAAGGCACTTAACAAGTGGAGTATAGATCCTTACCTTATCAGATGGTTAGTACAGTTACTGGACTCAAGAACAGTCGAGACTAGCCTACCTGATAAAAATATTATAGTCAAAACCACGAAAGGGTGTCCACAGGGGGAGTTTTATCACCTCTCTCGCGGTGGATGAACTATTAGAGCTTCTTACAGATAATGGAATCACAAGCCAAGGCTATGCGGACGACATAGTTATTATGGGGAAGCATGAAGACACGCTATGTGATCAAATTAAGATAGGCATTAACATCACAAGATCTTGGTGCACTAAGGTAGGACTGAGTATTAACCTATCTAAGACTACTATCATTCCTTTCTCTAGGAAGTATAAGATGAAGTTACTCAAGCCAATATGGGTGAATGGCACGATGATCGAATTCTCCAAGGAGGTAAAATACCTAGAAGTAATTTTTGACAAACGTACCACATGGAAGACTCACTTAGAACATGTAGTGAGGAAAGCTACAATGGCAATGATGACTTGCAGAGTCATTGCAGGTAAGAACTGGGGGTGTACCCCCAAAATAATGAAATGGATGTACCTCACAATGGTCAGACCCATAATAACATATGGAGCCATTGTCTGGGCGGATAGAGCTAAACTGGCAACAGCTAGAAAGCAACTGAACAAAGTTTAAAGGTTAGCTTGTATATCTATAACAGGAGCAATGCGAACCTGTCCTAGTGTGGCATTAGACGTGTTACTAAATCTAACGCCGCTGCATCTTACTATCCAACAACAGGCTGATAGAGCCATTGCTAGGGTAGGAAGAATTAACACTAGCAAGAAGACCTGTACCGGGAATCAAACAAATGTTAATTTGGAAGACGCACACCCACTTATGCAATACCCTAGTGACAACCTAGGCATAATGAACAACTTCACTAGAAGATTTAAAGTAGGACTCAGCAATAAAGAAAAATGGGGAAACATAACGCTGAACTACAATATCAAACCAGGAGCAATTAGCTGGTACACAGATGATTCCCTAATAGACGAAGAAAGTGGAATGGGAGTCTTCGGACCACGCACTAAATACTTCGAATCACTAGGAAAATTTACAAGTATCTTTCAGACAGAAATATATGCAATAGAAAGATGTGCTCAATTTAATCTAAATAGGGGGTACAAGAACCAAAGAATCGATATCTTCTCCGATAGCCAGGCGGCTATTAAAGCAGTAAGTTCGCCTATGATCAAATCCAAACTGGTCATGGAATGCATAGGTAAATTAAATAAACTAGGAAAATTTAATAAGATCACTCTTTACTGGGTACCCGGACATGCGGGCATACCAGGAAACGAGCAAGCAGATGACTTGGCCAGTAGAGGGGCAACGTCCCCTTTCATGGGTCCAGAGCCTTTCTGCGGGCTCGGACCAGGATCAATGAGAATCCTGGTAAAAGACTTTTTCTGGGAAAAATGTGAAGGACTAAAACAGAGCAAAAAGCTGTTAGGCCCTTACAATAAAAAGAGATCCGAAATTTGCAATGGTATTAAGATACAATATAAATAGGATAACTTATACATAAGCACACACAATCCCAAAACTGAAGGCCTTTGCTGCCGTAGCCATGTATTAAGCTAGCATATAATTTTATTATTATAAATTATAAAGTTAGCTCTTAAAATAAATAAATAATTAAAGTAAGATGTACCAAATTCTACGTTTTTAAGTAAAAAATTTCATAAAGAAGGGACAAAAGGGTACATCACCTTAGAGAAGTGTTGGCACGCTCGATAAAAACTACCTTTCTGAAAAGAGATTAAGAGAGTAAAATCATTTAAACTTAAATGCTCTACGTTTCATAGTCTGCAAGTTCTAGATTATCACACGGCCAGCTATATAGCCGAATATGTCCATATTGACTCGACTTTTTTTTTATGTGGCTCAACGTTTTAGTGGTCCGATTTGGACCTTTATTTTATTAGAAATTAACTTAACATACACAAAATGTTGCATTTCTAGCTGAAACAACAACAGCAACCCATTTATTTTTTCATAAAAAAATCCAGATATGATGTAATTGAAGAACTGTTCACTCTGGGTTAAATGATGTTCCATAAAAGGCTCTAATATATATTCTGTAAAGATTAATGGATTAATTAACACAAAAGTGTAAGGAGACACACAAGTGTAGATCAAGATATAAATCCCGTAAAGGATTCTTTACTATCAGGCTAAACTTAGTGATGGGAGATATCGGCATCGGTCGAAAAAATTAATCACATAAAAAAAACGAAGACGTCAGAGCTTAATTTGTCGAGTAAAAAATAATTTAATAATAATTGCAAAAAAAGTAAAACAGTTCTTCTCAATGATGGATAGCGAGAGTGTCCTAAAAACGACACGCAAATATGTCGACAAATTGATTGAAATGTGGACTTTTTTGTACGATGAATCCACATGCCAGAGTAAAGTACAATGGTTAAACGAACGCGTAACAACATTTTTTGAGGAACTTAGCCAAAAAACTTTAGATATGAAGGCATCAATGGAAAAGAAAGTAAACGATTTGCAGAAGGAAGCCGAATCTCTACAATGCGAGCTTAATATAGAAACTCAGCTTTCGAAACAGAATACCGTTATACCATTGGTGCAAGTGCAAACAGAGATTGAGGAGCGCGTTTTACATTTGCAAGAAGCACTGCACAAGCGGCGTGAAGACATCTATGAGCTGCTGGAGCAGCAGGATGCATTGTGCAAGGAACTGCATGAATCACCACGTGCGCTACTGCTCGAGCCATTGGCATCAGCAGCGGAAATTGATGACTTCGATAGACATCTAAAGGATTTGCGTGCAGAACGGTTAATGCGTTTGAATGAGGTGACCAAGATGCGTAAAACAATAAAGAAGTTGATGCAACAATTGCAATTATTACCAAACACAGATACTGAGGAACGTCTGCTAAATCAGCGCTATCCCTGCCTAACAAATGAGTCTCTACTGGCGTTACGGAACATGCAGAGCAGCTACAACGAACAGCTGTGCGAATTGGTGCAGCGCATCGATATCATGCGTAATAAACTGCATATGTTGTGGAAGAGTTTGAAGGAGCTGGACACCGCACACATGACGTCGATATGCAAACATACGGAATACAATCTAATCACACACGATGTACTTTTTATGGAGATACAGCGTTGCGAGGCTTTGCGACGTGAAAACTTAAAGATTTGGGCCAATCAATTGCGCATTGAAATCGAAGATTGGCTGGATAAAACTTTGGCTGCGAATGAGCAACGCAAACGACTATATTGCGCCGATGAACTTTATACTGAGGACTTACTATTATTGCACGAGCAGGAACTCGATCAACTTAAAAACTATTACAAAAATAACGAAGAAATTTTTGAATTGTTTGCCAAGCGAAAGCTGCTTTTGCAACGTATGAACACAATAAAATCGAAGATCAATGAACCCGGCCGCTACAATAATCGTGGTGGTCAACTGCTGAAAGAGGAGCGTATGCGGAAGGGTATAGCACTTAAATTAGCTAATATTGAGCAGGATATTACGGAACTTGTCAAAGAATACGAACAACGTGAGCAATGCGCTTTCATGGTGCACGGTATGGATATACTCAAATTAATGGCTACTGACTGGGAGCGGTCCGACAATAATACTAGCAAATTTGTGGCACCTGCACATAAATTGCCGTCTAAAAAATTTAACGTCATTGCTAGTCCACAACTTAAACATAAAGGCGCTACAGCTAATGAAAATCAATCAATGCGTGAGTACAACAATATTAGTGACATATTAAAGCATGACAGCTCCTATGAGTACACCAAGAAACGCATTTCACCTGCTACCCACTCTGCTATACAATCTAAAAACAAAGGCGCAGCAGGCATGCGTACAGATCTGAGAAACAATGGTGCTGTCATCGGCAAAGCTATTGGTACCAAAGCATATAATCAATCAAGTCCTATGGATGAAGAAATGAAAATACGCGTAGTTCGTCTTCCAAAACCTCGCGTTATGAGCACTCCCTTCAGACAACCACTCGCTAACCGTTCAAATAGCATCATTTCATCAACAAATATTAGTAAACCAGCAACTCCTGCTTGTGGTGGACTTCGCAATATAAAGCAGAACAAGTTAACCACAAAAAGGTTCACTTCATGATTTAGATTAGCTACAAATATTGTTCATTTGTTAATGTTTATTGCTAAAATTTTAATTAAAATAAATTTTGTAAATAAAAAATTATATATCACATATTCAAAATTTATATATATAAAAGATTTTCCTAGCCCCTTTCAGATTTCTAACCCATGACGTTGTTATGGCTGGTTATATCGTATCCACAATAGACGAAGTTTTCTACAACATTGATGTTGAAATTCTCCATCGTCACTGACAGCCCAAGACGCTTTAACAGCGTGCGAGAAGAGACCAAGCACTTCGTCTTGTCCTCATTCACCGCTAGACCCATGAGTCGAGACTCTGAGAACGCCTTGCTGTCTGGACGCGTACTCGAACGTGCAGTATTACTTTCCTTGGTATATCGAGTGTCGAAAGTGTCCAACGCGGCTTTATATTCGCCAAATAGGCGGTGTTTGTCTTTGTTAAACTAACGGGTCTTCTCCAGGATTTGTCGTAATGTGAAGATTTGGTCAATGGTCGTCCTTTTTGGTCTGAAGCCACACTGATATTGTCCTATCAGTGAAAACGTAATTCGCGCGACAGAATCTTATATCCGATGGAAAGAAAACTTATTCCGCGGTAGTTCGCACAAACAGCGGGGTCTCCTTTCTTTAAGATAGGACAGAGGACCATATCTTACATAAAAGTTGGTGCATACTCCTAACCAACTCATCGCCGCCGGTCTTAAATCACTCAGCTGGCAGCCAGCCTGCCGCTTTGTTATTTTTCAGCTTTTTAATAACTGAATCGACCTCGTTATAGTTCGTTGGCTCTTCAATAGTGCCATCATTAACTGGTGGTTCCGTTGTCATTTCTCTATCAGCGGTATTGTGTGCTTCATCGCCTCCAATTTGGTAAGAAAAATTACTTCTGCATAATTTCAGTGATTCCTGAGCATCTGTAGCTAGATTTCCACTTTCGTCTTTACAGAAAGTTATTTTGAGAAAGTATATCTTTAGAAGACGGAGGGCTTTTCCGGAGCAGTCGAGAGAGCGTGTTTAAAAAGTCTTCGTCGGTCTGTTCTGATATGCGTACCTTAGCGACAAGATATAGCTCCCAGTCGATATTGTGACCACGTAACGTTCGAAAGTGCCTTTCGCCAATCACAATATGATCAATTGGGTTGCGTGTAGTTCGATCGGGACTTTGCCACGTAATCTTGTGGATGTTGAGGTATTGAAGTCTGGTACTGCAAACGGCCATGATATAGCCTGCGAGATCGATTACCCTCTGTCTATTGTTGGAGGTAGTATCGTGAGGGATAAATTTTCCGACGTTTTGGCAAATCAGATTCCTTCAAACCTTATAATGGCGTTCAAATCCCCAAGCACGATTTTGATAAAGAGGTGTCAAGCGCTCGTATAATTAATCTTTAGCATCGTGGTCTTTCTCTTCTGCCGGAGCGTCATGCTTATATTAAAATATTTAGCCCTAACGCATATCGCGGCCAGACGCCAGTCAACAAGCGTGAATCTGTAGACGAGGCTACGTAGTTTCCTAACTACCACGAAACCACATCCAAATTCGTTTCTACTCTCATGAGAGCTATAGTAAATGTCACAGGACGATGTTTTAGAGCATCTCTGTCCTATTGTTCATATTACGTGGATTGCAGTGATGTCAACCTTGACTCTTTCGAGTGAATGGCAGTCAGTCTAGAAAGTGAGCAAATATAAAAAATTTTCAAATTAATATTTCATATAATCAGAAATCTAGTAGCCCTAGTTAAGTTTGCAATAAAATTACATTATTCAAACACAAT
Organism: Leucophenga maculata; assembly: GCA_035044805.1. Lineage (NCBI taxonomy): Eukaryota > Metazoa > Arthropoda > Insecta > Diptera > Drosophilidae > Leucophenga > Leucophenga maculata. The sequence continues at coordinate 1,201,994 of JAWNNP010000761.1, forward strand.
TCAGTTACTCGTTCACGTTGTTTAACGAACATTATTTAATAAAAAAAAAAACTTTACCTTTACCGCGATTGCTTTTATTTTTTAAGATGTATAAACTTCAAGCGTTTATTGTTAACAATTTCCCCAAAATATTGCTAGAAGCGCGCAGACGGTCATACCTCGGCGGTTCCATAGAATTTCCACTTCAACCGCAAACAAAACCCGAAGATTTAGCACTCTGTCGAGATGCGTACATGGCCAAGCTAATTGAACCTCATTTGGACTACTATAAGGTACAGGGCGAATTGTACGCAGGAAGGAGTCCGCGAACTGTTACCTCGTCAAAGGAATATACGCGAGAACAATTGCAGGCGAGAGTCGGGCGGCCACTGCATGCTGAAGAGTTCTTATTCGTGGGCAGTCTGAAAGACAGAAAATCTATAGCAAACAGAATTAATTCTAAATTGCCGCTGCCACCTAAGGTCGATGTAGAGATTGATAGACGAAAGTATCTTGAAACTATGCAAATATCTGCATTCTATCAAGTTGCAGTCGGTTTAATCAATCAATTGCAAACCTTATACAGTGAAGTACCTGGTAAAAAGGATGTAGTATTGCCAGCGAAATTGTTTTGCTGGTCGGTGGATCATCTTATGGCACGCCTCGAAATGACGAATCAGATTTATCTTTCTATACTCGCTGATATGTTTACGGATGACGAAATGGATATTTTAAAGTTTAAAGTGGACATAACAGAGTTGATCACACACATTCAAGACATCTATACTGATATTATAAAAGGCAAAGATCTGAATAATGTCATTGAAGACCTCAAGTAACGTGCGATGTGTTTTATAAACAGAATATAAGCTACTTACTATATAATTTGTATTTCAGGCGATCTGAGACATATGAATACATTGAAGAGCACTTAATAAAACCATTCAATGAACTACGTGCAGACCGCCAACAATTGTATAAGTTGGTTTTCGAATCAAAAAATACGGAAAGAAGTTCGATAACACGCAAAGTGCAGCGTTCCTTGATCGCAACTGAGGATCTTTCTTATGACGTTGAAAGTATGTGATATCCAGCCTCCAAGTACCCACATTATAATTTGTAACAACATATTTGCAGCAATGGATCCGATTAAGGGACGTTATTTGATCGGTTGGCATAAGAGCAAGGCAAGCCAAGTCATATATGCCGAAGAGCTTGCGATTGAAAAACTAAAAAAACAAATTTCTGATACAAATGCTAAGACGGATCTGGATAGATATACCACCAATTGCAATCTGAATATGCAGTTTGTAAATACGGAGGTAAATATAATTATTATTGGAGATATTTGTAGTAAAGATTTTTTTTTTTTTTTAATTGAAGCAATATAAAATTCAATACAAAGAATGGACAGAACGTTTTGAAACTGAATTTCAAAAACAAGAAGATTTGGGCAATGCAATGCGTTCAAAAATACAAAATGCAAATGAACGTCTAAAATATCTGTTGTCAGAAGTGGATATGATGCGGCAGCGTGTTAAAGAGGAAACTGCAAGAAGGATAGTCGAGGAAGAGCAACGCCTTCGTCAACTTGAGAATGTAAGTACATAAATAGTTAATATACATGTCGGATATTCTGAGAGTTTATATGATTATTTTTATTCAACACTTTTACAGGTTTCTTCACGTTCTTCACGACGTAAAAGCAAAACGAACAAGACGAAGAAAAACATGCCTAGGGGTTCATAATCATTTGATGCATATAAAATTTAGAGTATTAGAATGGCAAATACTAGTGTTCCAAAATATGGCACTAGGTTTTATTTGGATCGAAAAAATTTTTGTAATCAATAAAAAATGTATTTTTAAAATAAATGATTTAAATGATTTTTGGTAATAAATATTAAAAATTACCGAAAATCATTTGAAAAAAAAATTGCATCAGAAGCCTCTTTAAATGATAAATAAAGCATCTTTAGATGAAGTAATAATATGTGCAGAAGAGGACATCAGCATTAGCTATATATAGGAATGTTGATCGAAATGCAAATATTTACACCTCATACGAAGCTTTTCTGTCTGCAAAAATGATGTGCTATCCTGAGGGACTTGTTTTCAGAAATATTTCTGGGAGCTCAACCAGTATGATTTGAGAATGTTCATCTGGTTTTCGGTTTGTAAAGGTGAGGTGTCGCCTTGAATATTGCTTTAAAAATGTAAAACAATACTGAATCGCAAGCTGCGCTTCACACCGGACTGAACATAATCCTATAATCTTCGCGGTCGTGCGCTCAAAAACTGAGAAAGTTTTATTGTAATTGGATGAATGGGTTAAGAAGGCATAAAATAGCAAACATATAAACAAAGAAATACTAGAGGTTGTACGATCACTTAAGAATATCAAGGTAGAAAATATTTTAAAAAGCGTCGCTTACGAAATGGATAATAAATTGCAAATAAATTATACACTAATCAACCCAAAAAGGATATTCTAAATTGTGTAAATAAATTATACTGATTTATATGCAAAATATAATAAAAAGGATATTCAAAAAGTTTTTTGAATCGTTACAATAAAATAAGAATTGGTTGTGGTAAAAGCCAATGAAAAATAAATGTTTTTTTTTTTTGTTTTTTAATTTATTAAAGGATAAGTAACAAACAGTAAATAACATAATACAACCTTGATCAATTCAATAAATATTATCCTTTAAAACGTCAAGTCGATGATGAACTGAAATAGAATTAATAGATAAAATACACTCAACTGATTGAGACTAATTAAATCAAAAGCGTAGAGCGCAAATTACAGTGAGTGTGCATTTCAAAGGACGAAGGACGACCGAACAATGTATTTACATTGAAGTGGCGATGGCAACGAAAACAAAAACAAAACAACAACAAAGGTTGCCATGATAACCGAACAGGTACATAGGTACACAAAAGCGGCCAAAACACAAAAAGGACTCAAACAACTGAATTGCAATTAAACGCCGACCAGATACAAAAATTACATTCAGCTGAAATGTCGAGGACGAAAAGGAAAATATAGATAGTACTTTCAAAGGAAAAACGCAACAACTTTTAGGCCAAACAAAAGACGAAGCGAAAAAGCGGAAGTACGCGTACAGGATTTGCAAAATTAACAGAAGCGCGGCAGAAGCAGCAAACAGCGCAAAACTACACGGAAAAATCATTACAAAGACATAGCGCACACAAAAGCCGCATTCGCATTAGCAACGGCAGTTGGCAAGCGATTCTAAGGACACTGATTCATTTGATGTTTTAAGGACAAACTGAAAACGATGAATTACTACGACGAGGAGATAACAATCAGCGGACCGGACAGCAAACATTTGACCAGCATGAAAATGGACAGACTGCCAAGTGGACGCGGTTCCGCGACGACAGCATCGACGACGGCTAATGCGGCAGCCGCACGAACAAGTGGTGCTAGCCGTGCGCGACAGCAGCGCAGTATGGTGAGTGGCGAGAAAGAGTTATGATGAGTGTGTTACAATGACAGACTGTAATTGAAATAGTTAGTTTCTGCACAGCTGAGTTAAACTTCCGTCTAATTTACAGCTGCACGGTAACTCCACGGATGATGATGGACTGCTGCAGGACATAATTGATCACGATGACGAGGCTGAGGACAGTGAGGATGACAGTGATGAGCTACAAGCACCGTCCCCGCTTGCTGCAGCACAACGTGCCAGCGGCCTACGACAGCAAGCTACACCGCATCGACCGCAAACCCGCCCTGGTAGCACACGTGGGCTACTGGCGCAAACAACATCAAATCGTATTGTAGACAATGATTCGGAGCTATCACAGGACTCCGATACGGATGATGCACAACGGCTGAATGGCAAGAAGCAGTCGGCAGCACGCCTCTCTGGCGCCGCCACTGGACACGCGCCAACTGCTGATGTGCAGCTTACACTAACACCGGAGATGTGGGAACAATTGCCGTTGACGCAGGAAGTCAAAGATCTCTTTCCCTACATACTCAAGTATACGCCGCAAAGCATTGAAACGCCATATCATCTACAACCATTCATACCCGAATATGTGCCAGCAGTGGGTGATGTGGATGCCTTTCTTAAGGTGTGTGTGTGTGTGTGCATGTGGTGTATTATGCTAGAAATGTTGCTATTTAAATAATTTTCCCTGCAGGTAAATGCACCGCCGCTGCTGCAGCCGGAGGCACAACGCGCACACAATTTACACGAACACTGGCAACGTATGGGTGTCTATGTACTCGATGAGCCATCGGGCACGCAGAGTGAACCGAGTTTGCTCAATATGAAACTACGTTCAGTGCTGACCGGCGGCATTGGTGGCGGCGGCCGCGGTAGTGGCAGTAATAAGCGCTCCACCTCAGCGCAGCTCATACCAACTGCAAAATCGCCAAAGGACATTGACAAGTGGATTGCCGAAGTAGAACAGGTGCATATGACGCAATCGGTGCATGAGGCGCAGCCGCGACGTGACATCGATACATTACCCGTCGACTGGCCACGTTCGTTTGCTGCGGACGGTGTAGCGCAGTCCTTGGAACAAGCCTATCAACAGTGCCTGCAGGAGCCGAACTCTTTGGGCGAGTATGTGCGTGTATTGTCGCAGCGTTTCGGCATCGAAGGACCACTCGACATACAGGCGGACTACATACTCAATGTGCAGACACTCTTTGCACTTTACCTGGCCGCCAATCAAGCCTGGGAATAAGCAAACAAATATACAATTAAGGACTGATGATGGTGGCTTGGCTTAATAACGCTAATGGCTTTGAATAAGTGTGCGCTGTTTTGTTTTGTATGTACTATCTGCATTAAATTGCTTGGAAAATCCTTTACTTGCGGCGCTTAATGTTCATTCCAATTCATTCACTTTTCATCGATGCGACTAAATGGTTTCTCTTTTGTGGCGCAAATGCGAAGAAAATTTGACACATTATTGCACAAAATATGTAACAAAAGAAATGCCTGGATTTAGCTTATTACTGATAAATAATTTAACGATTAATTTTTATATGCAAAAATACGTAACAGTGGCTAAGTGTGTCTTAAATGTGTAGGCAATTATGTGCTTAGAATATCCTTAATGGCGCATTTCAAAAATACTTACTGCAGTGTGCCAAGCGCATCTTACCTCAATTAATTAATTCATAATTCGCTCCAACACGCATAAAAAGCAAAACAAAACATTTGTGCACTTCATTCGCTGAACAGCTGATTTTTAGGCCTGCCAACCTACAAGAATAATAATTAAAAAAAATAAAACAACACATAAATGCGCAAGTTTTTATTGTTAATATTTTTTTCTATTGATAGCAAATAGAGAAATACTCAATGTATTATATCGTTTAACATATATTTTGCTTTTAAAATGTGGATTCTTACCAATTCCGTATTTCCGTATTCAATACATTCCGTATTTAAGGAAAAATTAAAATTTATGTAAAAGTTTTTAGCGATGGGCAACTTAGCTTTTTCATACCCTGTTCCCTTAGAGAACCTCAAAAATCTGGACATTTATAATTAATTTAATTGGTTACTGATTGATCGTTTGTTATGAGGATTCCCCGTTCTATTTTTGATCAACTAAATTGGGTAAAAAAGGAGATAATAATAAATAATTTGTTTTTTATGCATTTACATTGCTAAGACTGGCCTTAGTAAATGGAAGACCATGGGATCTGCTGAATATCAACTAATGGAAGAGCTCTTGTATCATTGGTTTGTAACTAGACAACAACGCAATGCACCCATTACTTCGAATATTATTAAATAATAAGCAAAATTATTATGTTCAGAGATTTATAGCATAGTAATTTCCGATCCCGATATGGAATAAAATTTATCAAAATATCTGTCGAGAAACTATCTAATGATTTGCCGATCAGACTGCACAATTTTGAAGAAAACTGTCAGAAAAACGCTTGCAATTAAGGCAATTTTCCATTTTTTGGGCAATTATATATAGGTATTATGTATTATATGTGAAAACGAAAATAAAAAATATGATTTTGGAACCATGTTTCTGGAAAAAATTTTCAAATCCCCATAACTTGTAAATGAATGAAAGGTTTTAAAACTCCTACAGACTTTATTGTGCATAATTTCTTAAACTTTAAAACTGTGCATAGAAATTTTTTGAATTATTAACCCTTTATGCCTTTCGATTTTTTTCAAAAACAGCCCAAAATTTTCCTAATTTCATCACTTTTTACCCCCAAAGGGCATTTTGGGCCAACAAAATATTTGTATGAGTAACGTATAATAAACCAGCTCAGCTCATTAATAATTCATAGACAAAATTTGAAAAAAAAAATTTTGTTTTAACCTTTTGTGGCCCCTTTGATTTTTTCAGAAATAACCCAAAATGTTCTTTATTTCATCATCTTATTATCCCGACAGCTCAACAGATCTGTCCGATTAGCACACTTTCCCTCCCCCGCAACATAACCGTGAATTATAAGTGCTTTTATTTACAACAAAAAAAAAAAAAAAAAAATATAGCCCTATCGCTCTCACCTCCTTCCCGGGCAGCCACCCTTCTGTGACACACTTAGACAACCGCTTTACAATCACCCACCTTCACACACCGAAACGTAACGCATAAATATTATTCAGATGACTAATATTAAAACTATTTGAGTATTAAAATTCCCATACAAAAAAAAAAAAAAATCTGATCGTGATAGATTTAGAGTGATTTTTTTTTTAGAGGTTCACAACTTTGAGTTGGCAACCGATTTATGTATGATTCTTTTCCTTTTATGTATGCCATCAATTGTGAATTGATTTTGATTTTTTTTTTTTTTGAAAGGGTATACTCCTTTTGTGGTCCCACAATTCAACAAGTCATAATCTGTTGAAGGGACCCTATCAAAATTAACAGGAGAAGCCCCATACAATCGATTAACAAAATTCGTCATATCTTCCATCCTTATAAGTTACGGGAATAACATGTTGTATACATGTCAATGGGATTGGAATAAGTAGTCCTGTTAAGTATGGTCAAATTCGGAGAAGCGGTGCCCCGCCTCCGTGTGTAAGCGATAAACTAATTTAGCATATCTTTGCATCGATATGAGATAAAGTGATAAAATTTTTGTGTACATATCAATTGGACAAGTTTGTTCAAAATTAGAAGTGAAAAAACACATAATTTGGGATTCCCCTAAATAATTCGACTTAGAGAAGTACATAACAAAAATCGGTTACGGTTCATGGAGAAAATAGAGTTATAGAAGTTCGAGTTCAGACTGTACCAAATATATGGAAGTAATGAACATTTTTAACAATTTTAACAACGACTATTTTATTCCCTTCACGCATAATATTTGATTACACTGCACTGCAAGTCTCAACTTTTTCCGAACGAATTTTTCGTGTTGAACACGAACCCGGGTTTAAAATCCTTCCATCAAGTCAGGTTTTCGAAATATCAGAGCTATGGATATCGTAACTCCAAATGGTGTGATAAATTTATACTTGTTCTCGAACAGCAGATCTGTATGCCACACCTTGTCAAAGTCTTGTCATATGCTGACGAACAAAGCGTTACTATATAGCTTTTTATTAAAGGCTTAAAGATTATTTACGACTCGGTGGAACTATTCAGCTGTTCCATGCCGCGGGCGGAAGTAAACTGGTATCTATAAACGTTTAGAGTAGGCAACATGAGTTAGCCTGAAGAAAAGCAACATCTTCCAAACTTTTGAGATTCAAGGTAATAGACTAATTGACCTATACTACTCAGGTCACAGTAATTCCAAGATTGAAAGTATTGTCGAGTCTTTTTTATTGAAAAACGTAGACAGAAATGTCAGAACTTTTAGCATTGCATTGCAGATTTAAGGGTGGCCACAGACTTTGTTGGTGTTTAGGGCTTTGTATAGTGGAGTTTTCAAGGATGCCTTCTTTAAGTGCTGCCAGGTTATACGGCTTAAAGCGTACGACGAGGTTTTGTGTCTGCCTGTTGAGATCTACACCACTGGCCATGACGCTTGGCACTACTCATCTTCACAAGCATAATGTGAAAAAAATTTGAATCGACATTTTCTAACGTTTTTAAATTTATTTCTAAATTTCTAGACAACCAATCCAGTTTAATAACTCTGCAATTTGTTGAATTAAATCTCAAATGAAGTTTAATATGTAAGCTCATAAATGATAGGCTTTTAAGTATATAATTTTCAAACTAGCCATTGTGTCTAATGTAATACGATAATAAAAATTACAAGTTTGCTTAAAAATTGCATGGGAAACACAGGCAGCGCAATGACACAAACACAGTCGATGAATGCCTAGTTAAACCAATCATACACTCCACTTACTAAATAAGCAACAAACCCAAGCACAAACTCAAACGCAGCTCATTAATTAGTTACGCTCTGCAAACGACAGCCCATGTTGGACGATGCACTCGGCTGTAGTAAGTGCATCATGCAACTATATATACCCGTTGTAGTGGACACTGATGACAATGACGACGACCTTAATTATGCGTAAGCCGCCAGAACGACCCATTAATGTGATTTTGCTACTTACATCCAGATCAATATTTATGTGCGTATAAATGTTTCGAGGGCGGTTTTGTTTTTTTTTATTAATGTTCCATAGAATAGCATAAGAATATGTAGAAGAGAAACCTTTTGGCTATATTTAATTTTATTTCACAATAGATTTTGGTATTAGTATTGAGTCAAGAATGAGTTCAAAGATATTTCGAGTGCAATGGAAATATTCGTCATTCGCTAAACCAGCGAAGCAGTGCAACCAGAGCCGTCAAAGCGACAGTGTACTATGCGTACAGAACAGGTTCAAGAGCACTTCCTTCAATTACTTCTGCTCCTATGTAACGAATGTCTGAACGATTGATTTGAAGTTCAACCAAGCAGGAGGTACTGAGTCGCTGAGGGAAGAGACTGCAGCCTCTTGTACGATCCTTTATATCAGACACCATTTAATGCTTGTTCTACAATCACCAAAGACATGCTGAAGAACTTCCATGCGTTTGCCTGATGTCAGACTGTTGTTTCGGCATGGTACTATACACAACTGAAACTGTCAAAATTCTGCAAAGAAATATTTGCTGAAATAACTTACAAAAGGTTAGTAGCAAACTGATTGCTGAGTAAGATTTAATAGGATGCTCCGGCTTACCAGGTTTCGGAACCATCACAATCACAGCGTCTTTCCTTTGAGAATTAAAGCTCAATGGTTCAAAGTCATCAGAGCGAGAAGCTATGCCTATCTCCTGGTAGACAATTTCATAAGGACTGGATGAAAGATGTTTCACGACTCCAGCTTAGCCTTCCCTAAATTCACTTTCGGGCCCAGAGATCAGACCATGATAATTATACGTTTTCCTCAAAATTCGAGGCCAACATTTTAAAATCCCATCCCTATCGACAGCCCGAAACAAACTCCTCCAAAACAAAAACCCAATAAACATCCTAGCAGACCCATCCATAGACAACATCAAACTCATAATAGACTTCCTAAAAAAAACCAACCTATACCACACCAATACCACCTAATTAATATCATATATAAAACGGTACACAAGAAAACTAATATGTTAACTCGCACATGTACATAAATATATATTGTATATATTAATATAAATATAATATTAATAGCTGAAGGCCACAGCAGCCATGCAAATCTTATCACTAGTCTTTATGTTTTAACTTTTAACTAGTATTAAAATAAATAAATAAATAATTTTAAAATCAAGTGAAAAAAATCAAGCGTTTTAGGATGCAGAGGGTCGGCTCTTCCGTATCGTTGACTAGTCAGAGTGGGGAAAACGGGTCCGCAGTCTTCGTCATCCAGCGTTGCAGTTCCACGTTAGTTGTTGTCTTGGCTAATGTGGAAAACTATCCAAGAAGGTCCTACAAACGCGTGGTTGTGTTGCGAAAAGTGACAATTTTTGTTATATTTGTTCGAAGCACAATCTTTAAGGCGCCAAATTAAAGAAAATATTTGTGAGAAATATGCGGAAATTTTCAAAGTGAAAATAGATCTGCAAAATAGTAGGGTTCCGCGTGTGGTTTGCAATTTATGTAGAATAATGCTCCGGGAAACCTCTCCGTCTTCTCGAGATATATGTGAGCAGTGGAGCCATGGATAGCGCTGCCAAGGATGTCATTGGTTATACAAAACCTGTGAAGAATTCTTGGTACAACGCGGAGTGTCGCAATGCTACTGCAGAGAAGAACGCTTCCTATCAGCGAACTCTGCAGTCGGGAGCAACGCGACCTGTTAGACGGCGATATCGAGAGAAACGGAGACAGGAGAAACGCCTTTTCAGACGCAAGAAAAAGGAACAAGAAAGCCGGGAGTTTGAGGATGTTGAGATGTTCCGTGACAGAAATGAAGCTTGAAAATTCTATCAGAAGGACAAGCGTCTGACTGAAGGTGTTAAGCCCGGAGTAACTTTCTCTAAGGATGACAATGGAAATCTGGTAACGGATGAACAGAAATCACTGAGATTGTGGAGGACTCATTTCTCCCACCTACTCGGAGGCGATGAAGCGCACAATTTCGCTGATAGAGAAATGACACCGAAACCACCAGTTAATGATGGCACTATTGTAGAGCCACCGGACTATAACTAGGTCGATTCAGCTATTAAAAAACTGAAAAATAACAAAGCGGTAGGCGCTGATGGGCTGCCAGCTAAGTTATTTAAGACCGGCGGCGATGAGTTGGTTAGGAGTATGCACCTTTTTTTATGCAAGATATGGTCCGACGAACGCATACCCAATCTCAGTGTTCTCTGTGCTATCTTTAAGAAAGGAGACCCCGCTGTTTGCGCCAACTACCGCGGAACAAGTCTCCTTTCCATTGGATATAAGACTCTGTCGGGCGTATTGTGTAATAGGCTGAAGCCATATACCGACTCACTGATAGGACGATATCAGTGTGGCTTCAGACCAAAAAGGTCGACCAGTGACCAAATATTCACATTACGCCAAATTTTGCACCACCTATTTGTCGACTATAAAGCCGCTTTCGACACGCCGATACGATCGAAGTTTTTCGACGCCCTGTCTGCAGTAAGTATCCCGGCAAAGATTGCCCGTCTTTGCATGACAACGCTATCTAACACACAAAGCGTTGTTAGGATGGGGAAAAACCTTTCCGAACCCTTTGATACCAAATAAGGTTTCAGGCAGGTCGATGCTCTGTTGTGGTATTTTTACAATCTTCTGATGGAATATATCCTACGCCGGTGCCCGTACATACAGAGTATGTCGGGCTCGATCTTCCAAAAGGAAGTGATGCTGCTCGCGTACGCCGATGACATCGATATCAACAAGACGCAGAAACGGCGTGTCAGCAAGGCGTTCTCAGAGATTGAAAAACACTCTCGGCTCATAGATCTAGCGGTGAATGAGGACAAGACGAAGTATTTGGTGTCTTGGACGGTCAGTGACGATGGAGAATTTCAACTTCAGTGTTGTAGAAAACTTCGTCTATCTTGGAACAGAGATAACCAGCAACAAGAACGTCAGCCTGGAGATCAGGCGAAGAATCACTCTTGCAGACAGATGCTTTTTGGGCTGAGCAAGCAAATGAGAAGTAAAGCCCTCTCTCGAAAGACGGAGGGCTTTCGCGTTGGATGTCTTTTAGAAAAAATACGGAACGAAGTTCGATAACACGCAAAGTGCAGCGTTCGTTGATCGCAACTGAGGATCTTTCTTATGACGTTGAAAGAATGTGATATCCAGCCTCCAAGTACCCACATTATAATTTGTAACAAAATTTTTGCAGCAATGGATCCGATTAAGAGACGTTATTTGATCGGTTGGCATAAGAGCAAGGCAAGCCAAGTCATATATGCCGAAGAGCTTGCGATTGAAAAACTAAAAAAACAAATTGCTGAAACAAATGCTAAGACGGATCTGGATAGATATACCACCAATTGCAATCTGAATATGCAGTTTGTAAATACGGAGGTAAATATAATTATTATTGGAGATATTTGTAGTAAAGATTTTTTTTTTATTGTTTAATTGAAGCAATATAAAATTCAATACAAAGAATGGACAGAACGATTTGAAACTGAATTTCAAAAACAAGAAGATTTGGGCAATGCTATGCGTTCAAAAATACAAAATGCAAATGAACGTCTAAAATATCTGTTGTCAGAAGTGGATATGATGCGGCAGCGTGTTAAAGAGGAAACTGCAAGAAGGATAGTCGAGGAAGAGCAACGCCTTCGTCAACTTGAGAATGTAAGTACATAAATAGTTAATATACATGTCGGAAATTCTGAGAGTTTATATGAGTATTATCATTCAACACTTTTATAGGTTTCTTCACGTTCTTCACGACGTAAAAGCAAAACGAACAAGACGAAGAAAAACATGCCTAGGGGTTCATAATCATTTGATGCATATAAAATTTAGAGTATTAGAATGGCAAATACTAGTGTTCCAAAATATGGCACTAGGTTTTATTTGGATCCAACAAATTTTTGTAATCAATAAAAAAATGTATTTTTTAAATAAATGATTTAAATGATTTTTTAATATTAACAATTGCTAACAGTCATTTGGAAAAAATGGCTTCAGAAGCTTCTTTGAATAAAGCGAAAAGAATTCCTTGCACTGATAACGACGATATTACCACCAGCTCAAGATGATCTACTGAACACAATAATGCAAAAACCACCTATAGAGCTACCGTATGACTAATTCTAAATATTTTAGCACTACCTCCTTTCTTCAGTAAGCCAGTGTGCAAAAAATTTAATATATCACTCAGAGATCTACTATCGGTTGCTTACATACCTATGACACACGAAGACCTCCTCTATGTGCAAGTGGCGATGACCTCTATTCACTAACTTAATAAATTGCTCTCGAAGCAATCTTAGGTTAGGTGCATAAATTTTGATTCATTTGGAGCATAAAAAAATGTTCAAGCGTGGTTTCCTCTCATAGCTGTGATGGCTTTCGACAACACGAGATGATGCTATCTCGATGCGGTCTTCAATGTGAATAAATCATTTCGGAGAGCATCAAACTGGGTCGAAATTTTGCTTCTACGAACTACTCTCTCTTCTCACTTACGCGGCGATATAAGAGGCAAACAACACCAAAGCTCTAAATTCGCAGATGGAAGCTGTGCCAGTTCTCTCAGCAGCGTGTGAAAACTTTTGTCGAAGAGTTATAGGCCAATTTCTAAACTTTTAACTCCTCTATTGATATCAGAAGACCAGTACAAAGGGTACTGGATAGCCCTGCCCAGTTGGCCCTCCCGTCCAATCTCAACACTCACGTGAAGATCCAGTCCCACATTAAAGTGGTAAACAAAAGAAAGACGCCAGGTGAAGATGATCGCGACTAGAGGAAACTGAAAGCAATACCATTCATTTCCATTTCTGGTATATCTTTTCAACGCGACATTGAGACTTGGACACTTCCCAAATCTTTGGAAAAATTTTCAAATCATAATGGTTCATAAGACTAGAAAGAATGCGTCGGTAGCTGACTCAAACCGACCCATCAGCCTGCCGTCCTTTATCGCGAAACTCTTTGAGATATGAAAGAATTCCAACCTTTCAGTTTGGCTTCAGAAAGGCGCAAAATACTCTGGATCAGCTGAATAGGGTGGTTAACTTTATCTTAGATGGATTCGAAGCGAATGAATATACAGTGGCGGCTTACCTAGAGTTTTGTTAAGTTGTTCAGTTGTTCTCGCTAGTGCGGAGCTTCATATCTGACAGGAACTTCTCAGTGATTTTAGCTGGAGTAAGGTCTAGCACAGAGATGCATACTAAGTCCCAGCTTGAACATTCTTTTCACTTAGGCTATGCGCCCTGGACTTTCTACTTCCTAAGATCCTCTGAAGACTGCCACGAACAATAAGGGAGATCGACTAAACGATCTTTGTGCCACCAACCAAATATTCTTTGGCGGCAGCAGATTTCCTCACCTCAACCACTACAACTGGATGTCCCCCGATGGGCGCACTAGGAATGAAATTGTGCTGATTATTAAGCGTTTCCAATGTGTACAGTGAACACAATCCGATTGTAGTATGGTTACGTCTACGTCCAAAAGGAATCAGAAGACAATAGCAACGTAAATAGATGCTCAGCTTGGACGGCCTGGAAACATCTGCAATGTTCCAACTGTACCAGGAAGAAATTTCCCTTGTCTTCGCGCATTGCATTGCAAAGATCGTCTTCCAACAGAGGCCACAAGGCAGCTGTCAAAGAGGTCACTCAAGACAAAAATGGTTTCGTACTGTCCTTTCTGAAATCGAGTTCCTAGAAGTTGGAAGAAGTCGTTTGAGGACATTTGCTATGCTCCAACTAGGAGCCATACTTTAAACTGAAGGAAGTAGTATTGCTGTAATTGTTTTATCCTTAAATCACATGGGTAAATAAGACAGCATCATAAAAAATTCAGCGCCTATTAATGTATCAAAAATATAAGTATAATATTTCAAACAGCCCTCGCATATACAAGTGCAGCAGCAGTCACAATGAGACGCATGAATTTGACAAACGGAAACAGCAGCGGAACGAGGTGATGCATTGGCTACAACCTGCACACACCCACCCACGCAGTAGGATACTCGACCATTTGCATTTGCATGAGTGAACTCTCGTCTGGCGTTGACGTTCGCCTCATTTGCGTTGCATAAGGCGTTGGCGGCGCGCGACATTTTCTTTGCCTGTACTTCACCATTTTGCGCGATGAATCCATATGCCAAATGTTGTTGTTGTTTTTGTTCTTGCTGTTTGATTGACGTTGACCAACTCGTTAACAACGAAATGTTTATGCAGAAAATTATTTTACAAGAATGTCAAATCAATGGACATGTGCGCACATAAGGCAGCTGCTGACGTATGGTTAGCACAGGAGCTAAGTAAAAATTTCCACCTTTAATTTAAATCGACTTTACTTCAATAAACAGAAAGTAATTTCAAAATCTACGACTATTTCCCAACAATGAAATTAAGTACTCTAGGAGAAAAATCTAGAAACTTGTCTATGCAATCTTCTCAGCTATACTACTGCCCTCTAAATAGGTCCAAAGCTTGAAAACGTTAGAAGTTGCCTGTCATTCGTTATTGTTGTATTTTTTTAAGCGCTTATGTGCGCTCTAAACTTTAGGCGATTATCTAGTATTTCGCCAAAATACTTTGCCTTCTGGTCAACCTGTAGACTTTCATTGTTTAGCTGGACAGCTGGGACCTTAGCCCTATGTAGTCAGTAGCAAACGGTTTTACATTTTCTAGAATTCAGTTTGCTCGAGAGCTGGGCTCGCAGGTGGAGATACACATGAACACCGGAAGCTGCTTCACACATGCTTGACGCCGAGTATAGGAAAAAAAAATTTCGTCTGCATATGAGGCGAGCAGTGATTAGCCACTGGAGGTGATTTTAGGGCTTGGTACATCCGCGATGAAAATGTTGTGTAGAAGTAGGCCAAGCACGCTTCCTTGTGGATTATCAGTTGCCATCGTATGGTGGAGGAAGATTGTAGCTCTCACTTTTATCTGGAACTGGCAATCTGTTAACAAAGATTCTATTACAGTTATCTTTGTTGTCAAATGCTTTAAGGATTTGATTGACCATCCTATGAATCTGCTCCATAGCACCGTGCCTTTCCAAAATTGGTAGTAGTAGGATTACTCCAAGATCCTAACGCGTGGCAAGCCATAATACAATAAGCCTCTCAATCACCTTAAAGAGTGAAGGGAAATGACTAATTGGTCGATTTAGGATCGTCCTCCGGCTTATCAGAACTCTTGCCAGACTCCAGCTGGCCGAGTAATAAAGCATCCTAAGTATTGCATTGTAAATCAATACAATAAAAATGTTCACACGCTTCGGCACAGTGTTCAGGCTGATGTCACATATCCTGCCAAGCCCCGGGGATTTCCTCCTGGGCCGACGTTTGATAACAACTACAACCTCTTCTACTCTTATAGGCATGATTGTAAGTGTGTACTCAGAGCGCTTTCCGAATCTATTACCTCTTCGTCCGATGCTGCGTTAAAAGGTAGAAACCGGTTCTCCAGGGGTAGGGTGAAAGTTACTGCATTCTCCTCATCTGACCTGCATACTTCGCCCGATGCTTTTTAAGGGATCTAGTAGCCTTTCACAGAGAGTATTCGGAGTCTATTGTGTAATCCATTGCCTCTAGTTTTCTCTCAAAATACTCTTCACTCTGGATCTTAAGCGTATCGACTAGTTCGTTGCTACAAAGTATATCGTCTGGAAGATGGGTACAAATAAATCTCCGTCACTGCTGCCTCTTAAGCCGAATCGTCTCTTTATTAATTCCTCGCTGGCAGCAGGACCCAATCCACTGCAAAATCTTTGTCCTGAGATGTCTTCAGCTTCATATTGAAATGTATGAAGTTACAGAACTTCCTCTGGAACCTTGGAAAAGATAAGTGCCTAGAAGGAAGACGGTATTGAGACATAATAGCTGACGATCGATTGTGGATGTTAATTAGTTCGCAGTTGCCCGTTGTTCATCAACCCATCGGCAGTGCCTCGAGCTTTGCTGTTGTGATCTGCCCACGTCCAGTGTCCAGCGTTCCAATCACCACCAATTAATGATTTTCCTCCTACTGGAGTGCTTTACTTTTACTAGCTTTACTAGCTTTTATTCCGAAGGCAAATAAGAAGGATCAATAAGTGTCATCTCTTTTATATTGAAAACCTTAGAATACTTGTTGAATGAACTAATACGCAGTTCAATCAACAAGATCTGGCAAATTCACCGAAACTGCCTTAAAACCGAAGGAACAGCCATTTCCGCTTTAATGGATATAGAAGTTCCTTTTGGCAACACAACTTGTCTAGCGATTTTGGAAACTCAATAATATATGAAATCAGGCATCATATCTCACCATGAAGATACCCTCGATTCGTGCAGAATCAAGAAGTAGCCGTGATTGTTAATTGCTTATATTTAGGTTCAATATTAATAATTTCCAATAATTTTTCAATTTACTTAACACTTATAAAAATAAATATATATCATTCAATTTATTAAACGCCTTCATATGTTGGCATTTTAGCAGTTCTAACTTCATGCACGACCTTAAATAGTGGAAAGTATGCAGAATTGAAACCAGTTTGATTTCCTAATAAGTAACCATTTAAGATTTCGCGATGTACTATGGTGATATAATCACCAAACTCCATATCGAGCTCCTCTCGCAAACTAGTCATGTGTGGAATGACTGCAATATAGTGATCCGGCTGTTGGTATTCGAAATAATATATATTGTCCACGGACTTTACTCTATTCGAGGCATCCGGATAACGCTGTTGCATAATTTCATAAGCCAAACGACATAGCGATGAGGTCAAGGTGCATACAATATAGTCAGACAGCGTAAGTAAATGCAAATCGAGTAGTGCACCCTTGAGTCCGGCAGCTGTGAAACGTGTTTTCAATTTGGCTGCCAATTTTATTGCCGGAACATTGGTTAGAATCTCATAATGTGTATAATTTCTGCGAGCTTCTTCGATTACACTCGCATCGTCGGTTGCTATAAAAATGCGTCGTTGTATCTGACGCGAGCTATTCAACTCCAGCATTCGAAAATAATTCTCAACATGAAACATATATTCGTCAAATGCATGGAAATCTGATTCATTAATTAGCTTGTCTGTACGACGTACATGCACACTACGTTAATAATAAACATTAAATGTATTTCAGTTCAATTAAAGTAAGCAGACAGCTTGCTTACCCGACAATAGGTTGCTTCCAGCCCATATACTTCGTACTTATATTAAGATATTCTGCTATTTTTGGTTGTGGTCGCAAAATATATTTTAGAATTTGACCGATCCACCATACAAACGGGTAGCCGTGTAGTTTTCTTAAACGCGCTGCGAGATCAGCTGGTAGAGCTTGTGGCTTGAAGTCAGATTGCAAATTTATTATATCTTCGGTGGATAGTTCGATCACTTGTGATTCGTTAGTTGCAGGCCAAATAGTTACATTACCCGTACTAATGCAGCACTTCGAAAAAGACTGAAAAAAATCTTCCCAACCAGCATGGTTATAGTTCCAGCCTTTAGAATGCAGTATAAGCGTGCGTTCCGTAGCATAGGCAAGAATCAAACAATGAGCCAAACGATGCATCTGCGAGCCAAAACCAAATTGATCCTATAATAGACACAACCTGAGTTTTATAAGCCTAAATAAAAAAATTTGCATTTGCAACGCTTACAATTTCCAAACGACAAAATAACTTTTTGGCCTGCGCACAATTTTTGGGTTGTTGAAGCTTATACAAACGGCGCTGCATTAATTCGCTCAAGTCCTGTGCTTCTACATGGCGCCAAGCCTGATAGCCATCATTTAGATACAACTGCTGCATATCGTATAGCAGCGCTTGCTTGTAGCTAGCGCCTAACTGCAGTGCCTCACGCATGGCGTGTCTCAAGCTGGCTATACCTTCTGGAGCTAACTTGACCATCTTGTTGAGTGCGCCCTCAAAGTAGTTCCACATTGCAGCTATATTTCTTTGTATATTTCGGCGCTTCAGCTCATATTCGATTGTTGGGCGCTTTTGTTTCAAATTTTTACTGTTGATATTGTTTGGAATTTATTTATTCGCCTATTTTAGAATGCAATCATTAAAACATTTAATACCGCTTCGAATATTCGATGTGAAGTTTTAGCTCCTCATTCCGCTGCTTTACTAGCATTAACTCATTTTCAAACTGAATTTGTTTGTTCGACTTGGCAAGAAATAGATAAACGATAAGCATCCAAACCAACGCTAAGCCACAAATTATTCGAATCCATATTAACACGCTCATAACTATAAGAAATTTCGTTTGCTACTAAATTCAAAGCAATCTTTGTCAAATTTTTATCAAGTTCGGAAAAAATTTTGCATCATGTTTGAAAGGAGAGGCTGCTTGCTTCATTCAACATCTTCAGATATCATGCCATAGTTACAAAGTGGCATGGATACTACTAAAAAACAGAGGTACGAAAATAAAAGAATACTATTTTCGACCCAATGAGATAGAACTTTGGATCAACCCCAAATAAACAGCGACAATGCGGAAAGTGTCAGGGAACTACGGAATACTATTCAGCATTATACATCGTTCATTGCACGAATTGTTCGGCAGCACAAAAATTAAAAAAAAAAAAAAAAAAAAGCTCTCCGATGACCAGATCAAAGGTTCATAATTAATACCCGTTGTAGACGATGAAAAGCCGACCCTCAAGGATCAAAGCAAGACTAGGTGTACATAGAAAGAAGAAAATAAAAATTGAATTTTCTGATCCCTGGCAGAATGTTCACGCTTGAACATAGGTTTCCTTTGTTCCAGTATCGATAGCGATAGCAGACTAATTTTGGGGTCGCTGAATCTGAATTCGACCCATTTAACCCTTTTATATCAGAATACTGCCGTAACCTCAACAGTCACAATCTGAGGCTTATTTAACCGCATCATATCAGGTGCTTTCTGATTGATAGATTGATATCCTTCCGCTAAAGCAATTTCGGATTTCGCACAAACAGTGGCAAGACATACCTAAGTGATATGAGGTATGGCTTGCCAGTTTCACCAGGCGCAAGGAATTAAAATAAGCCACCACTCAACATGGGATCGGAATACCCTGAACTGAAACGAATTAGATGTGAAATGTCGTCAGACATGTCATCCATGAATTTGTTCCACAGTTAAGATTGATTTGATGGCAAATATGATAAAAAATAATGTGCGAATCTGTCATGGAATAATAGAAACATTTGATTAAAGCATATTAAATAAAGAGGGAAGAACTTACTTAAGAAGATATCAACCGTCGTCGCGCTGGCGACAGTTTTTATGAATTCCAAGTACGCAGAGATCTCTCCATATTTGGTTATTTTCTATAACATTGACGTTGAAATTCTCCATCGTCACTGACCGACCAAGACGCGATGACGGAGTGCGCACACGAGCAGCATCACTTCCTTTTGGAAGATCGAGCCCGACATAATCTGTTCTGTTTGTACGGGTGTAGGATTCCATCAGCTGACAACGCATCACCCTGCTTGAAACTTATTTTGGTATCAAAGGGTTCGGAGAGTCTCTTTTCTATCCTAGCAGCACTTTGTGTGTGTGATAGGGTCACCATGCAAAGCCTAGTCGACAAATAGGTGGTATGTGTCTTTGTTAAACTCACGGGTCTTTTCCAGGATTTGTCGTACTGGTCGACCTTTTTGGTGTGAAGCCACACTGATATTTTGCCCTATCAGTGAATCCGTATATGGCTTGAGCCTATTATACAATATGCGCGACAGGATCTTATATCCGATGGAAAGGAGACTTATTCCGCGGTAGTTGCCTCAAACAGCGGGAAACTGTGCTATCGAACAACTTGTATCGCTGCGTTCGTTTTGGTTCTATCGAACTTGTGCGTTCATCCGTAGCGTAGAGCATCTGTTGGCGTTTGAGTCAGAGGTAGGCCTAATTCCTAAAGAGGATCTGTCGACGTTTATAATGGACCTTCAAGAGGAAGAACTTAAGGAGAGATGGAAAGCAGTAAGGGCAGCCTACGACGTATGCATGTCAGTGATTCCTGGAGATAAGCAAGACGCAGCGTTACGCTCAATGCTTTAGAAGCTATTCTTATTGTTGCAGCAAGCTTCGCGAGATAAGTCACAAGTAGTCTACCTGCCATCAACCTTTGGCACATTCGACAGTACATCCGCTGGCCAGTATATCAAATCCTAGGGTTTCAGGTCCTGGAATCAGTGTTCCTCAGTGTGATACCGAAATATTTCACGGAGATTATAAGAATTGGCCGACATTTAGGGATATGCTTTCAGCTATCTATATTAATAATAGCCGCTTGATTGAAGTCGAAAAGCTATATTATTTAAACCAGAAAACAAGAGGTGAGGAACGAGAAATAGTTCAGCAAATACCGCTCACTAATGAAGGTTTTAAGATGGCGTGGAGCAATTTAAGGAATAGATATGAGAATAAAAGAATTACAATAAATAGTTAGCTGAAAGTTCTTTTTAACCTGAGGAATCGGGTACTTCAATTAAAGAGCTTCAACGCCAAATAATTAATTGTAATAATTAATAATAATAATTAGGTAGAAATTAAAAATTGGGATCCAATTTTCATATTTCTTTACACCTCAAAATTACCTGAGACTACTCTGGCTCTTTGGGAGCAGAGTATCACTGACCCTACTTCAAAGCCGCAATGGGAGGACCTCAATTCATTTTTGAACAAACGTTTCCAGACCCTGGTCAAGCTAAAGTTGAGTACAAAAACATCCGTGCTCATCATGGTTACGTGGCTTCCAATGATTTTCAGTGCAAAATGTGCCACGGTCAACGTCATATGCTGAGAAAATTTGCAAAATTTTTAACTAGCTATGAACGTAAACACCAGAATTGAGAAAGTAAAAAGGCTAAACTAATATTTTAATTGTTTTTCTGCCTTACATGGATACAAGGATAGTTGCGCAACCTGTAAGACAAAAAGACATCACACGTTTCTGTATCTACTATCCCATAAACATAAGTAGCAGGGGTACCTTCTAAAACCACACTATTGTCCGAGTAATATTATGTTAATTTTAAAATCTCCACAGATCTGCTAACAATGTTACTCGCAGTCAATTTTATTCAAAAGTATTTCATAGATCTCATAATTTTCCTTCATCTGTAATGCGAACTTTATACCAATTTTCTTTCATTTATTCATGAGTCCGTTAATAACAATGCAGAAAAATACTTCCGGAAGCCTATGTCTCGATTTCGATACAATTTCACCTTTGTTCTTGGTTCTAGGAAAATTCACTGCTTCATAAACGTAGCCGCTCCACAACGAAGACTCATATTAATCAATTTCAAAATCAATTGCTTTTTTGTCTTCGTTGGATAAAATTGGAGCCTATGCTGATGTCATTGTTTTGTACTCAATCTTGTGTTTGTTTTTCAATGTGAAGTTCTTACGCACCTTATTCGAACAAAAAAAGGAATTTTCACGAATAGATTCGTTGTATACCGTTGGACTGGATCTTTTCTCTAACAGCTCAACATTACTCGACAATAATAACAAATTTTATTCGGAGTCCATGAATGTTCACTAATATGCAAGACGAACATTTTCTTGTTGTGTGTAAATTTGATATCGTCATCGCAAAAATCACATTACCCAATATTGGATCTCGCACGAACAGAGGCTATAATCAACCAACCCCACCATATCAATTAATCTTTGAATTCTTTATTGAAAGCGTCATTCATTCCACCACGACATGGCGTTGGCATTCATAACTTGACTAACAAATCAATGCACATGAGGTAGCATATATCTTCGATCAAAAGCAGTGCCTGGTTATGTATATCCCCATTCAATACGAGATTGCGGTTCTATAAAGTGATTCGATGTAAAATATCTTTGGACTTGTCATCCATGCACTTGTGTCAAAGTTAAGGTGTTCTCGATTGCACGCATGTCGAAAAAATTATAATAAATAATGTGCGAATTCGACTTGGAGATGCAGAATCAATTGACTCCGTGATTTACGGAAATTGAGCTGTTGTCCTGGAGTAATAAATCTTGAATACTTCTTCGACCAAGAGCATCAGTTGAACGCAAATCAGCTTGAGCAACTGCATCGCCTCGCTTCCCTTGGTGAAAATTCTTTAATGTTCATCATGTTCAAAGTTCATTGTCATCTGTCATTTCGTTCTTGAGATATGTTTTCCATACAAAATATATGAGAAAATGAATTCGTGAATTTTTAAAACAAATAAAAGATCATAAAATTCGTTTCAGCCATTCTTTTTAGGCCCTGTACCGAAGGTACAAGAGCCTATTGGGTTTGTGCAAATGTAGGTAGAAATAATGGTCGGAGACCCCCAAAGTTACCCCCATTATGGTCAGGAGTGATAGAGGAGTCGATATAGACATGTCCGTCTGTATGAACGAAAGGATCTAGGAAACGGTAATAGATAGAGACTTCGTGTTTTTTGCATTCGACTAGGACTGCTCCGGAATTTTACAAGTTTATTTTAAAATTTTGCCCATCCCCCCCTTCACCATAAAATCACCCCCAAGGCAAAAAATTTCTTCGGCACAAAAAAAATTTAGTGTACCAATACAAAGTTAACGCCTCTCTTAGCCAAAATCCGAAAAGTTCATCAAAATCGGATAATAAATGACGATTTTATAAGCAATTGATTTTGAACGACCCCCCTTTTCTTTTCATTCATATTCGCGCAGTGAGAAGTGGTCATGTGTTTGGTCATAAGCTCGAGAAACATTTAATGTGTTTGTTAGGCGACCTGAACTGGTACAGGGCCTCTTACAATCGGTTACGCCCGACTGAAATTTCCTTACTTGTTTTTATTGTTTCATAAAAATTTGAAGAAAGAAAACTTCCAAGAACTAATCAACTTTTAAAAGATTGCCATATTTTGACAACATTTGAACGCTAAATTAATAAACAGATGTCAAATGAATGACCCTTTAACATTTAAGTTTATAATCAGCTACAATTTTATTGTTTCCGTACTTTAACTAAATATGAAAAGATATTAAACACCCTCATATCTTGGCATTCGTGCGGTTATTACTTCGTGTATGACCTTAAAAAGAGGAAAATATCCAGAATCGAAACCTGTTTCATTTCCCATTAAATATCCATTTGAGATTTCGGGCAATGCTATGTTCACATTATCACCGATTTCCATATCGAGCTCTTCTCGCAAACCAGTCATGTGTGGGATGACAGCCGTGCAGTGCACCTTCTGCTGACCATCGAAATAATAGATGTGATCAAGGGATTTCAAGCTATTGGAGGCATCCGAATAACGCTGTTGCATAATTTCATAAGTCAAGCGACAAAGTGATGAGGTTAAAGTGCAAACAACATAGTCTGAAAGCGATAGTAAATGCAAATCGAGTAGTACACCCTTGAGCGCGGCATCCGAGTAACGTGTTTTCATATCAGCTGCCAATATAGTTGCCGGAGCATTGATTATGATCTCAAACTGTTTGTATCTATGAGCCTCTTCGATTACACTCACATCGTCAGTAGCTAAGAAAATGCGTCGCTGTATGGCACGTGATCTCTTCAACTCCAAAATTCGAAAATAGTCCTCAATGTGCGTCATAAATTCGTGTAATTCGATGAAAGTGCCATCATACCGTAGCTTGTCTGTGCGACGCACATGCACACTTGACACAAAAATAATAAACATTAAATAAATACCGAGTTCTACTGAACCAAGCTGTTAGTTTGTTTACCCGACAATAGGATGCTTCCAGCCCAGATTCTGCATACTTATATTAAGAAATTCTGCTATTTTTGGCTGTGGTCGCAAAATATATTTTATAAATTGACCGACCCACCATACAAAAGGATAGCCGTGTAGTTTTCTTATACGCACTGCAAGATCAGCTGGCACAGCTTGCGGCATAAAGTGCGGTAATGCACGTAGATTCCTGTAGTAGGGAAACTCAATCACTTGCGTTTCGTTGGTTGCAGGCCACATAGTTGCCTTAACCGCATACGTAGTAGTGCAGGTCATAGAAAGCGGTTGAAAATATTCTTCCCAACCAGCTTGGTTATAGTTCCAGCCTTTCGAATGCACTATAAGCGTGCGTTCCGTAGCATAGGCAACAATGAAACATAACGTCAAATGATGTGTTTGCGCGCCGAAACCAAATAATTGCTAAAATTTAAACAGTCTGAGTTTCGTATGTCCAAACAAAAAGTTGCATTTTAAGAACTTACAGTTTCCAAGCGACATAATAACTTTTTGGCCTGTGCACAATTTTTGGGATGCTGAAGCTTATACAAACGGTGCTGCATTAATTCTCTCAAGTCATGTGCTTCTTGATGGCGCCAGACCTGATAGCCGTCATTTAGATATAACTGTTGCATGTCGTATAGCAGCGCTTGCTTGTAGCTGGAGCCTAACTGCAGTGCCTGACGCATGGCGTGTCTCATGCTGGCAATACCTTCTGGAGTTAACTTGACCATCTTGTTGAGTGCGCCCTCAAAGTAGTTCCACATTGCAGCTATATTTCGCTGTATATTTCGCCGCTTCAGCTCATATTCGAATGTTGGAGGTCTTGGTTTAAAATTTTTACTGTTGAAATTGTTTGGAATTTATTTATTGGTCTATTTTAGTATGCAACCATTAAAATATTTAGTACCGCTTTGAGTATTTAATAAGCTGCTTCAATTCCACATTCCGCTGTTTTGCTAGGGTTAACTCATTTTCAAGCTGCATTATTTGGTCATTGAAGATTGTTAGAAATAGATAAACGACAAGCGTCCAGATCAACGCTAAGCAGAAAATTATTCGAATCCATAATAACATCCTCATAACAATTTTTTAATAAATTATTTGAAGAATTATATTAAAGCGATGCTACTAAAGTCACTGGCTACTATGTTCGGGTTTAAATTATTTTTATTTTTTTTTCAACGGTCAAGTCGACCGTTGTTTCATAGCAAATTAGTTTAATAGGTCTGCCATACCTAGTCGAAGGTTTCACATTTTTCTAGATTATTATAGATCCAAACTGGACTTGGAACGGAATAGGGCATACAGTAAACAAATATTTTCTAATATTTGTAAGATGGAACATTCCCAAAGCATACTGGGTGAGCTTCCGCAGAAATGTTTGTGACAAGTCCATCCGGATAGCACATTATTTACGCAGACAGTAAAATTTCTTAAGTGGGGTAAATATTGG
Organism: Leucophenga maculata; assembly: GCA_035044805.1. NCBI lineage: Eukaryota > Metazoa > Arthropoda > Insecta > Diptera > Drosophilidae > Leucophenga > Leucophenga maculata. Next base: position 1,227,735 of record JAWNNP010000761.1, read on the forward strand.
CATTTCAATCTCCATACCTATATATAGCTAATGCTGATGTCTTCTTCTGCAGATATTATTACTTCTTCTAAAGATGCTTGGGAGATTGGGACTCGTTTGCTCAAGTTCACATTGTTAGAAAAGTTGTCGACTGCCATTCACTTGGGAATGTCCAACAATGATTCTTGTTACAAACGGTCCAAGCAACTCACACGTCTGTTAGGACACGTATCTCCTGGGTAGCTTCTGAACACCAGTTCAGAGGTGAGCTAACGTGAGAAGGCGAAGGGGCCCCCTCTCCTTTAATAAGAGGTTTGTGCGCTGGGCTTTGGAACCGCCACTTTAAAAAAATAAACCGCCAATGAAAACGTTTATGAAGCTTCGGAAGGAATTCTATTATGACGACCATCGCAAACGATATAAGGATCACGAATTAAGGATATGCACCTGGAATGTCTGCACCCTTAATTAGAATGGTGCAAATATCCAGCTGGTTGATGTCCTCGAAAGATGCAAGGTTGACATCACTGCAATCCAAGAAATCCGATGTATAGGACAGGCTATACTATCACTATATCTCTCATGCGAGTAAGCACGAATTCGGATGCGGTTTCGTGGTGAGTAGGAAACTACGTAGCTTAGTCTCCAGATTCATGCCTGTTAACGAGCGCTTAACCGCGATACGCATCAAGGCTAAATATTTTAAATTAAGCCTGATTTGAGAGCACGCCCCGACGGAAGAGAAAGACGACGATGCTAAAGATGAGTTCTATGAGCGCTTGGAACGTCTGTACGAGCACTGTCCCAAACACGATGTCAAAATCGTGCTTGGCGAGCAGCTATTGGAGCCAAGATTGGGAAGAATACAAGATTCTGTCGCGTGTATTGTGTAATAGGATGAAGCCATATACGGATTGATTGATAGGACGATATCAGCGTGGCTTCAGACCAAAAAGGTCGACCAGTGACCATATTACATTTATATTACAAGTCCTGAAAAAGACCCGTGTGTTTAAAAATGACACACACCACCTATTTGTCGACTATAAAGCCGCTATCCCAGCAAAGATCGTTCATCTTTGCATGATGGCACCATCACACACACAAAGCGTTGTCAGGAAAGGAAAGAACCTCTCCGAACCCTTTGCTGTCGTGCGATTTTTACAATCAGCTGATGGAATCCTACGCCCGTACATACAGAACAGAGTATGTCGGGCACGCTTTTCCAAAAGGAAGTGATGCTGCTCGCGTACGGTGATGATATTGATATCATGGTAAACAGTAACAACTACTTTTAGAGATTGAAAAACTGTCTCAGCTCATGTATCTAACGGTGAATGAGGACACATCGAAGTACTTGGTGTCTTCTCGCATTCTCTCATACTCTCGGCCATACTTTATGGCGTAGCGGCATGGACCGTGATTGAGTTAGACAAAACGGTGTTGGAAATCTTTAAAGGAAAGATTGTCCACAGGATTTTTTGTTCTATTAAAGGCCACAAGCCGTATATAATTCCAGCAGCTGCACTGTGCTGGTTTCCTCATTCGAATAAATGAAGACTGTAGAAGCTGACGCGTCTTTTTGAATGCGGCCATGACCGAACGACGGTTGACGGACACTTAAGTATGTACATAAGTACTTCACAGATGACGAAGTTAAAACACTAAACCGATTATATTTGAAGAAAAATTTTTAAAAAACTAAAAGCATCAAAGTGCATGGTCAACATTGGCTCAGAAGAGTGAAAAAGAAATAAGGATCTGACCAAAAAATATCCTTAGAGACCTACAAATAGGTACAATGTTAGATAAAAGAAAAAAACCCAGCTCATCGAGAGTCTCAACTAACATCCAAACATACCAGCTGTGAATTTTCTTCAAAAAAAAAAAAAAAAGGAGTCTTCGGACCATAAGAGCCTACTTCTATTTTATTTTCACCGTTATATTCAAATTTTTTTACGAGAAAAAAAATATGTATCTGTTTTTTGTTGTATATTTAGCCAAAATCCCTGTTATTACTTTGCTCCATCGGACATTATTTTATTTTTCTTTGGATCAGTAAAGACCTGTAGCAGTTCTGTCACCGGCATTTCGAAGCGATTCGGTTCGGTTAGCTTATATTGGAACTGTGACTACTTGACAAGTATTTCCAACTCGTATATAAATATATTTTAAAGATTTCTCTAACGCACTAATGTGAAATAAGCATTTCAAATAGATTTTCCGTTAATAAACCAAATTAAATCTACTGTGAATGAATAGTGTTGTATTGCGCATGACAGATGTGTATTATATATAAACATCTCTTTCTAACTTATTGGTGTAAATAAGTCGTAAACAAACTCAGCTGTTGTACAAGTGCTGTACAACACATTAGTAACTTTTAGTGTTATGAGCAGGCCAGCATCTTGCAGCAGTTGTGCGAGCGAGCGAGATACGAAGAAAACAAACGTTTTGGCTTGAGATTTATTTTTGTTAAAACAACATTCATAATGAAGCGCCAAGACGATGAGCCGCCGCACAAAACTGCACATCCACCGGGCCTGCGTGGCAGAGAGATTGGCTTGTTCTATAGAGATCAGGCACGCCAAAGAAAGCTAGAACGCGAAGGTAAGCCCGAAGAGCCACCGCGTATAAAGCTCGGTCCATGCGTCGATGTGCCGCCAGGAATTTTAACACGTGTTGAGAATTATTTGGACAAATACGACAGCCTAACGAAAAAGGCTACAAGCAATGATACAGAGGAAAGCGACGAGGAGTTTGAGCAACAGTTTCGCTATCTACTGAGCGTAGATTTTAATGCTTTCATTGAGGAGTCAAAGATGGCACATGATCAGGATGAGCTGCGTAGCGCAATGCTGGACAGAAGTCTTAGTGAGGAGCAGCAGCGTCGCATGAAGAGCGACGTCTATAAAGAACGTCTGAAGCTACGCAAGCGATTGCCGACTATGAAATGCAGCGAGGAGCTGCTGCGCACTGTGCAGAACAATCAGGTCGTGTTAATTGTGGGCAGCACCGGCTGCGGCAAGACAACACAAGTGCCGCAATTATTGCTCGATGAGTGCATAGGCATGCAAAGAGGTTCCGAGTGTCGCATTGTTTGCACGCAACCACGTCGTATTTCTGCCATTACGGTGGCCGAACGTGTGGCTTACGAGCGTTGCGAAAAGTTAGGCGACTCCGTCGGTTATCAAATACGTCTGGAGAGCAGTAAGCCGCGTGAACGTGGTTCTATACTCTACTGTACGACAGGTGTGCTGCTGCAGCAGTTGCAGTCGGATCCGTTGATGCACGATATCAGTGTACTGGTGCTGGATGAAATACATGAACGCAGCGAGGAGACTGATATATTAATGGGTCTTCTCAAACGCATACTACCACATCGACCTGAGCTGAAGTTGATATTGATGAGCGCCACAGTGCGCGAGCAAGATTTTTGCGATTATTTCGAACAGTGTCCTATGTTTCGCATTGAAGGTGTCGCCTTTCCCGTTGAAATGCACTACCTAGAGGATGTGCTGCAAGAAACACGCTTTACAAAATTTCAGAGCAATCAAACTGGTGGTGGTGGTGCCGGCGGTCGTGCTGGTGGTTTCAAACGTTCTCAACAGAATAATTTTAAAGGCGCCGATGAGTATAGCTGCATGATCGAGCCGTATTTGCGCAAGTTACGTGGCCGCTACGATGAAGTAGTGTTACAGGCTCTGCGCTGCCGCGAGTCCGAAGGCTGTGAGAATATTGCATTTATTGAACATTTGGTCTATTACATTTGTGCGAATAAACCGGAAGGTGCCATACTCATTTTTGTGCCCGGCTACGATAAAATATCCAAATTGCACACTGCACTGACAGAGCCCAAAACGCCGCTGGGACAACTTTGGCAGCGAAAAATGGTAGTCTATCCGCTGCATTCCATTATGCCAACTGTTGATCAGAAGGCAATCTTTGAACATCCACCGGAGGGTAAGCGCAAAGTTATTATATCCACTATATTGGCGGAGACATCGGTGACCATAGACGATGTGGTGTATGTCATCAATACCGGACGTACCAAATTGAGTACTTACAACATTGAGTCGAATATACAAACACTGGAGGAGGTGTGGGTGACCAAGGCGAATACACAGCAGCGCAAAGGACGCGCAGGACGCGTGCAACCAGGCATTTGCTATAATCTTTTTACGCGGTGTGTTATTTTACTACAAAATAGTTATTTGAAATCAAAGCTAAAATACTTCTCAATTATGCAGCGCACGCGAAGCTACTATGGCAGATGTACCGACACCGCAAATTCTATGCAATCGCTTGGAGTCCTTAATACTAAATCTGAAAGTGCTGCACATATCTGATCCGTTTGAATTTCTTTGTACGCTGCTGAGTCCACCCGAACCGGATGCTATACGCAATGGTGTAGTATTGCTTAAGCGGTAAGAAACAATTTAGTTGTGTTTAGATTTTCTAAAAATATTTAAATCTATTATCTATTAGCATTGAAGCGCTTGATCAGCACGGTGTGCTGACACCACTAGGCACACATCTTGCTAAGCTGCCCATTGAACCGCAGATGGGTAAAATGATACTCATGGCTGCGCTTTTCCGTTGTCTGGATCCCATTACTTCTGCTGCCGCGGCGCTCTCCTACAAGAATCCCTTCTATACGCCTATCGGACTAGAAAAACGTGTGGATGATGTAAAACAAAAATACGACAGCGGCATGCATAGCGATCATCTCATGGTGCACAACATTTTGAACAAATATCGCAAAGCCGTTGCCTATCATGCGGAACCAAAATTTTGCTATGACAATTTTGTTAATAGATCCACCATGCAACAATTGGAACGCATGAAGCAACAGTTTGCGCAACTCTTGAACAATGCCAGGTAAGCTGTTGAAGTAATTTATTTTTATTAAATTTTTTTAAAACTGCTGCCGCACAGGTTTCTTGATAAGGCCAACTGCAAACATGATGAATCGAATATCAACTCAAACAATATGCCGCTGATTCGTGCAATTATTGCTGCTGGACTTTATCCAAATATGGCGTATTTAAGGTATGCACTTAAAAAAAAATTTAAATTAAAAATATTGTATAACATTTTTGTATTCCTGTAGAAAAGTACGTTTTATAAAGAATCGCGCGCATGCCATACATTCAATGGAAACAGACGATGGCCGAAGTGTAATGTTTCATCCATCATCTGTAAACAGTGGCAAGGCCTCATTTGAATCAAAGTATTTATTTACTTTTATTTTGTATATTTCGGCTGGCTTCATTTAATGTTTATTCTCTATTTGTTTCTGCAGCTATTTTGTCTACTTTCAAAGGCAAAAGTCAAATAGGCTGTATCTGTTGGACTCCTCATCAGTATTTCCCATGGCACTAATTATTTTTGGTGATGGCGTAGAGGTGGGCATAACGCCGGAAAAGCACCGCTACCTCAGCGTGGGTAAAGCGTATCAGTATGTATTAATTCAGTTTATATAAATTGTATTCTTTATTCTGTATTCGGTTTTCGCAAAACGTATTCAAACTATTAGATTTTGCACTGCTAGGGCCACCTTATGCAAAATCTCGAAAACTAAGTTTTAGTTAAAGTGTAATGTGCGCTTGTGAAATATTGGTTTTTAAAGCCCTGTTCAGACTTTGGAATATATCTAACACTCTCATCGCGTTGCACTGAAAATAGTTTCAAATATGTAAAAATTTCAACTAGAAGTGAAAGCAAATTCTGGCACTGTGTGAAAACGCCTTGATCTACAATTACATTAAAACTGAACTACAAGCTATAGCCTAGCCGCACAGGCCTTAAGCTTATAAATTTATAATCAATGTTTAGATTCTTTTAGTATTAATTGTAAATAATGAGACTATATAATTCTGTTCATTTTCATGTCGGCGTCACCAGATTCTGCACGTTGGAGTTGGTTGGGGTTGTTGATGAGGTTGTTGAGTCCCGTAGTGGAAGCGAAGTAGTGTCGTATTGTTGTTTCCTGTTGTATGTGTGCAGAATATTCAGAATCTTGTGACCAATATTAACAATATTCTTTAGCTATATGCGATTTTTTTTGTAATGGGAGATTGATTGTGATTGTGGATGGGGTGACGAGTCTTAGGTTAATGTGTTTAAAACTGAAGAAGCGATAGTTTAATAAATTTCGACTTTATATTTTTTTGGTTTGGTGACGGGAGACCCCTATTGCTGATGGCAACTATTGAAGTCTCAATTTATGGGGTTGTTGGAAATGAAAGGTTCGTGTACACATTAGTAAGATTATGCTCTTTGCAGTTTATGCAATAATAAAGATATTTCCGGAATATATTTCTTTCGGATCAATATGGTCGTTGTTGGTGCAAAACTAGTCGCAGTTTGTCAGTTTTAAAGGTTTTAGTTACTGGAATTAATGCATCTTAGCGGCGGTGATATATAAGGGCGAAAGTGTGTGTTGAGATGTATTACTATGATAAGACCAGTTTTTATTAAGTTTGATTAAGTAAGAAATTTCCAAGTGCATTTTAAAAAATTTTTACAGTTTCCTTAGGGGGCGTTCAGGTATTATATAATGCAATTAGTGTAGTGGGGGAGGGTCTTGTTAAACGTTATGATTCGTTACAGGTTCGGGACGGGGGTTCGATCAACGTGTTACGTAAAATTGTTTTTTTTTATTTATATTAGAAATTAGGGAATTAAAATCTCCCAAGTTGACAACCCTTCTCGTTTATGTTTGGGGAGTCCCTTGGCTGTATTGTACATCATTTTTATTTTGATTTCGTTGAGTTCGCACTGTAATGTCCTCAAAAAAGGAAGTTTTGCATTATATGCAGTTTTTGGCCTATAAAGGTTCTCATGCTGACTTGCCTGCGCAACTCTGATTCGTAAACTGCTCTCCTGGAGAGCATAATTAACATTCTCATTCATGGTAGCGCTGCTGATGAACGCCGTCGAACAGAGATGATTAGAAGTTGTGTCCCTCTTTCCGAACTGCATGAGAGGTTGTTGTTGATGGGAATCTAAATATCTCGAAGCGGCACATATCTTCATTAACTCTCACGCGTTTATAAGACTCAAGAGGAAAGAAGACACGTACGCATCGTACCCGTTTAGTTAGAAAAACGGACCGAGATGCACAAAAAGCGCGATGACGCATAATCTTTCACATTGCTTCTGGGACAGCAGCAAGTATTTATAATATCTCATAACGATAAGGGGCGTGTACCAATATGTTAACCGTCAGTAAAAAGTCCTCTTTTAATGAATATTTAATACAAAGTACTCTTACCTGAGCATGACTTCGCCGTGGCAGAGAGGCACAAACATATTCCGAATTTAATCGTCGGCGTCAACGTAGATCCTGACAGTTTCGATATAAAAGAAGCTGTTGATTACAACGAGCCTAAACACATATCTATAATAAGTGGGAGACGCTCCCTTCGCAGCGAACACCCATGCTTATGATTTCGAATCAGTTTTATCAGTGGCTGCATTCAAACCCTGATCTTGATAATAATTTTTGTAGATGGCGGACCGGACGAAATCCCGCGTTATCGGGAAGTCAAAAACTTTGCTAATCAACACTAAAAAATACAACTTGGTCGCCTTGTTCATAGCGACTAATGCTCCTGGGCGGAGCGCATACAACCCAGTTGAGCTTCAAATGGCCCCCTGAGCAAATGACAGTCTGGTGCCAGGAATTACTATTCATGATGATTTAGATGATCTAACATTTTCTTGTGCATATAATGTTCGATTATTGAAGTATGGCTTGATAACTAAGAAATATATAATGCTGAATGCTAAGATGCCTGCAGAGTAAGGAGAATATTCAAACCCATTTAATATAATTTTTAAAATTCTACAACCTTGCTCAATATTTCCGTGCCCTTTCTAAACCCATACTAGTGTTAGCTTCGTCAAGCAAATGTCAAATACTTTTTAGAACATCACCTATAAACTAATGGAAGGGTACGAAAACGTGCAACCTACCGGCATAATTACTTCAGCGTATTTCCATTAACTTGGGAAGTAGTCGTCTAGCCTAAGCATCGCATTGAATATGTTATTCAGTAATCTGATACATTTTAAAGACAAGTTTCTAAAATACATTTATTTTTTTGAGTTTTTGTTCTTTATTTTTGACACCTTGATTTTTTGTATGAACATTTTTATTGCTGTTCTTAATTTATCTAGAAACAGAAAATCTATTCTATCATACGTTATATTCTGTAATAGATTCCATTTTGGATCAGATCTGACCAGTAGAAGGGATATCCCGGTATAAATCTGTCCCATATTTTCAGCTTTTTGTTTGAAAAAAGGTTTGTTGTGGTCAATTCAGCTAAAAACGCTGAATTTGGAGTATTTTGTGTTAATTCCTATACTACCGCAGTCTTCTAGAAATGATTTTGTCCAGAGTCTTTGCTAAACAGCAATTTAATGAGGTATGAAACTATTTCTGTTTTGTTTTTCTGGTGATTCTATTAAGTCCAGGGGTTGATCCTTTAAGCGAATGCATCGCTTAACTGTTAATGTAGCTTGATATATTAAATAAATTTAAGTTAACCATTAAAAACTGTGTATAGCTAGTTAAGAAATGCGGCGTAGTTTATCAGTTCGTATATTTTCGTTTCTAATGTACTAAATTATGTCACAATGCCGATTCGATATTTTGAAACTAATACTTATAATTCGCTAAGAGTTCATGCTGAAACATAGCTTTGTAGTATTAATAGTGCGTATGCTTCAAATTTTTGTTATTTGATTCTTTTATTTTATTTTATGTTTCTCTTTTGTACAAGTTTTCAAATTGAAAGCCATTTGAATATTCAATGGTTTTTCCTCTCGCCAGCCATTTGTGGAACATTTCGATTAAAGAGTTCCTCCTTAGCAAATGCAACGGAATGAAATATTTTGGTACGAAGCCAAATTAGCGCCGTTGTGTCATTAATAAATTTACATTGACAAGTTTGAACTGCTGGAATGTTCCAAAAAAAAAAAAAAAACAAGTAAGGAAATTTCAGTCGGTCGTAACCGACTGTAAGAGGCCCTGTACCAGTTCAGGTCGCCTAACAAATGGGAAAAATTTAAAAATAAACTTGTGAAATTCCGGAGCAGTCCTAGTCGAATGCCGTATCTATTACCGTATCCGAGATCCTTTCGTTCATACGGACGGACAGACGGACATGACTATATCGACTTCTCTATCACTCCTGACCATAATGGGGGTAACTTTGGGGGGGGTCTCCGACAATTAGTTCTTCCTGTTACATACATTTGCACAAAACCAATAGGCTCTTGTACCTTCGGTACAGGGCCTAAAAAATGATTGAGAAAGTACAGTTGGTCCAAAAATAATTGAGTCTTCCATTAAATAAGTGGATGAGTTGGTAATTTACCCGCACTTACACAGAGAATTCGAAATTTAATATTTTTCAAGGCTTGTGGATCAAGAAACTCACGGTGAACTTCCACTGGAAGGCAAAATGTTACACCCTTATTTTGGCGTTCCCATAAAATATGTGGGAAATCTATTTATCTCTATTTTTTTTTTTTTTAAGTTTACATTAAAGAATATTATATTCCGAGTTTTTATAATCCCTTCAAAATGATTCAAGTTACAAATTTTTGTCTACATCATATTGTCCAAGTTGCAACTCTTTTTTTTTTCTTGTGTAAATAGTTCGACTAGTATCGGAGTCTGGGCATTTGTTATAGACTTAAACAAATTGATTTTCCGTATATTCTGTATGTTTCTTTTATTGATAACCATTATTCATTTGTACGTTCTCATTATAAGAAGGCTTGTTATTCGTAAACCAGACAGCATGATTCTGGCTAGGATTACTATGTGAAATAGATGATGGTCCTGGTGGGCCAGTACGTCCTTGTGGTCCCGGCTTACCCTTAAATATTTAAAAATAATATTTCTTAACTGTATAGTAATAATAAGGTTACCAACAACTTACCTCTGGTCCTCTGAATCCACGCGGTCCAGCTGGACCAGGCGGGCCGGGTGGTCCAGGTGGACCAGGCACCGGTACTGGTATAGGTATATAAGCTGCTGTTGCTGGTTGCAACATTGGCTCTTTCTGCTCTCCAGCATTTATATTATTCGAGAGTTGATTATTTGCAAATAAATTCAAACCGGCTGGCCACTGTAAACCCGCGGCTGCAGTTGCACTACCTTGCATATTAAAACCCAATGGTAGCCGTGGTGATAGCATTAAATATGGAGATGTGGTGCGCATATCGTTTGACTGCAATAGACTATTATCCTGCGTCGTATAGTATGGCGCATATGAGGCGGACAATTGAGGCGTAATGTATTTAAAATTTTTGTCATTGGTCAACGATATGGTTTGGGCGTTCAAATAGTCAGGCACCTTGCGACTGTCTTTATCTACTTCCGTGACAGCTGCGTGCACTTTAACTTCATCATTTTGTTGTTCGCGTATTTGTGGTTCATGAAAGCTAATCGCTTGTGTTGCTTCATCTTCGGAATTCTGTAGCTGTTGTTCATTATTCTGTGAGTAGATGAGTATTTGTGGTGTTGCTCCACCATCGGCACTACGTCCTATAATATGCGTAGTACGACGTGCCTGATTACTTTCAAATTGCAGCAGTAGCAATACTGAAATATATTATTTGAAACTAGAAACTTTTTTTGAACTATGCGTATATGAATTGCTTACTTACCGATTAGTTTGACTGCGTAAAGCTTCATTTTATTTCTGTTTAAAGTTTTGATACCAACTGCTGCTTAAATACTATTTTGGCTCAAATATCATATTTGTAGCTTAAACTTAGAATCAAAGTATAATAACGGTTTCGATGGACATAACCTATGTTTTTAGATCTTTATCAGTTAATTGATTGATTGGTTCATTCGCTAATTTAATGAGTTAAACAAAATATTTATGTAGTTCAGCTAACCAATGACCCAATTTACCAATCGAACTCGTTTTTGGCTAAGCCGAGAAATATGCCGGTCATCAAAGAACGCAGATCGAAAGTATTTTAGCGAGAATTCTTGGCTTCTTCATGCCTTGTCTGTCTCTCTGTATTTGTTTATGCGCCTATTATCTCAAAGAATATATAAAATTATTTTTTAGACGCACCCTGTATGTGTATATCAATGAATAAAAAACTCTTGTAAGTTTCCTGACTCAGTGAAATAAGTTAGCCTGAAAAGGTAAAGCACATACAGCGCCTATCAAAACTCTTTAAAAAGTTTATTCTCCTTGAAATAGAAAAACAGGCTTAATAACTTATTCCTAAGCCGTTTCATCTCAGTATACATCTTATTGGAAAAACTAATTGAAGCCACGGAAACAGATAATAACAAATATTTTAAAATGAAAACGGCTTTTTATTGTTTTTTAAAATATTCTCCCTGAAAATTTATGCACTTTTGCATTCTTATTTACTTACTTAAATTGCCGTCAAGCGTCTTCCGGTCATGGCCGCATTTAGAAAGGCGCTAGATCTATGAGCCCAGACTGTTTTCAATCTCTGAGAACGCCTTGCTGCGCACTGATGATATCAATTTCATCGGCGTAAGCGAGCCGCTTTACTTACTTTTGGAAGATCGAGCCTGACATATTCTGTATGTATGGGCTCTGGCGAAGGATGTATTCCGAGTGAAAGCATTTTTAGACAAAGTCTTTGTTTTCGTCTTACCGCTGATATCTTCTTTCGTTAATATTCCATCAAAAACAGACCATGAGATGCGATGCTTAGCCGTGGAAAATGAAATCGCAAACAGATGGGTTTTTTTTTTTTTTTTGAACAATAAATGGTGATTGTTTAATAAAAAAAGGTGAAATTACTGAGTTCTTATCACATCCAAATGTGCGGAAGATCACATGCTACGAATTTTTTTTTTTGGAATGTTGCAAGGCGAATTGGTTAGAGTTCACACTATATATCAATCAAGCGCTCAGTGGAAAAGGAGTGCTAGTTGGTTGTGTAATTGTGACTCGAGTTCGCGATATCTATGAATCACTAACTAACATCTTTTAGATGTTGTTTAGATATACTCTATGATATCTTTTATCCATCGCCTTTTAATATAAGTAAATAGAATCGTCGGTTCTACTCTGCAGATAGTTCCTGGAACATCCTTTAAAATAATAAATATATCCATCTTATTTAAACGAAGACAAGATATTAGAGAATGTGATTACTTTTACAAATGAGAGAAAGCATCTGCTGGTATTTTACAAGCCAAATTTTCAAAGCACTCGGACCAGACTGTTGAAATATCTTACATACTGGTCTATTTCTCAACTAATTGGTCCAGACGTACAGAAAGTTGCAAGTACTACAACTCTTCTGAAACGTGACAATAAAGCTTAACTTAAGACTTCTTAGAGACCTATGTTTATTGCTTATTTCAAGCATTGTAAAAGTCCTGTAAGAAGTATTAGTACCAATGATGACAGAACACTGTCTACTAGTGGACCATCAGCAATGCTTTCAAATATGTGGGATATATGCTCTGCTCGTTAGTAAAGTTGATAAGTGTGAAATGGTATTACCAGTTTGTCTGAAAGATTTTTTATGATTATTAAGCATGTCGTTTTAACTCGACCAGTCATTCCTAAATGATTGAATATTGAGCCGTCATATACTTAATTAATTTTTACTTAACGGGCATATTAGTCAGTTTTAAATAAAGTGTGGATTTTTAGTAACATTGTGAGACTTATTCTTATGATTTTTTATATATAAAAATATATATTGCTTGCTCTGCGCCTAATTCTACTTTTTATGCCAATTTCAAAATATAAGAAATTGCATTATGTAAAAAGCATTATCTTTCATTAATATTATTTGTTTTTCTTTTTTATTTTAGCTTCAAATGTAATCCAGAGACTGCCGATGTCATATTTAAGCTACGCGAACGCTTGGAGCATTTGCTGCTGAAGAAAGCCATGTATCCAGCGCCTATTTCCAACGATGAGGAGAATTTAATTAAGTATGTTTTTAATATAATATAATGCTCGTTTAAAATATAATATTAAAATATTTTTAAATTACAGCGCAATACAAATATTACTCTCATTGGATGAAGGCTGTTTGGAGAATATGGAGGAAGAAGACGGCTCGTCGGATGAGCACAATTAACAAAGTATTGTTTGTTTTTAGACATAACAGCGCTTGTTTTTTTTTTTAGTAGAAAATATATTTCGAATAAATTTTCTTGGTTTTATATAAATAGTATAACGGAATAGTTGCCAAATTAAATTTGGATGCCATGAAAATGCTTTTTTGTTAACCGCTTTGTGCCAATAATTTGCCGCTAATCATCTTCCAATAGTGCGAATGCATTGCGCGATTTAAGTGCTTTACTCGTGCGTGCGGCGGCGGCGGCCAGTTCATCATCATCGGCATTTGTCTCATCATTGGAGTTTGTTGACGCCGAGGTATCATCGCTATCGCCCGCTATAAACAGTAAATTATTAGTAGACAAAAGTATATAAAAGTGTCCGAAGTTTACTTACTATCCGAACACACAGAGGAGTTATCATTACATTCCTTTTCGTTGTCATCCTGCTCAACGTTCTGATATTTTTCAACTGCCTCCATTTCGGCGGGATCCTGCAGCCATACAACTACATATTAACAATAAAATGCGATTAGATACGAAATATATATGCATGTAATTACTTACTCTTGTACAGATTGAACTCTTGCGGATAGAAAAACAGTATCAATTGCTGCTGTCCGGCTAGACACATGCGCAGCAAATGATTTGCCGCTCTATTACGATCCGGACGTGCAGCTTTCGCTGTTAGAAATCCACGCTTTAGAGCCCAAGCATCTGCAATGGCTGCCGCTGACCATACATCGTAATCCTCTGGCAATTTTAAGCGCAGTATTTTCGGTATATCCAAATGCTCTGCAAGGAATTTCAACGAGCGATAGGGTACCTGCAGTTGTGATATGGGAAAACTGCCCAATAATACTTGCAAGGATTTTGGTGTGCTCGATGGAAAGACTAGACCGGGACAATCACATAGGCGCACGTTTTTCGTTAGGAATATAGTTTGGAAATGTTTCGTGTGACCAGGTGTACGGCTGACGCTGACCACTTTGCGACCCTTAAGCGCATTAATCAATGAGGATTTACCAACATTGGGAAAGCCTATACAACCAATGGTGAGCATGCCATCGCGAAACCGTGTACACTCTTCAGGCGACGTGTCGATATCATTGGAAATTTTAGTGGTCGCCGCTGCACATGCTGTGTCTTCGGTGTCCGCCTCGGCATTATTTTCAACGCGCATATCTTCGAGTATTTTCGATTCCCAAGTGCCCAGTTCAACTTCACCGTCTGTGAACTTCTGGCATTCACGAAATATATTGAGAACGCCTTCCATGCAGCGCTGATGTGCGCGGCGTCCACGCTGTGTACCTGTTAAGATTTATTTGTTTAGTTATGAATTGGAGCATTTAGTCTAATTCTGTTACCTTTTAACTTCTTCGCTGGAAATGAGGCAAACAATACAACTGGCAGTTCACTATAACGCAACCTAAGATAATGTTGCCAAGCGACCACAACCTCGGGCGCAACTAAATCGACTTTGTTTAAAACCAAAATGGCATGCTTGTTCAGTTTGTTTACAATGTAGAAGTGCAGATCTGGCGGATACATCATGGTCTGAGTAAAAAATATGCTTGAATACTTTAACTCATATACATTTGTAGCGCAGCACTTACCACAAATCGAACATCGACTATAATTAATAAAATGTCAGACATTTCCAGTACGCGCCACAACTGCCGCCAGGTCTCCAGATTTAATTCGAACAATGAAAGCTCCGAGTTTTTAAATTGCTTCAAATGATCGTCGACATACTCCTGTAAAAATTGTTTATATTATTGCATAAATTGCTAAACTGCTTACAGCAATAGACAAAAAACGTACCCGAAAGTAGCGCTGTTCGTTGGCCTCCAGCGTACTTTTGCTCATGTCGCTGGTCCACTTTGGGCGAACAGGAAAATCAAAGCCTTTAAATATTTTATCACCTATTTCACGATCTTTTTCTGTTATAGTTTCAAGTGGCTTAAATGCTTCGAGCTTCATCTGTTCCAGTTCCTTTTTTGACTCCTGATAGAATTGCAAATTGTAGCGATTTACATTTTTGTGGTTACGTCCGCCGCTGTTACCACCGCGTGAGAACGGCTGCTCCATGAGCTTGTGTGCCGCGGCCTCAGGTACATCGCTGTCTTCATTGGAATCTGGCTGCGAGCGCATATATTTATTGGGCACTGGCGGGAATAGTAACAGATAAGATAGTATTTGGTGACTTGGGCGCTTAGTGCATAATTTTGCTTACCCTTCTGGCGCTTCTGTATGATTTGCTCCTTTTTCTTCTTGCCGCTGAAGGCCACTTTACGCCTTTGTTGGGGCATTGTATTTTAACAGTTTCTTTGGTAATTTATACAACAAACTAAGTCAATTATTTCACAAATTTGTAAAATGACACAATTTCGCCGACTATTTGTTGTCCGTTTATCTCTTTCGCACTATTAATTTGAACGAATGCAAACCGGGTATAACCGGTCTGGATCCGCGTAAATTGTTTAAACTCAGTGAATGAGAGACAAAAGTAATTATAATCGAGGAATCGAAGTCTGGACCGATATTTTGCAATCGATAAATTTAATTAACAACAACTAACAGTTTTTTTAAACTAATTTAATTAAAGAGTGAAACGTCGAGTAAAAAACTTCTGCATCTTAAATTACTGTTTTGACCGTATTTCATTCAATCATCGTTCAATAATTGAGTAAAGTTTAAGCTAATTTCAGCCAGAAAAGTGGATGCTGACCATAATATTGGAAAGCAGCACTAATAACATTATTTCCGACGAACTTCGCGCACCCTGAATGTCTGGCGTAATTGATAAATGGTCCCACCAATGGCACGTTGATCTTCCGAAGTGATACGTTGCTCATAAATTATTCCCAGGTTTTTGATCCCATTCACCAATATTCGATCGACTGATTTTAACTTATACATCCTAGAAAAAGAAACAATTGTAGTTTTCGCTGGGTTGATACTCAGCCCTATTTTGGCGCACTAAGTTCGTGTGATCTTCAGGTCTCTTTCGTTTGGTTACATAGTCTGCATTTGAATTTCCATTTGCAGATAATAGCTATATCATCAGCAGAGCCTTAGTATTTGATGCCGCTTTCTGTTAGGGAATCTAATAATTTATCTACTACACAGAAGAGGGGCTTAATACGCCACACACATCTTCCTCTCCTTTGGGCAACCATTTGTGTTTTTAACCGGAAGACCTTTATCAAGAAGATTAGTGACGACTACTAACTAACCATCTAGAAAAAGAAGACTTTATATTTATCCGGTTCTTCAGTTTCGGTGGATCTGTCAGATTTATACGCATGGGGATTTCTGTGCAGTCGTTCGTTCACAAAGTATTTAGTATTATCCAACATTTTATCTCAAGTTTTTAGCATGATTTAGGGTGGAAGAGGTCCTCTTAGTTGATTTCGAAAAAAAAGTAACCGAGGTTAGCATTTTTAAGCATTGAACCTATTAAAAGCATAAGACTTTATGTAGTAGAGCTGGAAATATTTCATCGATACGTGGTGATTTGTTAAGTTGGAAAGGGTCATCTTAACATATGTTTCATGCAAATGTCACTGGCTAGTTTCCAGTTCGCTCTCCCGTGGTTACATTGCTGTTAGTACTCTGGTACATTTACATCCATTATTTTTATACAGTTCCGAACAGTCTCCTCCTCATTCTTCGTGAACGCTCTATCTGGCTATAACATAGACCAGAAATCATTTTACTTCTGTAAGACTGGTTAGCTCCAGCTAATTTCCGGACTATCCTAAGTATTTCTTAATCCATGTTTCATAAAGAAGTGTCTTTGAAAGACTTAACTTCTTTTTGTTGGCAACATTGATGGTGTGCATCAATAACTGCTCCAGCAACTATTCGTTCTACGTTTCATGGTGATTTAGATTTCTTAGAATTCTTTAAGTCCTCTTTGTTGTTCTTAAGAAGTTATATCCTGTAGTATGTAGGATACACTCCAATTATTAACAAAATTAGACATAAGAGCATTGCAGAAGATGATGTCAATTACTTCTTGTTTATCTCTAGTTATATAGGTAGGTGTATTGCCTAAATTCAATATGTTAATTTTATTTAGTAGAAGAAATTTCAATTGTTACTCACCCCTTCTATTTGCATCTGTGCTGCACCACAGAAGGTTATGTTAGAAGTGGTAGTTTCTATATCTTATAATACTCAGTCATCTTCCCGGCTGGGGGTTCGGTTTGCTTACCTGGAAGGTAGCTAGTGTAGATCATTACTTCTCATAGGGCTCTGCCGATATGCAGCATTATCTGAATAGCAACCAAGTTAGGTTCTGAAAGACAAGAGACACATGGTTCCTGGATGCACGGCTTTCGGGTAGCGAAGGTTGACCTGAACTATAATCGTGCTTGCCATCATGTTGCTATGGCAGTGGGATCAAGCCCGACATTAACTAAATCACATTGATTCCCAGTAATGAGGACCAGCCTCGCTTTTTCGCTACAATTAAAGTTTCTTCTGGTATTCTATGGTTTTGTAGGAAGCCAAACTAATGGTGGATGACTCGTTTTTAATCTTCTCTTTTTGGTTGTGGAACTTGGATTTTCCGCATTTAGACGTCGAGCAAGCGGATTCGGGTGGGACGTAAAGCGTTCTTTATAACTCCTCCCCTCTGCATTGATGACGTTTCCAACTTAAGGAATTCCGAGGTCCACAGGAATTCCGAGGCACATTAACACGTGCTATTTGCACCTTCATATGGCTTAAATAATAACTTCCACTGGGATGATTGCAGATATACCTGTTGTCCTGTTCGAATGTGTGTCAAACTAATGACACTTTTTCTAGTAGGAAAGATTCGCCCAAATATCTTAAAGGTTGTCACAAAATTTATTGGTCTATAAGGCTCAATAAAATTCTTCCGCTTACAAGGTTTTAGAACTATTCCAATCATTGCGTATAATTACTTACTTAAATGACCGTCAACCGTCAACCGTCTACCGTTCATGGCTGCGTTTAGAAAGGCGCGCTGGCCTCCGTAGTCTAGTGCGCGCTGGCGCCAGTCGTTTTGAATGCCAAGTACGGAGAGATCTCTCCATATGTGGTCATTCCATAGAGTGCCCGGTCGTCCTCTATTTCGGCATCCACCAATCAAGTTTGGGCCCCCCATGTAAACCATGCGTGCTTGAGCTCTTTCATCCATTCGAATGCGATGCCCAGCCCAGTGCATCTGCTGGAATTTTATACGCTGGATTATGTCAACCTCATCGAATAGCTCGTACATTTCGCGGTTCATACGGGAACTAAACTCGTCGCCGACTCTAATAGGACCGAAAATCATGCGAAAAATCGTCTTCTCGAAGACTTCCAACTCTGTCTCATCCGACTCAATTAGGGTCCATGCCTCTGCGCCATACAATAGGACCGGGAGTATCAGCGTCTTATATATCTTTATTTTCGTCTTTCGAGAGAAGGCTTTACTTCTCATTTGCTCGCTCAGCCCAAAATGCATCTGTTTGCAAGAGTGATTCTTCGCCTGATCTCCAGGCTGACGTTGTTGTTGCTGGTGATCTCTGTTCCGAGATAGACGAAGTTTTCTACAACACTGAAGTTGAAATTCTCCATCGTCACTGACCGTCCAAGAAGCATTGACGAAGTGCGAGAAGACACCAAGTACTTCGTCTTGTCCTCGTTCACCGCTATACCCATGAGCCGAGACTGTTTTTCAATCTCCGAGAACGCCTTGCTGACTCGCCGATCCTGCGTGCCGATGATATCGATGTCATCGGCGTAAGCGAGCAGCATCACTTCCTTTTGAAAGATCGAGCCCGACATACTCTGTATGTACGGGCATTGGCGTAGGATGTATTCCATCAGGAGATTGAAAAAATCGCACGATAGAGCATCGCCCTGCCTGAAACCTCTCTTGGTATCAAAGGGGTCGGAGAGGTTTTCCTCACCCTGACAACGCTTTGTGTGTGAGATAGCGTCGTCATGCTAAGACGAACGATCTTTGCCGGGATATCTAGTGCAGACATGGCGTCGAAAAACTTCGATCGTATCGGCGTGTCGAAAGCGGCTTATAGTCGACAAATAGTTGGTCTATATCCTTTCAAACTCACGGGTCTTTTTCAAGATTTGGCGTAATGTGAATATTTGGTCACTTGTGGACCTTTTTGGTCTGAAGCCACACTGATATCGTCCTATCAGTGAATCCGTATAAGGCTTCAGCCTATTACACAATACGCACGACAGAATCATATATCCAATGGAAAGAAGACTTATTCTGCGGTTGTTAGCGCAAACAGCGGAGTTTCTTTTTTTTAAAGAAAGGACGGAGAACACTGAGATTCCAGAGCTCGCTGATATGAAGCGTTCTTCTCTGCAGTAACATTGCGACACTCTCGTCGTACCAAGAATTATTCACAGGTTTTGTATAACCTATGACCTCCTTGGCAGCACTATCCATGGAGCGGGTGATATGTTTCCACTGTTCACATATATCTCGAGAAGACTGAGAGGTTTCTCGGAGCAGTCGAGGGACTATGTATGAAAAGGCTACGACGGTCTGCTCTGATTGCAGCTTGCTCACATCCAGCCTAGTGCGTACCTTGGCTGCGACAAGGTAGTGGGCCGAGTAACGTTCGCACATCCAACACGCTCGATTCGTGCTTTCCGTCAATCAAAACATGATCAATTTGGTTGCGTGTTATTTGATCTGGACTCAGCCATATAGCCTTGTGGATGGATGTTAAGGTATTAAAATCTGATAATATGTATTTACTACCATGTTCCGGCCTGTGGCGAAATCGATTAGCCTCTCTCCATTTTTGGAGGTAGTGTCGTGAAGGCTAAATTTTCCATTCTTTAGTTTTTGCTTTGAGGTCAAAGGCCAAAGAACAAATATCTTAGAGAAGGTTTTTAGTACACTTATTGGACTGTCAGACCAATTAAATTGTTCAGTTTATAAGGTTTATAGTTAAAACAAAAAATTTCAATTTCATATTTAATTTTTATTCAATTAATTTTATTTGCTAATCATGAATTCTTTAGAGTTTTTTTGGTTTGTTTTTCTGTTGCCTCAATTTTAACTACAATTTTTCGTTTATAAAAACCAACCGAATGCATGGAAAACATACACTGAGAAAATTGTTCTGCTTTTTAAATATTTTTACGTAAACTTTACAAAGAAGTTTTTTTTAGTAATTTTAGCAATTTTCCTGGCTTACATTTAACATAATTTTTTTTTTTTTTTTTTTTTTTTAAGAAACTTTACAGATATATTTATGTATGTAGTATGTCTGGATTTATTTAACTATATATATTATATGTTTTAATTTTATGTAATTTTTTTATTTATGTATTTAATGTCCCATTGTGTAGACAACATTTTATTTTTTTTAATGCTAAATTCTTACACTTGAAATACATCCTTGTGAAAACTTAATGCGCATTCTATATATTATTTATATGAATGTTTTTTTTTTTTTTTTAACTACTTTTTGTGATATATCAGAAAATCTAGAAAATTAAATTAACATTTGGTAATTTAATTTTTTTTTTTGTTTAAAAAAGTCACACCTTTATTTTTTTTTTTTTTACAAATAGTGTTCGAGTATTTATTGTTTATTTATTTATATATTGTATATATAAAAAATTCATATAAAATACGCATAAGGTATCAAAAAATTAACAACATTTGTGCTTGTGTTGGGCACAAATTAAAGATTGGTTTTCATACATTTAAGTTTTTATTTGAAGACTTAGAGTAGTACATATATGTATATTAAATATATTTATTTATTTATTTATTTATTATATATAATAAGTGTATTTTGTCTCATTTTGCTATGCTTTAAACTGAAATGCACTTATAGAGTATTTGTGTGTTTGTGTGTTTTTTTTTTTACTTAGAGTGTGCGTCTGTGTGTGTGTTTAGTATTAACTAGAAAGTATATTAGTTATATAAGTACATATATATCTAAACTAAGTTCAAGGTTTCTAGTCTGAAGGTACAGAGATACTGACAGAGTGTTTTATTATTGTAGTCTTCACTGAATACAATTGTGTTTATAAGTAATTCGCATAATAATGCTTGCTGCTGAATTTCCATTAATTTTATTAGCTAAATATTTGCGCTAGTTTTGAAAACTACAAATACAATACACTTGCTTATAAACTAACTTAATTAATTTCGCTAAGTGTATTTCATATATGTATATAACATTGTGGCTTCATTGGCGCTAATGGTAGCTGCCACGCCCATTTTTGCTATTTGCTTTATGCACTTACAAGCTAATTTAGTGTCTTTTACGCTATTCATTTGCTGAATTTTCATTTTTACAGAGGGTTTTTCTTCTTCTTTTAATACTATAATAATTTTATGCGAAAAATTACTTAAAATTAATTCGAAATTATAATTTTTGCTATTTCTAGAGTTTAATTTGTTTTACTTAAATTTTATAAGAGTTTTTAACTATTTATTATTATTATTATTAATATTAAAGTTAATTGTTTTAAGTGTATTCTTTCCCTTTTATTATTTGAAAATCTAAAACAAAATTTTTTGTTGATATGTTGTTTATTATTTAATTTTTTTTTTTTTTAATATTTATATATATATTTAAAAATTTATAAAACAATTTATACAAGTTTAATTTATAAAAAGTTCAATCAGCACCGACTTTCTTGATTTAATACAGCGATTTGCAATTTAGCCATGGAAAAGCTATAAAAATTTTATATATTTAATATTGAAGAAAGGACAATTTATTTAAGCTGCCATTCCATGGAAATAATTTAAAAAATTTATTAAATTAATTTACTTCCCACTAATAAATACCAAACTTATCGTGCCTACTGGGCATTGGAAATTGAATATGTATAACAGAATGCTGCTATATTCTGTTAAATCAATGTTTTCTTTCTGTTAACGCAAACAGTTTAAAGTATTCTGATTTAACAGAGAAGAACAAAGTTAAAAACTATGAAAGACAAACAAATTTTAATAAAAAAAAAAACTAAAACATTCTCTTTTTTTTTCTCTTTATTAGCGGTTACTATAAACAAATATTCTGTCCTATATCACTTCATATATGAAGACAAATCTAACAATATCTCATATATTAAAATCCATTGCGCATGAAAATGAACAATGTTAGACATATAAATAATTCATTCAAAAAAGAACAGATCGAGAACGATGACCGATTTTGCGAATAATCATGATCATACTGTGCTGCCGATTGGTGGATTGATTACGATCACCAAATAAGTTCGAAGGTACTAAGTATAAGTATGGACTTGGCTATGGCTTGGTAGTTAAATAGTAGGCGTAGATCATGAATGCTCTGGCAAGCACGATTAAGCGTCATAAGTTAAACAGCTGCTTAAGTTACGACGGCCCTCACGGTTCAAAACGCTCGTAGCATAGCGTATTCGGCGAAGACCACGGTGCTATCAGCTAGTGGAGTAGGTAGCGTAAATCATTAATGCTCCGGAAATCACGATTAAAGACTAATAGGATACTGGCAACATAAGGAAGATGGTAAAAAAAAGGAGAAGCGAAAAAAAACAAGTAAGAAAATCACAGTCGGGCGTAACCGACTGTAAGAGGCCCTGTACCAGTGCAGGTCGCCTAACAAACACATTAAATGTTCCCCAAGCTTATGACCAAACACATGACCACTTCTCACTGCACGACTAAGTGCCTTTTAAACCATTTTTTTATGTATGAAACGAAAAGGGGGGTCGCTCAAATTCAATTGCTTATAAAATCGTCATTTATTATCCGATTTTGATGAACTTTTCGGATTTTTGCTAAGAAGGACGATATCTCTATACTGGCATACTTACTTTTTTTTGTGCCGAAGAAATTTTTACCCTTGGGGGTGATTTTATGGGGAAGGGGGGTAGGTGCAAGATTTCAAAATAAACTTGTAAAATTCCGGAGCAGTCCTAGTCGAATGCAAAAAACACGAAGTCTCTATCTATTACCGTTTCCGAGATCCTTTCGTTCATACGGACGGCCAGACGGACAGACGGACATGTCTATATCGACTCCTCTATCGCTCCTGACCATAATGGGGGTAACTTTGGGGGGTCTCCGATTATTATTTCTACATGTTACATACATTTGCACAAAACCAATAGGCTCTTGTACCTTCGGTACAGGGCCTAAAAACGCGACCTGGAGAGAAGGCTTCTAGCCAAATAGGGCGAGAACAAATGAAATATTAATATACTTCATTTAAATATATTGGAATAAAAATAAGGTAATTTAATAAAATTTAATTGTGTTTTATTCTTTCGAGAAAATCATTAACCCTATGCACGCTCTGCTCTTGGTCTCGATCAAACAAAGCCCAGTCTGTTATGTCGTTACACCATATTAAAATTTTGATAATTTAAACAAATAAAACATGCAACACAAAGTTGGGTGTTCGAATAAGAGGAGACCAATTTTGTCGAAATGAATCCTATTCTTGAATTCTTGATGAAAGGAGAAATCTCGCCTAGATCGGTTCGTAGTCGAAACCGCTTACATCCCAATTCTTGTTTTCTGACATAAGCATACTTTTATGGTGAAAATACACATGAGAATCCTGAGATTGTCTTCAAAGCTTTGTGTTTATAATTTATAAAAAAAATTATTGACCGGAAAAATTAGGATCAAAGTTTTTATGGTGCAAAATTTAGTTATCATTTGATCGTCTTCAAACTTGGTTTGTATATTCTAAATACGAGTTTCCTTGATTTTGAAAATTTCATTCCGAATGGGTTATCTCAGAAGTAATTAAACACGTTTTTCACCATTTTTGAAAATTGGATACTGAGGGAAAGAAGCAGATATCTACGGTTATACTGAGCAAAATTTAAAATGATAAGCTTGTATCTCGATATGTAGACACTACATAACAAATAACTATGAAAGTACTTTGATTGATTATGAAAAATATCACTCCTAAGGGAGGAAATGGAGGTCGTAAAAATAGCTGGTTCCGATTTAAAAAAAAAAAACGTACAAATTGCTTAAAAGTGGTCACAGTTTAAATTTAAAATTTTAAATTTTAAATAATACACATGTTTCGCCGATTTTGAAAACATAATATGTACTCCCAAGGCGATAATTTGAGGTGTATAGAGTACATTTTATATCCTCTAATCGTTACATAACAAACAATTAAACACGTGTTTTCCTGATTACGTAAAATTTTACCCAAGTGCTCACAGATAATATGAGTCAACTTTAATTTTTCATTCGAATCTCTCTCTAAACTAAGTTTGTATATTCTACAGAACCAATAATTAAACAAGTGTGTTTCCAATTTTGGAATTTGCACGGCAAGGGGCGAAAAAAGGATTCAAACGATATATGGGGTAATTTTTTTTTCTGATCATTTTCAAATTACTTTTGTATACTCTACACGTGAAAGTGCTGCGCCAACTTTAAAAAAAATTAGTTCGTAGAGCGTCAATGTTTATATGGAGCAAAATTGTAGTCAATAGCAAGTCTATGGAACATTTTTTTTTAACCAAAGTCTTGTAAAACTAACTGCTGCTCTACATACAAATAGCCAAAGTAAAACAGTTCATTATTGTCTACAACATATTCTATTTTAACAAAATCGGTTGAACATTTTGGACGTAAAATGGCTTAGTAATCTTTATTCATACTAGGAATGATAGGCGCAATTTTTTGCTCCTTCTGAGCATTTTATTGCCACCGGGTCATAAAATCAGCTTGAACTAATGAACTATAGAGAACGAAAGTGCTGACGACATTGACTTGGTTTCAAGATTGGTTTCACAGAACATCTGCACCTGAGAATAAACTTTTTATATCAAGTGAAAGAGATTCTTAATAGCCAAAACCAACGGCAGAATAATTTCTGCTGAAGCTATATCAGCTTTTAATATTTCCTTGAATAGAGCAAAACAATGCATCCTATGAGAATGATATGATACTCCAGAGGCTTCGAAGCAGCTCAAGCAAGTCTGCATAAATCGAATGCGAATCAAAATTTCTTTAAAGTTGAAAAAAAAAACGAATGTACTCTCTTTAATATAGTTTAAAGTATTAAATTAATAGAACGAAATTATAAAACAAATTAAATTTAAGTTCTAAACAAAAGTATATAAGATACTTTTTAATTTTTGCGAAATCGAGTTCTTTCTCAACAAACTTCGTACAATCTCAAAATTTGTATCAAGCCTGGTTTTTATTTCTACTGCGAAAACACTTTAATATGTACATAATATGTTACCAAGGTCAGTGGTCGAATAGTTTAGTTTATTATTTCACAGTACACTTTTTTGTGGAGAATTACTTTATTTATTTTTATTTTAATATCAACGAAGCCCTTAGTCGAGCTCTAGGTGTGGAAAGTAATTAAGTTATGTTTCGAAAATCAATCTTCGAATTTCAGTTAAGAAACAATTTAATTGCATGGTTTTAATTCACTTTATATGTTTTTTTAATACCAAATAATTATTAAAGAAATTTTATTATATTTTTGTAAACTATCAAATGTCCATATAGGCATTCTGATTTTTTTCTGACGATGGTAATGTTCTCGTGTTTTGCTTGATTTTCATTTTCTAATTTTTCCAACTTCATTTTCAATTTAAAACTAAGAAAAATAATTATGCCATGTAAATCAATTATGTCGGTGCTTGACTTGAATAAAGATTGTTTTAAGCTATTTTGTTTTGTTGGTCCTGTTTAAGTTAGAAATATACTTTACAATAAAAGTTCTAAAAAAAAAAATGTTTTAAGATTAATAATATGTATATGTAATTACAAAAATAAGCATTAGGGTCTTAGAAAAGAAAATTATTAACTCTAAAAACAGCACAACATATTAAATAAAAATCATAGCTAAAAATATTGGGCCGTCACAAGAGAATAACTAAAGTAGTCAGTTTTCTTCTTTAATTAGTCTCTGCCAGTTCGGTAAACTTGGTCTGACCGTTTTAAAAATTCTGGTTAATTATAAATGAAATTTACATTGTTTAGTTGCGATAATATTATATTAACCATATAAAAAAAAATGTTGAAACGAACTGGAGAAAACGTTAACTTTATTAGAACTTAAACTTTTATATTTTTCATATGTCATTAAATATTTCACACCAAGCCGGAGAGAGATATAGAGAGTCATGGATAAATCGTATAACGGCATTAGTAGATATTATTAGGCAGTTTGTGTTTTTTATTTGTCTTTGTATGAGTAAAGATTTTAAAAGCAATTTACGTCCAAAATATGCAACCGATTTTGTTGCAAAAAGGTGAGAGCTGTGGTGATCGTCTATTTTCATCTTATGTAAACTATAGTTGTTTATAGTAATTCCTAATTGTTCATGAGTTTTACTTTCTTCAAAGTATTTTACAAAGTAGGTTAAGAAAATTTAATAAAATAATTTAGCAGACAAGTCAACTCATAAAATAGCTTAATTAAATTTTCCAATTTTTCTCTACTCAGACAAACTGTTCTTTTGCTATATAGACTTGGCCATGTGTATAAGCAAAAAATTGCATTGTAACAGCAAAGCCGACTGATGAGTTCATACAGCGGTAACCAAAACACGTATCTCCATTGCCCTTTAATTATATTTTTTGAAGTTGATTCAATTAGTTGTCTCTTCTTTACTTTATTACAATTGGATGAATATTTTGTACGTGAAAGGCAGTAAAAATCTCTTCTCCTATATTAAAATAGGTTCAGTAGGTGTTTCCATTTCAAAGAATATTTTAATTTGCATTGTAGCCGAAAGTTTGTGTCAAAAAACAGGTGAAGTTCCCCCTCAAACGATTTTAAGAATCATAGAACAGAATGAAATAAAGTTTTCATGGGGCTGCAATGGTAGCACTAGCCACTCCATTTACTAATTAGATGATTATTTATTTGTGATCTGCATTGTAACACTGCGAATTTTTATGTGCGTAATCAATGTCATTCCATTAAAACTAGATCGGGTGAGAAGTAACTTCATTGGGAATAAAAAAAAAATGTTATTTTTATTCAGTGTAGTCTGCTTTAAGATCGATGCACTTATTCCAGTGATTTTCAAACTTTTTGCGCTCTTCCGAAAAGTTATTTTCCGGAAGGTCTGCAAAATATTCCCCTGCGGCAAGCAGAATTTTTTATTGACGAGCCCTCTTTAATGCTTTGGGAAGAGATAACAGTCCGAGGGAGCTAAATCGGACGATTAAATTGAATGTTAAAGCAATTGCAGCCCAAAATCATTGATTTTAACCATGGTAGCGATGCTCTCGTGTGCCGGCGCATTGTCTTGAAAAAACAAAATTTTTTGTCCGCTTCATGTGAGGCCGTTTCGCATTAATACACGCTGTTTATGGTTTTTCTTTTTTTCGAGGTAGTCCACGAAGAATATGCTATGACAATCCCACGACCTTTCCGACCTATTGTCTCTCTCTCGGCAGTTTCGTAGCACTCGTGCGGGCTTCAGTCCATTGCTTGACACTCATTCTGTTCTCGGGCGTGTAATAGTGGATCCTGGTTTCATCAACAGTTATCAATCGATGCCAAACACTCACTCGCTCGCATTCGTACTACAGGATAATTTTTTCATACGCATAATCTCGCTCAAAATATTGCGTTTACGGTCAGTACTAATCCTTGTGACAGCTGCTAGCTCGCGCTTCTTCATTAAACGGTCGGCCAACACAATTTCATGTATTTTTCTTTGACATTATCCTGCGTAATCGCATTGGAGGGCCTGCATGTAAACTTCATATTTATTTTTTTTGTGTGCCTTGATTTTCTTCCAAATTTACTTTCAACAATCAATGTTAGACAGTAGCCTAAGAAAATTTTTTTTTGAGGCCAGATATACCATAAAATATAAAAAACTAAATTAACCACAACGGTTGCGTGTTGTGAAAATTGAATATACAGAAGATATAGAGAAGTTAAGTTCTAAGTTTTCTCCACTTTCAATGCCGAACATACAGACGAAAGGACAAAAAAATATGAAATGCCCAGAAAACCTTTGCCATTTCCTTCTGTTCCGTGACACCTCATTCTTTTTGAGTGACATAATGTTAACCGATTTGGTTCATGTAATTAAATGAACCAAATCGGTATTGTAATATGAGTTTTACTGATCAAAATTTCCCATATACAGTATATGGAAAGCTGAGAGTGTGATCTAGAATATACAGACAAAGTTTCTTTTATGAATAAATTCTATATGGCGCGAATTTGAATATTATAAAAGATTAATTTTTAACAAAGTTAACGTTTCAATCATAATTATTATTGTTATCATTTTTTAAATTAAAATATATGCCGTGCTGTTATTTAAATTCTTTGAAAATAATTTGGTGAGATCGTGTGGCAGTCTGTGTAGATTGTCAAAACTAAAATCATGTTGCCTTGGACAATAGTAAATATTAAAATAATTTAAAACTTAATTAAAAAGGTTTGTTTTTTTCAAAGTTAACTTTAAAAATTATATGCTGCATTATAATAGGTGTAGCTATTTCTAATAATACGCCTATGCTGCTAGACATAATACTTAACACTATTTGCTGCGTTTTAAAAACATTTCATTATTTCACTTTTTGTTATATGTATGTGTACCCTACTATTATTAAACTACACTAGAAATCTTAGGCATATAAAGTCAGTTAATCTATATAAAGTCCAAATGCAAATGCTATTTGAGCACTGCAAACTAAGTGCCTCATTTTGCAACTTCAAAAAAAGATTTAGCCTTGTGCACTATTTTTTTTTGTTTCTTTTTTTTGTTTTTGTTTTTTTTTTTTTATTGAGGTCAGAGTTTGCACTTGGTAGTGTCCACTATTGTACAACAACCTCTGTTAGTATTTTGTTTAGATTTAATTAGCTGGAAGTACAATTGTATGGATCGTCAGTGCGAAAGTTTGGATGATCTTCATAAGGTTTAACGCCTGCCGTTTTCTTGTCGTCGCGTATCTTTTCCACTTGCTGCATAACGCGTAGAAAATTGCCACCGGCCAGTTTTGTTAGATCTTCAATGGACCAGCCGGCGCCGAGTAGTTCAGCGAAGAGTGTGGGATACGATGAGACATCCTCGAGTCCTTTGGGCGTGCTGTAAAGAAATGGCAGAAGTGCAGAGAATTTTATTTTTAGTAAGAAGTAAGTAAAATAACATTTCTGCACAAAGTTAAAATCTATGAATGCAATCTATTACAGTTCACATCATATTGACATTTCGATTTGTTCAAGCAGTTCGTAGGTACGTCTTAAAGGAAGTGGTTTTTTTTTTCTCTTTATTTTGCTATTTGTTTTCTTCAGTCAACTCAACACAGGATAATGCGTCACCTGTGTGAGTAAAGAATAAATGGCAACCACCATCAATCTATTCATTCATCGATTCAATTCTTTGTATTGGACAGCGTGGACAGTTAAATAAATGAGCGATGACAAAAACAGAAAATCAAATGTTATATCATTCCGTGCAACAGCAAGCGCAAAGCGCAAAGCACAAAACGTTTGCTGTTCGTTTACAAACCGGAAGCGGAAATACAATAGGCACTCAGCTGTAAACGCCGTGATAGGCAAGCAATAGTTGTGTGTGTGCGTGTGGTGGCAAATAAAATGAGAAAATGGCGTAAATTCGATATAAAAAAAAAAGAAAATACTTTGTTATTGTTGGTGTTAAACAGTTAAACGGTTTCTTTATTGAAAACATTAAACATGTTTGCCTTTTACTTAACTGAAAATATAAGGTTTTTCCAAATGAATGAAATATGAGTGTGGTTTGAATAGTAATTAGCCTCACTGAGATATAGCACCTCTATTAATTTCAAGCATATTTAACTAGTAATACAAGCCTTACAAAAGTTAGCTGTTATTTTATCTATTTGTGAAAATCTATTTTTGTGGTTTGTGGAAAACTTTAAAAGGCGAATATCGACCAATAATAAATTTTAACCGGAAAATAAAGTATGAAGGCGTCAGTGCAACTTCGTTAGCAATAAGGAAAGGATAAACAGATGAATTTGAATGATAGAAAAAAAAAAAACCCGTACAACAGATTCAAAAAAGGTACGAAACCGTAAAGAATCCCATTTTAACTGTGATGCATTATCGTAATCAAGCCTGGGTTTGCCGGCGTGCTTTCTGCTGGGGGAATACCCTACATTATCTGCTTACTATGACTTTGTTAATTTTTGTCTTTACTAAAGTGCTGGTAAATTTACTCCGATCACCTTCCGAATTAACTTAAAGTACTTATAATGAATTACAACCATTCGAACTGGAGGTCTATCATTCATTTATTAGCAGAAAACCACGACCAAGGAATGGTAGTTCCAGCGAGAATATAATTAGTTAAAATACTGAGAAACATATTTACTGAAGCTATAGACCACTATGTCTATTCTTATTTAAGTTACTAGAAATTAGTTGTGATAAAAACTTTATCATTTTTTTTATTGTTTTATTTTTAGTTTTTCGAAAGTTACTTGTCCGTAATATCAGCAGTTCAGCTGCTTTTCTACTTTAAAGATTTTTAATTATTCTTGAGATAAGATTGGAATTTAGTAGGTAGTTATCGAGTGGCTAATCCATTTGAGCTTAATACTCGCATTTTTGCTCAGGCATAGTATGACCCAATACTCACTGGTCCCAAATCAAAATTTTTTTGGCAGGAATTTGAAAAGTTCGATGAATTTTCACCGAGACAGCCAACTGAAAGGGAAGCTGCGGCTATGATTTGGACCTCATAAGCTTATACCTTATGTACCGTAGCTGACATTGGGTAGCAGAGATATCTTTTCATATATAAGAAGGCAGCTTTTCGACAAACATTTTGAAGTTCTTCGACAACATCAACAAAGTTGTATCAAACCCAAGTATTGACGCAAACATATCGCTTTTCAAAAATGCTTTTCCAGCTGTGTTCCTTAGTACTGTCGCTTCCGTTTGCCTTTGCCTTATCGACATGAAGTCGAATCTCCGCTCATAATTTGCCTTGAATTTCTGCTTTCCGTGCTATCATTATTTCGTGTATTTCGTGCAATTTTTTGATACCAATCCTACATGAAACTTTAAGAATACAGATTAAACAAGACTGAGTTGAATTTTTTTTTTTTAATGAACTCAATTTTGAGAGGAATGCAAGATCGGACAGACTGTGGAGAGCGGTTCATACAAATTACTCGACGTATCGAATCAACTAACTTCAGCTGGATTTGGGTTGTTACATATAAAGACTGAATGAGTCTGATGAATTTATATTTTTATCCAATAGACAATTTGGTTTGAATACTTTTTCCAGTCGAACCGTCAAATCCATACCTGGTAATTAATTTCAAAATATCTGCATATTCACTAACCATAAAAATTAGTTTTGTAATGGAACAAACGCGACTGACTCCGAAATTGATATTTCATTAGGTCTACAATTGTTTTATGCAGTAATCAATTCCTTGTAGCGAAAAGTCGCAATTCCGGTTCATACATTGTTGTTAAAAAATTAAAGGCTTCTTTTGGAGCAAAGGTACATGTTCTGCCGACATTTTTCGATCTTTCAAATGCGCCTTCTTCGCAGTCACATTTTTGATGGTTTCTGGAACAAAGTCACCTATATCCAGATAAAATAATCGTGAGTGAATCCCAAGCTGAAGTTGAACTTTAAATTCCACGGGATTTGACCGTGTTGCGCATATTGGACCTTTTGTTTGAAACATCTTCGATCAAAATATACCCTTTTGACCTATCCAATTTCAATTTAGAAATTCAGTTAGAATTAATAGTAGAGTAGAATTAATAGTAGAGGAACCCAAAGCTGCATGAAGTGGAACGTCTAATGGCATTTCTGCCATACAGAAAGAATATTTTTCAACAATCCTGACATGTCTTGCGTAATTACGGGCATAGAAGAGTACTTAATTATCTATTTCCTTATCTCGGGCTATAATTTTAGACCTCTTAGCGGCTGATCAATACCCATTCATGGTACTTTCTTCCTAACGCGGAACTATCAAGTCGATAGGGAATCAATTAAACGTGTCGAAGTTAATTAAGACTCACTTAGTGCTCATTCTTTTTATTACTTCAAAAAATAAATAAATAAGAAGGTTTATGGATATGCATTTTCTGATGCTTAATATGCAGAATCAAGTGTGTTTCCAAAGGTTTTGTGCAAATCAACGAATTAAAACTGTTTGACTGGGCCCAATGCACCAAGTCCCGCCAACTAGATCTAATAAATGCTCTTTAGCAATTATTGTGAGAAGCTGCGACAAGCACTGCACACTAACAACGAAGTCCAATTGTCCTCGGAGCCAGTCTCCACTGCTACTGGCGACATTTAAGTTGTAAAAATTTACTACCCACCTAACTTACAGTGGCATGACAGCTATTTCGCTGCAAACAAAAGAATTGATCGACTACATCTCCTTCTACAATGTTAACGTGCTCCCAATATCGCGCGAAAAATATGACGGAGTGCATAGCTTTCACCATATGCCATGAGCATACACCACATAAAGATTCCAGAATTCAGGAACAACTGGATCTTTACTCCGATCATCAGCCGCTCATAACAAATTTAGATGCAGGCGCTGTTTTGTTTTCAACTGTAGAGCGGCTAGTCAATTGCTATATAAATGTTATTGTCTTCCAGAGGAACCTTACAAATTCCTTTCATTTTGATATACAATCCGGATCAAAATATTGATTTTGCTTTGGAGTAATTTTAACATAACATCCAGTCAGCGACGAAGAAAGATCGCGCCTTTAATACATTCGGATATGCATGTCCGCCTTGTGCAGGTTATACCCTTACAAGGAAGCTTTGTGTTCTTTTGAAATAAAAAATCAGTTTTACAATATATATATATATATATATGATCACAACACCCATGGGACAAATCTGCATGGAAAGTTGCGGGAAATGTACCTAAAGAAGCGCAGCAAGTAATTTGACCGTTTGCTCGAAAGTATAAGATAAAATAAGACGCACGCTTCACACGCTGGAAGGCCCCTAGAGGCATCAAATGGCAACGAAGCCGCTACGTACCCATTATGAACGCAAACGGTAGATAGTGTCGATCTGACAGCGAACAAACAATTTTGCTCGTTACCTATCCGAATGCTAAAGTCATTCTCTCTGCCGAAACCTGGCTGAACCCTTGAACAAATGAGTTTGTTCATCAGTCCAATCACCTTGCCGGAAGTGAGAAGTACGATCAAAGTTCGTTTGGCCACGATGGTATTTGCAAAACCACTCTAATGGTTCTACCTCAGTGCAAGTTTGATAATATATCTATGATTCACAAGCCTGCTAAACCGGAAAAAAGCACGAGTCATATCGGTCAGTTCTGCAAAAGTCTAATTGACCATCAATTTGGTTTTCGAACTGGTCATGGTACCATGGAGCAACTACATTGATAAATACTGCATTCAATTAGTCTTACACAATGTGTGTTGTCCTCCCATTCGTTCACACTAGTACGTCACACACACGAATTCAGTCTCATCTGGAGTTCTACTGGGTAGCTTATGGGGGCCTACATTATACTCAATTTTTACATCGGAGTCCTAATGTGTCTCAACTCTAGATAAAATTCGCATCGTGTCGTTTGCTGATGACGTTTCTATTCTTCAAAATGTGAGTAAGAGACAGCAGACGATCTACAAGAGTGAACTGTTGAAGCCTTCACCTTACACAAAGCTTTAAACCTGGAAACTATGGAGAAGCAGATCTTTTTTTCTCCAGTAGATATAGTTAGAAAGATAAAATGTCTTGATTAACTCTTATATATTAAGTTGGCAATTATTACATATTATTACATTAACATCTTTTGACTTTTTAAATCGATGTCGATGAAATAAACGCTAATTCTTAAAGTTATTAAAGCAATTTCATTTGGAGTCCAATGAGTGGGTTTTACATTTTATAAGCACAACCAATTCTACCATTTTTTTTATATGTAGAGTAAAGGTCATTTCACTTGATACTTGTAGTTTAATATGTTTTTAAAATTCCACAAAATGGAAAATATTTTGGCTGTAAATAGCTTATCGAAGCTTTCCTAAGAGAAGGATATGGTTTCATATGGTTTCTTCCTACTCTTTTTTGTAAATTGTGTTTGTTACATTTAGTTTGGCTTCAGCAGTTCCTAAACTCATAATTTCTTTATATGTCATCGATTTTCGCCATGGGCAAAGTTTTCACAGAAGATTAAACTTATTTGGTTCGATAATTTTTATTCATGACGTCTGTTCTCAAAGCACATTTTGCCAAATTTATTAAACAAAAATTGTTGCATACGAAACCAAAATCAAATTCCAATTGATTTTTCAATAGCACGCATCAAAAATTAATTTTGTACATTTGTACAAAACTACCACAACGAACAGTTTTCGCCTCGTGGCCATTTGCAATTATTTATTTTCCATACTTAGAGCAAAACTAATAAAGCATTTTGTAATTTATTTTTGTGTAAAATAATAGAAAATGAAATGTAAAACAAACAATCAAAAATAAGTAAGAGCTAGAACTAGAGAGTCGAGTGGCGCGACTATTTGATACACTGCATGGTACATAACTCTTTCATAGAAGGTTTTGCTGTAAATTTAATTACGAGGCAAGGCATATCATATATAAATAAAAGAAAAAAATAAAGAATCTTAGAAGTATACAATATATAAACTTTGAACAGTGCGACACATAGATCAAATTGTTATGTTATTTTAGTTTCTTTAACAATACGCTACTCACAAAATTCTTTAATCATCGACTCATCTTAGAATTTTGGTTTTGATCTCTTTCTTTAACTAGTTTCAAATGCTTCCTTTAATATGTGAAACAAAAATTAATATTTCAAACCCAATATACCCTTCTACAAATTATTTCTATGCAGTGTATAAATACTCCAAAACATGCAAAATGGCCGCAAATAAGTATTATTAATTTTATGTTTGCAGTAATATTAGAGTAAATCCTTGTACATGTACTCGTAATATTATAAAGCACTTGTGTCAGTTACAGTTGCAACAAGGATAATAATATGGCAAAAACCACACACAGACAGACAGACAGACAGACAGACAGTGAGTAAAGTTATAATAACAAGAAATATATAATTGAATGCAAGTACTTGCAAGGACATACATACACAGGCAACTGACATTAATTGTTGAATTGTTGTTTTGTTATTTAGGGGGCGAGTGTATTGGTTTCATGATTTGTATTATTATTTTTGTTTGTGCCACAAAATATTTCAAGTATTTACACATTTATAATATTCTGAAGCCATAAAACAAATTCAAAAACAATAACAAAAACAAAAACAATAAGGATCTCAAATATTTCTATACCATTTATATTTAAAATTGGTATAAGTGCGGCGATAAAAATCATTTATTACACTTATTTATATACATACTAGCTACTTATTTATACACATTAAAAGTAAATAATATATGCTTTCTGCATTTATATTATACGAGAGTAGATACAAAAGTACACGACAGACATACAGTAAGTAGTTGAATGCCTAAATTGAAATCAAATGCAGTAATGTAACAGCTTCAAAAAAGTTTTTGGCCTAGTTGAAACATGTATCACAAGCCAATTAAAACTGTTTGATTTCTATTACTTTCTATAACTAATAGCTGCTACTTAATGCTACTTTAAAAACTTCTCTGACTGCCCTGTTAGGTGTAGTGTTATATGTGCCACCGCCTTTCGTTTTTACTACGTTTGTATATTATTTATTTGTTTTTGAGGCTTTTAAGTTGCTACGCTGCGTATACGTAATACTTATATTGGGCCTATATTTTATTACGTATACGCCCTGTATTCTCAAACACTTTGTTTTTATTTATGTGTTTGCTTACGGCTTCAATTTGATAGCCTTAGAAATGTTTAGCTGGATATTGTTTATGGTTTATATGCGTATAGATGTGATATGTATGAAAAGTGTTTACAGCTTTTAACTTGCAGATTTGCTGTTGTCAACGCAGCTTAAATGTTTATGAAAAATTTCTTGTAAAAGATTTTGACAGGCGTTTTATTATTTAAATATATGTGTAAATGGTTTTAATTAAATCGATTTAAATTATGATTAAACTATTAAACTGTTTTAAATATTTTATTGATTGTAAACGTTTAAAATGTGTATAAGTAATTCGGAAAACATGCTCCGCGCTGCGTAATATTGTCACTAAATTGTGACAGAAAATCACAATCCTGCAATAGAAGCTAGCAGTAAATTTAAACGGATATTGCAGCTACCAGATAACACGTCAAATTATATTATTGCCATCGAAACAGGATTTGAAGTTACACACTGTACTTATATCTGAAGTATATAACCACAACCTTATATGATTACAAGTGCAACAGACTCCCACATATACTAACTTGACAAATACGTTGAATCGAAGGCGTTCCTGAATATAATTGGTATAAACAGTTATTAGTTATAGAAAATTAATACTAAATGCATATTATTCAAAATCTTTTAGGAATAAGATAAGTTTCAGTATAAGCATCAAATGCATTTTATGACGTTAGATAATCCAGTCCTTAAACGATCTGATATCTAGCTAACCTGGTGCAGGTAAGTGTAGTATAGGGGAGGTTTGAAAAAGAAGATTTTTAGCAAATTATTAATAGTATTATATTATTAAAAAAAGCAAGAATTTGGATGCTACTGGCGACATTTAAGTTGGAAAAATTTACTTCCCACCTAACTTACAGTGGCATGACAGCTATTTCGCTGCAAACAAAAGAATTGATCGACTACATCTCCTTCTACAATGTTAACGTGCTCCCAATATCGCGCGAAAAATATGACGGAGTGCATAGCTTTCACCATATGCCATGAGCATACACCACATAAAGATTCCAGAATTCAGGAACAACTGGATCTTTACTTCGATCATCAGCCGCTCATAACAAATTTAGATGCAGGCGCTGTTTTGTTTCCAACTGTAGAGCGGCTAGTCAATTGCTATATAAATATAATATCCTTTAATTTTGCTATACAATCCGGATCAAAATATTGATTTTGCTTTGGAGTCATTTTAACATAACATCCAGTCAGCGACGAAGGAAGATCGCGCCTTTAACACATTCAGATATGCATGTCCGCCTGCTAAAACTCGCGTAGCACTATTAAAGCTAATATCGCTTCGGTGAATTGAACTGAACGCTGCTTTATTTGGTCAAAACTGCTTCAACTATAACAAGCTATGCTACTTACCGCTGAACTGACTTCGAAATAGTTCTTCATGGACTATCATTGTGGCCTAGAAAATTGAATACTTTTGATTGCATTAAGACAGCAGAAATACGAGGTATCATGTACTATCAGTGAAAAATCATATTGATTGTGTGTCACCTGTATTGCGGCTATCGATTTTACTTCACCATAAACTCTGGTGGCCGGTCTCGCGCTGGTTATCACAATCTACATAATCAAGGCTACAGCGTTTCTCACCAATCATCGACGACTTCGGCAAGCACACAAATGTATATCACAATATTAAACAATATTCATACTTCTGTCAAAAGTATGTAAATCTTTTCACTTCACTTCACTTCTAATCGTAAGATTTCCTTATGAGAATTATATTCGTACTGGTGACGAAACGACGTTTGCTATCATACGTCATCGATTTTGGGTTCTGGTTACACGCAATTTAATTCGAAAGGTCGATCTTTCGCTGTAAGAAATGCTTTATGCAATGAATCTACCTTCTCCAAGAGTTATGGTACACCTGCTATTTCTTCCCAGCGGATTGGACTAAGCTAGTACTTTTTTATTAAATCCGAAACAAGGCAATGCTTATTTTTCAATCTTCGCCACTAAAGCTACCTTCGAAAGTATCTTTCCGATAGAGATACAATAGGTAGCTATTATAAAATAGAACCATATCCATATGAGTAAATAGAAAAAAAAATTAAATAAATAAAATATCTAATGACTAGAGCTGTAGTAAATCTTCTTTCAAATGCATATTAGTTTAATTTATTTTCAATTAAATTATGTATATCTAATATTAGAGAGCGATATCAAAAGAAACGAAAAGAGGGGAAACACCTTTTCAGATGCAAGAAAAAGGAGCAAGAAAAGCTGAAGTTTAAGAATGCTGAGATGTTACGCGACAGAAATGAAGCTCAAAAATTTTATCAAAAGGTCAAGCGTCTGACTGAAGGTTTTAAGCCCGGAGAAACTTTCTGTAACGATGACAATTTAAATCTGGTAACGAATGAACAGGTATCACTGAAGTTATGGAGGAGTCATTTCTCCAACCTACTCGAATGCGATGAAGCGCACAATACCGCCGAAAGAGAAATGACACCAGAACCACCAGTTAATGATGGCACTATTGTAGAGCCACCGGACTATAACGAGGTCGATTCAGTTATTAAAATGCTGAAAAATAATAAAGCGGTAGGCTCTGATGAGCTACCAGCTGAGTTATTTAAGACCGGCGGCGAAGAGTTGGTTAGGAGTATGCACCAACTTTTATGCAAGATATGGTCCGATGAACGCATACCCAACGACTGGAAATTGAGTGTTCTTTATCTTATCTTACAAAAAGGAGACCCCGCTGTTTGCGCCAACTACCACAAAATAAGTGTTCTTTCCATTGGAACAATACCAGTTTGGCTTCAGACCAAAAAGGTCTACCAGTGATCAAATATTCACATTTCGTCATAGTTCTTGCTTTTTTGTTTGACCTCAATCTTTTAAAATCAGTAAACACAAATTTTAGAGTAGAAACTTAATTGTGTGGGGCTGATGTTTGGCCATCTTATGATCGTTTGCTGGAAGCTAAACGATTGTGTAGACCATCTAAAGAATCCATTTGGATATATGAAAATGGAGCTGTGTCATCTTCAATCTCTTTTACATCACACAGCAACAAAAATTATTGACTTACAACATGAACATATTGGATCCGCCATTTTGAATTTTACAAATCTGACATCAGATTTATAATCAGGAATCCCAAAAACACTTGAATACTAAGTTTCATGAGAATTATTTAACATTTCTGGTTTTGGTCACTTTTTCGTGTATTCCGCCCAAACGAACGATGGTTGAAGGCCATCTAAGTAGTTAAGTATTCTAGAGATATTGGTTCGTTCCTCAAGCGTATTTTAAAACTGTATGTAGATCTATTTTCTGGCCTAAGTTAACTTTAATAAAGCAATATCTACCGGAATCTATGAATTTCAACCAAAATATAAGAAGCCTGAAGAGCAAGTTATAACTTAAAAGTACGGATTTTGATGTTGTGCTAAAACTGATTTTATTAAGTTGAGATATTTTTTATAAAATTTCTTATAAAATTTTTTGATTATGTTACAAAATGTTCACAAAGTTGCTCCTCCAAGACTTTGTGGTTCACGCGTCATATTTGTCACGATACTTTAAAAGATCTCAGAAGTTGCCCAATTACGCAAAGTGTTGTTGTGCACATTCTAATTTTCATTTAGCAAATATAATGGAAAAAAACTTTCGTCAACATCCTTAATCATATAAAAATTCATTAATAATAAACGAATATGTTGTATACTAATATAACAGCAACGGACAATTGAGATATAGTACTTGTTTGCAGATTTCTTTTAATCAACTTACTCTCATCAAATTTTTCCTCAAATTATTCTGCAAATTCTAATTCACGATGATATACATCTAATATCTTAAAGTACTTGCACTCCCTTAAACTTAAGTATGGAGTTTTGTTCACAGTCTCATAAAACCACATTTTTAAAAATGGTATTAAATCTTCCGCTTTTCTGAACTACAAATCTACATGAAATAGCTAATATTAAGACGATTAATTGCTGAAAAAATAACTTTAAAATTTAAAAGTCGAAATTGCAAAGTATTATAGTATTTTTAAGTACCCTACATTAATAGTAACATATAAGTTTCATTGTTGTATCCAACATCTCCATAAACGCTCTCAACATCTATTCTAAGTTTTGGTAATTTTCTTCGATAAATATAATCATCTAATTAATAATAATTCAGTTGTAAGGATAATATCTAATATCTGTACATATTAAATAAGCACTTTAAGTGAAATTGTATACATTTTTGGCCAGTAGAGCAATAAATAAATAAATAATAATAGTAAATATGAGTATATAGATTTATTGGTGATAAAAATAAATATAATTAGTCATGCATAATAGGTTATTTTCAATGCATGTTAGTTAAATTTGTTTTTAATTAAATTATGTATTTCTAATATTTGTTTGGTATCTTAAGAACAGTCGTAAAATTAAATTAAATGGGGCAAATAAGTACTTCTATGAATTTCAGTTTGTGTTCATTTACGGTTAATTAGAACTACAATAAGTATTTACTCATTCATACAAACATTTTCTCTAAAACATTTTGACAAATTTTGACAGCTAACTACAACTATAAAACGAATCGAATCGAGCAGCTCATTAGCCAAATTTCCTTTGAACTTGTACTAAATCCAAAGCAAATCTGCAATTTGGGCAACGAAATCCTTTGCAATACTAATTAACACATTCACAGTTCCGACGAAAGCCGTTTATCTGCTTAAGTAGTAGAAGCTTTTGGTTACAACAAGAATACTTTGGCTTAAGCATTTGATGACATTCGTTGATGTCTAAAATTGAAAATCCATTCAAATGTGACTACATGCGCTGCATGAGGCTTTGTCTAATCAATTTCAAAATAAATACGACGTATGTACATGTAAATTTTAAATAAAATCCTTTAGAAAACACAATACATATAATAACTGGTTCAAACAAATACCATTACAACATCAACATCAACAACAACAAGAACAACAACTAGAATGACAGAATTCATGCAAAGTGGGTGGTGGTGTTGGCTTGGGACATTCATTCGAATTTCCGCATTGTGTTTGGCTTCCGCTTCAGCGGATTTCAGCGTTTTCTGTTACGAAAAATAGCAACTTTAATTGAGCTGAAATTTGATAAACTGTGCATTAAATTGAATTTTAGTGAAAATATTATTGTTACACGCTGCACAATATTCAAATTTTCAATGTAGTACAAAAGTTCAATTAAAGACAGTTTTATATGTAAACGTGGAATTGTAGTTGGTATTGGAGAAGTCTTTATGCGCTATATACATGAGTTTTGAAAGTATTTAAAAATCGGTGATTAAAATGCTGATATTAATATTGTCTACATACTAAGTTTCGTGTTGATTCAATAATTGAAAAAAGAAATAATTCCGTCATTTTATATT
The DNA here is from genome assembly GCA_035044805.1 of Leucophenga maculata. Lineage (NCBI taxonomy): Eukaryota > Metazoa > Arthropoda > Insecta > Diptera > Drosophilidae > Leucophenga > Leucophenga maculata. The sequence continues at coordinate 1,269,041 of JAWNNP010000761.1, forward strand.
CAGAAGCACATAAGTCCAAGGACATTCGCTGTCAGGGATTTGGAACTCGAAGAAGTAATGCTGCTTACCACCAAAATGCGTAAAGTATGGAGAGAACCACAGCTCCACTGAGTGTTCGAAGCGTAAAGACGAACGTGCCTGCTGCATCCATTGCCGAGGTTAACACGTTGACTCCTACAAGGGCTTTGAAGTATGTTTATAAGAAAAAGCATTCACCCAAGCCAAGACCTTCATCACTTTCTCATAGAATTTCCACTGGCATCAGTTTGCGCGAGCATAGTACAAGTTGGTCATTCCAAACTGCTAGGAAATCAAGGCCTGAAGCAGCAAATAGCGACGGCATCTGCCTCGCATCACCTAAAGCGCAGAATGAACCGATTGGAAGCCATGATAGAAAAAATATTGGAACAATTTGTTGACAATCGGTATCGGAAAACCACTTCACCAGTAAATTCTTCTTTTCCATTTAACTCCTGATGCTATAGCAGTCAATTATCCAACGTCAACGCACAGGGTGAAGCTGCAGTCAACATTAAAATCAGCATCAAATACGTAGAGCTTCCATGCTGCCAGCTTACAGTGCAACAGCCTACTGTCTACCTAGCAACACTGTTGTACCCAGCCTTTTTCAGCCACTATTGGACAACCTTGGTCTCAGGTTTATGCTCGGAGGCGGCTTCGACGTCAAACACTCCTGGTGGGGTTCCAGTATTAACAGCTCCAAAGGCATAAGCTTATGCCTCTGGAGAGCCCACAGACGTCAATAAGATCTCAGACGTTTTGGACATTGCCATTTCTAAGGGCATAGATAGACATAAAATATTTACCAGCAAATATCAGCAAACATCCGTGAGCTTTGCTGCGAACACCGTGCAGTTCAACTAATGCTCAACGTGGCAGCAAGCACCAAATGAAAGAGGAAATGGCTGTTTAGACACAATTCCAACATTGAACGCTACCAGTCATGGCTGCAGAGAAATTGGAATTTATCTACCGAGCTTACCACTGAGGACGATATAGACGACACTGTGGAGCATTTGAACATCGAAATTCACAACGCTGCGTCGTTCGCCACTTCTTCTAGCAGATCTGCCAACCGCACACCGCGTATAGATCTTCCTAAAGTTCCAGCTGTGGATGCTGAAAAAAGACGCATTCGCCGAGTTTGGCACAATTCTCGCAACCCAAGAGCTAAAAAAGTCTTGAAGAAAACCGCCAAGAACTTCAAGAAACTTTTGTTTAGTCTCTGCAAGCAGTCTCTTGACAAGTTTTTCGAAGAAGTTCTTCCAGGCAACCTCCAGCACATAATGCCTATAAAAAGGAAGTACAGTGTGAAGAATGCCACTAAAATTTTGTGTTGATGGGATGCACATAGAGCTAGAGCCTTCGCCATTCTCACCATTTGAAATCTGCTCTCAACTCGAGACAGAGGAAACTCTTAACTTTGTAGACATTTTAACATTTTCACATTAAAACTACTAAAATACCCTTATATCGATTAGATGTGTAGCGTATATAAAATATTTTCGATTTTCAATTTAATGTACGTGTGTGCGTGGTTGTTTTTTTTATTTTTTTTTCATTTGATTGAACATATAACAATGAGATGGTATTTAAATCTATAGAACAACAATAACAAAAAACATTTGTAATTGTTGTTTTTGTTTTTATTGTTCTTGTAATTTTACATTGTTGCGGTTATATGAAATTGCATTTAAAACCATTTGTGCTATGTAAATCAGTTCCAGTGAAATGAACTTAATTTCGGTAAGAGTTTTTTTTTTTTTTTGTAATGTCATACAAGTCCGCCATTTTGTAAAGCTCAGGATATGCGGGAAATCGGCTATATGTATGCCTCACAAAACTAAAAGCAAAAATATGCTGAAAATTTTATAGCCTAAGCCAGTTGAGGCATATGAACGTGGAACAAGAGGGACAAACAGCAAAAAGAAATTATACGCCAAAAAATCCATTCGTATTACCATAAATATGAATATTTATAGTAAAACATGTTAGTCTGTGTTTGTGTGTCTATAAATGTCTCTGTTTGAAAACAAAACACATGTAAATATTACATTTGGTGGTATTGGTGGTGATGTGATGGTGGTGGTGGCGGTGTGGATGTGTTTGTTACCCACTATTTCGCATATTTTACGCGGCCCCAAAAGGCAAACAATAAATAATCAAAAATTCTATAAAATCACAAATGGCAAATGGCATTTTGCGCGCTGTTCTCTTCTGTAGGCATTTTAGGCGCCATGGGCATTCATGTTTTTCTGATCGTATATTGTGGTCTTTGGGTTATGAATGTATGTGGAATCACTTGTATATATGTATAGAAAAAATTGTTGGTTACATGTAGCATGATATTTTTTTTTTAATTTATTAAAGTTAACGAATGACTTTAAAAAAGTTGTGAAATTGTGTAAGATTTGAAATTTTGAATGAATCTGAGTATAAAGATGTGATTAAATATGATTAGTAGATTCTTCTGGTGCCAAGGTCCATGTTGCCCAGACGGAACTGTCCATGGCGGAACTGCAATAATAATAATAAAAAAAAAACAAACTATAAATTATTAACAGGTCAGCTACTTCGAATTGGAAACAATTACACAACCCCAGCTATAAATGGTTACCATTCTAGTATCTACCAGGCAGGTGATTTGCTCGTCTCCTCGCTCTATGCACCTTCGTAACACCCCTGGTCATCAACGTGCTTTGATCACCTTTTTAGCAACGTTGAAGCAAAGTTTTTAATCGGAGGAGACTTCAATGCCAAACAACGATTTGGCATGAGATGCAGGAAGCTTTAGCTACCTCATCCTACCCACTTTCCCTATGCCCAGCAGCACACACCAAGTGCTACAGATTTTTATGTCTACAACAGGTTACGAGCCGATGAACTGAGACAGAGTACCAGCTGTAATCAGATCATCTTCCCCTCATGGTTGAACTAGCAAGCTCGGCACAGCTTAGGGTGTCAAAGATACGATTGCTGTCGCCTGGTACGTACTTTACTGCTTTCCGCATGAAACTAGAAATCACGCTGGACTTGAAGCTCGAGATTATACGGCCTGAAGATTTATTGGACGCGTGTGCAATTTTCCTCAATAAAGTGCACTAGGCTGCCCTTAATGCATCTGAAGAAAACTTGATCCAGTATTCCATATACTGAAATGCTTCTCCTAATTAAGAGGAGTCTCAGAAGAGAGTACGTTCGCACGAGCACCACAGTTTACCGAAGAGTTCCCAACAGGGTTAAAAAGCCTTTTCAACAACAGGATTCTGACCCGTTCCTATAAAAGGTCACTCCGAACGCGTGTACGCATTATTCCCTGTGGTATTTTACGGAGCAATATCAAAGATAAACACCACATAATCAAGGTTCTCTAGTCGTACAGCAGATGGGTGCTAGGTCAGATTCCCCAAGAGCATGCGGAAACTTTTGACGAGCACACAATAGTCATAGATGACGAGTTCAAAGGGAACTGAAAGTTCTGACGTAGAAATTGTATCGACTCCGCCGAAATCAACCAATGCTTCAACAGTTAATGGTAGGAAGCTATCTCTGAAGCCTCCACCAGTTATCATACCGAAGGAGATTTCAATCCTTGGTGGGGCTTCAGGCTTATTAATCCGAAAGGGCGAGAGCTGCATAAATGCATTACAGAGTATTATCGCAACACCTTATCCACAGGCAGTCCAACATATTGGCTCACTGATCCCCAGAAACTTCTTGATCTGTTAGACTTTTGCATATACAAAGGGGTTCCTTCAAATAATGTGACTATAGCCACGTGCGATGAACTAAGTTCAGACCATACAGCAATAATGATAAATTTGAGTGTAGTCCTGTAAACATACTCAAAAAACCTCATTATTAAAAAAAAAATTCGGACATTGAATCTTCAGACCTTCACATTAAGCTCACAAATTATCGTAACTCAAGCAAGGAAATTGTAGAGGCTGTATATTAATTCCAAAACCAAATAAACCGGAAACTTTTGCTAAAAGTTTGGAAGCACGATTCCAGCCCTTCGGCACGACTTCTGCAGAAGCAAAAAGGGAAGTAAAATTGGCGCTAGACAGCCCAGGGCAACTTGACCTTACGACTGAGGAAATCTAATCGCACATAAAAAAGACTCAAAATCAGGAAGATCCCAGACGAAGATGGCTTGGATAACTTTTCGCTAAAAGTCATGCTAGCCAAAGCATTGCTTTTTCTTGTTCTAATAGTTAATGCGGTGCTTAGGTTATGTCATATACCAAAAAAATTTAAAATGGCTTAAATCTGTATAATCCCTATATCAAGAAAGTTCCCGTCGTCAGTAGATTCATACAGACGCATCAGCTTACTTCCTGCGATTGAAAAGTGTCTGTTGAAGAATATGTTGGCGCTTAAAACTGCCAAAGTACGGACATCATCTTTCAAGTTTGAATTCCGGAAAGCCCATGAAACTCCAGAACAATCAAATAGAGTGGTTTTGAGGCCAAGGAGTATGTGGTGCCGGACTGCTTTGTTATAACTCGTTCCTTTGACAGAGTATGGTACGATGGCATCCTGTATAAATTCAAAAATCTGTTACCGCCTCAACTGTACTTAGTAACGCGAAGCTTTGTGTGAGATAGAATCATTTCTGCTGTCCAGGATGCAGTAGATTCGAGTTTTTAAGTCAACTGAGCTGGAGTACCTCAAGCAAGTTTGCTGGTACCCACACTGTACTTGCTCTTCACACAGACGCGCATACTGGCTCTTTAATACCATAGGATGACCCACAAGATTTAATATTCGCCACATTTACCGACAACACAGCTCTCCAGTCTAGAGACATATATATCTACAATGGCACTGATGCACTGCAATTGTATTTGCATGATTTCGGGCAGAGGGCAATGAAGAGGAATATATATGTATTAACCTGAGCAAATGTGCTAGCGTCTCTCAAACACCGTGAGTCTTCCTCAAAGAAGATGTTTAAAATTTTTCTTAGTTCTAGAAAGTATTGGTGAAGATCATTGTAATGTGTTGCAATATCTCCAAAACTCAAGCATCAGCGACATAGATCTCCAGAAAGCTAAATTTAATTTTAAAGCATCTACTCAAATATCTTGAAAAAAAAAATATTAAACTAAAAACAATTACTCGTGAAAAGCAATTCTAATGAATTGCCATGAGCAGTTTAAAACTATTTGCGAATTATAAACTTTTATATATATGTGTAATTAGGCCCTGTACCGAAGGTACAAGAGCCTATTGGTTTTGTGCAAATGTATGTAACAGGTAGAAATAATGTTCGGAGACCCCACAAAGTTACCCTCATTATGGTCAGGAGTGATATGATAGGAGTCGATATAGCCATGTCCGTCTATCCGTCCGTCCGTCTGTCCGTCTGTCCGTCTGTATGAACGAAAGGTTCTCGTAAACGGTAATAGATAGAGACTTCGTGTTTCTTGCATTCGACTAGGAATGTTCCGCAATTTTACAAGTTTATTTTAAAATTTTGCCCTTCCTTGGCTGCTGATACAAGCAAGGGTATACAAAAGGGGGATTTAAAAATGGGGTATTCCTGCTAGGAATTTTATTAAAATTTAACTTCTAACGCTTTTATGAAGCTCGTATAATTTGCTTTTGTTAATAATTTAAACAATTTAATATGAAACGAAAAAAAAAAAAAGCAATCAAATTATGGTAATTAAATTAAATCGAAATAAATGACTTAAGCCGCTTGGCTGTCATTAATAAAAGGCAAACCGGACAACAAAAATCACTTCAAAGTATCTCACAGTTCATTAGCATCGAGAGTCAAATATAGCGAATATATACAGCGTATAATCAATTAATAACTTAAACACCTGCAAAAAATCTGACAATTTTCGATACATTTTCTTTTTTTTTAATATATATTTCCTCGTGGTTGTTGTTGCTGTTGTTTTCGTAAAAATAAGCATTTAAGTGAAATAAATGAGTTTTACTTACAAATTAATGCCGTCATAGCCAGCGCCGAGACCGACGTGATCGATGCCAGCGACACGCTTAATGTGATTAATATGAGCTGCGTACCGTGCGACAATTTTGTAGATACGTAAAAGGCGAGCGACCAAAGACCGAAAAACATCATACCAGCAGGAGTAAATATTTAGCAGCGGGTGGTGCACAAAGTGAGCCAACAAACAACCATAGTCCAGCAGTCAGTCAGCAGGAGTGTGCAAGTTCATTAAATGCCATTGTTGTGCAGTGTCGTCGACATGCAATGTTGTTGTTTTTGTTGTTGTTGACGTGAGTTATGTCATTATTGAAAATTCCAAAATTAAAATTCAAACCGACGTCCATCAAAGTGTACATGAAACAATAGATAAATAGAAATTATGGTATAAGATACACAGAATTGACTACTGAATAATATTGCCACCAGTAAATGGCATTTTGTGGCAGCGGTTAAGTCGCCATTTTAATAAACTGAAAACTGGTGAATATACATTGGCAAAATAACGAAACAATAGCGTTAAATTAAGCAGACCACAAATGGAATTCGACCAAACGACCAACTGACTGCTTGATTGATTTCGCTTATTTTCTGGCATTTTCTTTCATTTTTTCTTACCGACTGCATCGTGCACTGTCGAATTATCGCTACAGGATAAAAACTTCGAGTAGAAATTCACCATGACGAGTCCGCCATTTTTTGCCAACGCCTGCAGTATATCATCCTGTACATTGCGACTTGTATTGCAGAGTTCGTAGGCTGATGAATGTGAGAATATCACAGGCGCTTCACTGACCTCGAGTGCATCGCGCATTGTGCCCTTGGAGACGTGCGAGAGATCAACCATCATGCCCAGGCGATTCATTTCGCGTATGATTGTCTGTAAAAATAGACAAGAAACAAAAAGGAAATATTAATTATAACATGCGGATATGCTGTAAGATACGTATAACAATTACTCAGTGCTGCTTTAATTACTCGCTGCTTAATAGTTTATAGCTTTAGCTATATAGTTCCACATATATCACTAAGCACTTGCAAAATAAATTTAATTTTACGATTGTCAGCAATACCATGTGCGAGCTTTTACTTAACCTTTGCCTTCGCTTACTAAATTGATTACATGGTACTTTCTATCTTTTATGCTAAATATGTGCCATAATTTGTATTTATACGATTTGTGCGCACGTGATTGCTTTTCTAGAATTTATTGGTGTTTGTCTGTATAAGCGCCTTCATTATATTTAACTGTCGTAGTGCTTCAGGCTCACTCGCCTTCCATAATTACTAAACTGATGTAGTTCTCATTCTGTTGATATGGCTGCGACAAATTACTCTTCTAAATTTATTACACAGCAAGAAATTTTAGCAAAAGTATCTCTCATGCTGAGTTTATACCGGCGCAAAAAAAAAACATGATTTTAAAACAAAAAAAAAGTAGAAACTATTTTTTTTTTACAACAATTTTTGTTAAAGTTGTAAAGTGATAGTAAATGTCGCGGACGACTTTGACAGCTTACTAAAGAAAATTTTATTACTGAAGTCGTTAGCTCATGATATCCAAATGGAGCATATTTTTTATCCAATTTAGATTTGATATTAATTTCTGATAGAAATCTTTGATGAATTGGACGGCTTACTAAAAATTAAGTAGAATGAAGTCATTATTTCAAGATTTTTCCAAATGGAGATTTTTAATGAGTTGGAGATTTTAGATTTAACATTGATTCCTGATAGAAGTCACTAAAGAATTTGATGCATTGCTAAAAAAAAATAGTTTCTGAAGTCTTTAATTCAAGATTTTTTGCAAATGGAGATTGTTGATGAGTTGGAGACTTTAGAGTTAATATTGATTACTGATAGAAGTCTGTGAAGAATTTGACAACTTACGTAAAAAACTTAATTTCTGAAGTCTTAAGTTGAAGATTTCCAAAATGGACAGTTTTGATGAATTTACAGATTTTATATTTGATATTGGTTCCTTACAGAATTGTAAGAAAATTAATGCCACACTAATAAAATTTATTTCTGAAGTATTTAGTTCCAAAATGGAGATTTTTGATAAGTTGATAAGTTCACACAAAGTCTGTAGGAATTCTATAGGGTAGTTGGGAACGTCTTCTTGTTCCATTAATCTGTTAAAAGAACAATTTCCACTGCTTTTTCCAGGGACAGTCTTTTTGCATTGATTTGTCTATGATGTTGGGTCACCATACACATATGAAACAAGTAAGAAAATTACAGTCGGGCGTAACCGACTGTAAGAGGCCCTGTACCAGTGCAGGTCACCTAACAAAAAGATTAAATGTTTCCCGAGCTTATGACCAAACATATGACCACTTCTCACTGCACGAATAAGTGCCTTATAAAACATTTTTTTATGCATGAAAAGAAAATTCAATTGATTATAAAATCGTCATTTGTTATCCGATTTTGATGAACTTTTTGGATTTTGGCTAAGAGTCTTGATGGTGATTTTATGGGAAAGGGGGGGAGGGGCAAAATTTTAAAATAAACTTGTGAAATTCCGGAGCAGTCCTAGTCGAATGCAAAAAACACGAGGTCTCTATCTATTACCGTTTCCGAGATCCTTTCGTTCGTACAGACGGACGGACGGACGGACAGACGGACATGTCTATATCGACTCCTCTATCACTCCTGACCATAATGGGGGTAACTTTGGGGGGTCACCGACAATTATTTCTACCTGTTACATACATTTGCACAAAACCAATAGGCTCTTGTACCTTCGGTACAGGGCCTAATAAGGCTCTGAATAGTATTATATAAATTTTTAGTTAGGAGAACTTTCCTTCTTCTTGTCACCAACTTTTAGTAAAAAGGAACGAAAACTTTTGTGAATGTGGGCAACCTACTCTCATATTTAGTGCTCAATGAATTGGTATAATGTTACGCCATAGACTCATGATCTTAGGAAAAGTCTGATGTTTTAAAATAATGGTGAGGTCTTTTTTCATTAGGTATCATTACGGTCTCTGCACATTTTCATTGACTTGGATAGTTGTGGCGTGGTGAATCCAGAAACTTTAAGACATCGCCTACATCATCAGAAGATATACTATAAATCTTATTAGTGACAGGCAAATGGATCAATCTTTTGCACTTCTGATCGACATCGTTCGCCATTATTATTTTTAATCAGAGTATTTCTTCTTTTTATGGGACCACGAAGTTCCAAGAGTCGATAAACACATCAAAAGTTTTTTTAATCAACTTGTGAAAGAGCAAGAAGTTGAGAGTTTCCTTCTAGGGTTTGATGAGGTAGTTTGTGGAACAACTACTCAGGCATGTTTTATATATTAGTCTAGTCCTGCAACACACTTCAAATGGTTTGTCAATAGAAAGGGGAAAGTCTCTATATATATTCACAGGGGTAGACCTTCAGAACGACAGTGGTTGAAATCGTTTACTTCAGGCAGCTCTACTATGTACACATGGACACAAGGGCAGTGCAGAGTGACATATCGAGATGCTAAAGGCTAAACTCTCCATCAATCAATTTCTTCAGAAAGGTAGAGAATCGCTAACAGTTCCTTTGCCTGTTCGCTTTAAGGACTTGACACGAAGCCTAAAGCGTAGCACACGTTCGTATTATAGGGAGAGTCCATTCGATGTATTATTCGAGACCGGTAGCAAATATTTGGCTAGGAGAATACATCAAATTTTATGCAAGACATAGTCTCAGTGTTCTTTGTCCTACCGCGCCAAACACCGTGGAAAATATTTCTTTCCATCGGATAGAAGACTTTCATGTACGAATTCACTGATAGGACTATATCAGTGTTGCTTCAGAGAAAAAAGGTCGACCAGTGACCAAATATTCACAATACCACAAATCCTGGAATAGATCAGTGAGTTTAACAACGACATACACCATCTATTTGTCGCTTTCGAAATGCCGATACGAACGAAGATTTTTGACGCCTGTCTGCACTAGGTGGTATCCCAGTAAAGATTGTTCGTCTTTGCATCATGATACCTATCACACACAAAAAGCATTGTCAGGGTAGGAAAGAACCTTTCCGAACCCTTTGATACAAATAGAGGTTTTAGGCAGGGGGATAGAATGGAATTCATTCTACGTCAGTGCCCGTACATACAGAATATGTCGGCCTCCATCTTCCAAAAAGAAGTAATGCTGCTCGCGTACGCCGATGACATTGATATCATCGGTACGCAGGAACAGTGGGTCAGCATAGCGTTCTCGGAGATTGAAAACCGTCTTGGTTATGGAGGAAAAGACGAAGTACTTGGTGTCTAGTCGCACACCGTCATCGCATCTTAGACGGTCAGTGCCGGTTGAGCATTTCTACTTCAATGTTGTAGAATCTTCGTCTAGCTTGGTTCGAAAATGAGCAGCAACAACAACGTCAGCCTGTAGATCAGACGAAAAATGACGCCTGAAAAGAGATGCTATTTTCGGCTGAGCAAGCAAATGAGAAGTAGAGCTCTCTCTCGAAAGATGAAAATCAAGACCTACAAGACGCTTATATTCCTGGTCCTACTGTATGGCGCAGAGGACTGTGATTGAGTAAGACGAAATGGCATTAGAAGTCTTCTAGCGGAAGATTCTCCGCAAGGTTTTGCATCTTACTAGATTCGGCGACGAGTTTAGGTCCCGTATGAACCGCAAGCTGTACAAGCTATTCGATGAGGTTGACATAAAATTCCAGCGGCTGCCCACTTTATTCGAATGGATAAAAAAGCTTCAACACGCATGGCTTACATGGGGGCCCAAAGTTGATTGGAGTATGACGAAATAGAGGACTACCGGACACGCGTTGGAATGACCAAGTAGGGAGAAATCTCAGCATACTTAGTATTCATAACAACTGTCGCCAGCACACACAAGACTATGGAGGCTGGCGCGCCTTCTAAATGCGGCCATGCAGATGCATTTTTTTTTTTCAAGTATCTAAATTTCGTTGAGCCGTACTTTTGCACATGACTGGCTTTAATTTTGCATTTTTGAAGCCAAGCTACTACCAAGTTCAGCTATAGTTGAAGGTGCTGTGATGCTACTACAGGATCAAAGCCTGTCGCTATGATACATTTAAATAGAAATTCGTCTACATTTAAGATACAACGATTAAATTTGTTACACATGATAATGGGGTTGGGAGAAGTAATCCTAATTAAGTTTACTTAAAATGCTCCACCGCCTATACTTATGAGCGCCGCATATTTCCATTGACTTGGACAGTAATTAAGCATCAGCATTGCATTGTTAACATAAGTTAGAGGTCGCATTTGCATGAAAGACTTTATACTCAGTTCCCATAGGGATACCGGGTGCATTAAGATTGTGCAAGAGTTTGTAACATACAGAAGGATGCGAGGAACACCACTCAATTCAACATATTCTACCAGTTGGCTGTTCAATTGCGGTCTTTTAAGACTGTGTTTAATATAAAAATAGCTCATAACATCGATATATATTTTTATGAATAACAACAACAAACATGCTGCGATATTTATTACTCCGAAGACACAATGTTTTTCTAGCTTCTTAGCGGTTCAACTGACTCCAAAAACTACTGCAATTTTAAGTCTGAATAGGAAGGTTAGACGAGAGTATATCAGAATGTGTGCCGAACGTGTCCACTAAATCTAGAAAAGATGGAAACGCTCTCCTTAGGAACAAAGTATCCCAAATTGTCAAAATTCTGGCCATTGCTGGTTATGAGTCGTTTTAAGAAACAGGTTATTCTAAAACTTCCCATCAAGGATTTTGCAGATGGCTTGTGCTATTTTAGTCAGGATAAGGCATAGATAGGTCTTTGCCGCTTTTTTGTAGTGTGCAGATTTGTACCATTTCATCTGTTATCAAACTTTACATGAGGGTTGGTTAAAGCACATCTGGAGTTTCATTGTTCTACTGTCGACAAATCGTGTCACTCTTCAGGAGGCCAGACAACAGATTAGAAAGATAAAGGTAATCTCCAAGTAAAGATCTTTTGGTTAACGAAACGCTTAAAATTGTCACTAAGAGAGCTATGTTATGCTTAGGCAAGTCGATATAGATATATCCGACTGTCTGTCTGGATGTCTGTATGAAATTTGAGAACTTAGAGCCTTTAAGTTTGGAATTTGTATGAAAATTTTTTTATAGATGTTGGTAATTTTGCTAGAAATAATAAATTTGGTCTGCCTTACATTAAATGTTATAAAATACTCTACATCGGTTCGCACAAATATGTTGCACCTTTCAATGTCTTTTATGAAAGAAAATATGTTGTTGTTCTTCATTCTTTCAAATGTGTTTTTGAACCACAAAATATTGCTATGGAGTAACTATATTTCGATCTTATAAATTGCAGCTTTCTTCATTCTTTCTGCTGAGTTTGTGTTTCACAGAACATTCTTTTTGAGTATAGTACTAAGAAATCATGCACTCAAAATTTGCGTTTTAAGATAAATCTCTCAAATATATAAATAGAAATTACTTGAAGTGTATTTTCATTGCGGCTCATTTGATTTCGATCTATAAAACGCGAACATCAAATTGTCTGATAATTGTAATTGCTGCTTGTTATTATTTTTCGTAGTGTTTATGTGCGTTTGGCATTAAATTAACAAAATAATTGTGTGGCTGTTTTTGTTGTGTCGAACGTCGTTCGTTGTTTTTGTTATTGTGTTTGTTGTTAAGTTGATTTACATTATTTCACTGCTACTTAATGTCTTTTGCATGTATATGTATGTACGTATGTATGTATGTATGTATGTAATATTATTTTTGTATATAAATGAGGCGTGGTAATGATATAAGCATGGAAAGTAGACAGAATGGTATTGTGTATACAAAGTTTGCAACTTCGTTTGTATAAATAAATACTACATGCATAAGTAGGCACTGTAAATGAGTATTAAATGCTTATTGTCGCTTAATTACATAGTACAACACAAAATACAAAATGAATAGCATACAAATAGGCGTTGCACACACACACACACACACACACACAGAGTTACGTATTAAATAAATATGCTGATACCAAAAGCACTTATGAATGTGTGAGTGCATATGACGGAAACGGAAGTTACAGCGGCTGTACACTGTATTAAATCTTAATTAAGGCAAGTGCACAGATACATATGTAAATATGTACATATGTATCTACATGGATACTCTTATACAATGCCCCACATGCCCGCATATCGAAAACAGTAAGTTTAAATTACCAAATAATTTGTGATTAATTACCATTGCCTTGGCTATAATTTAACATAAATTTATTAATGGTGCACAGCCTTTGCATTGGCGTTTCGCAATGAATCGCGTATCGCGTCGTATGGGTGCATGCGTGAGCATACATACTAAGAAGCATTCAAATTTCACGCTTGCCTGTGCATTTTATATGTATTTAAAATTTTTTTTATTATTTTATTTTCATTTAAAAAAGTTTGTTGTTCATGTACTATTAATTTTTAATTAATATGGTTGCCACATTTTATTAAAAATTCTCCACAGTTTTTAATTGAAAATCATACGCGTGTAAAATTGTGCCATTCTCAGTGAATTGCAATGATAATGCGTGCAATATGTGCGAAAAACATTTGAAATAAATATGTGTTCTAGTACGCCTATAGTATACCCTGCACAGATTAGTTACAATTGGTATAGAATTTATAGCGCACAAATTTTTTTGTCAAATCAAAACTTAATACGAAATATTTATTAAGAAGGGATGATCCCAAATTACATTTATAAGCTATAACAGTGTGGCAGCTAAAGCGTATCTACAGTAAAGTTTGGTTACTATATGTCTTACAAAGCCTGAGAACACAAAGATCTGAACGGCGAAGATCTGAAGTTCGATTCATTTTATGACGCTTATCAAAAATATTTTTACTTTATGCGGCATAAATTTTTTGTCGTTTTGAAATTATGTGATTTCAACAAAGTCAATCTACCCCGCTTACAAATATTTGTGTGTAGCGTATAAAAATTAATCAGTTATATACAATATGTACGGAAAATCACCACGTTTTAAGCTGAAAGGTATTTAAATATTTGTCAAAAAAGAAAAAAAAAAAAAGAACCAACCTGCTTATGATGGTTTTTAATAATTTAAATGTATATGTATTTCTATATGAATGTTATGTGTTTGTGCCCTATTTACAGATAAAATTTTCTTTGGTCATGAAATAAATTCTTGTAAAGTATGTTCATATTTGTTTTTCATATTATTTGCGCGAAATTATTTCAATTACATTAACAAAAGTTAAACAATGTCTTTTTCAGCAAATACACAAAAAATGGCCAGATTCGTATATATCGTAATATCATAATGAAATTTATTTTACACGGCAACACTGTGGGAATTATTATGGCAACACAAATAAAGAAAATCTAAGACACTGCATTTCCACTGGTTCAACAAAAACCAAATTGTACACATCGATACAGACAGTAGGCAGAAGGAGGCGAGATAGAACCCATAAAGTTATATGTCCGGCTGTCCGAAAATAGAGATCTTGGAGACTATAAGAGATAGAGCTTTCAATTTTATATTTAGATTCTCTTATTCATTTGTCAGATAATTGGCATTCAATGAACACGCTAACCCCTTTTCTAGGGGAATTGACACTTAACATGCGAATCGTTTCCTCCTTCTCAGTTTTTATATGAAAAAAAAAATTGTATTGAAAAATTGTACTACTTTTCGTTAATTCTTATCAAATGTTCTATTTAGATCCAGATCAGACTAATAGTGATAGGCGCCCAAGTAGTTCTGTCTAACCTTCTGAGTTTTAATATAAACAAGTTTTTATTGTTTCTTTTTTTTTATTTGGCTGGAAACGCCTAATTTGGTGCATGATTGCAAAATTCTTAAGAAAATATTTCATGTAGGCCAAGTTCGAATCACTTTAAGTAGTAGCCCTCATTAAATTATTCCATTATGTTTAATGAAAGTCAGTTATTCGCTTTTGCGAACGAAATAAATGAATGACAAATAAATGAAGTATTGAACATTTTTTTAAATATGTGGAACACCATAGGTAAAGACCCGTACATGGTTACCCTATATTGCGCGATATTCAAAGAATTAAATTAATTCGTCATAATTTCTTTCGACATTCAACTGTCGAGCGTGTTTATTATTGTGATATCGAAGTCTTAAGCAAGTCGTCTAGCGAAAAACTTTTACGATGGTTTGCGCTGCAAAATCAACTTCTTAGAGGAATATGAAATACCACGGAATATACCAGAACATTGATAAACGTTGTTTGTTACGCAGAATAAAGTTCTAGAGTATGCTGGTACTGAAAAAAGTGTACACACTATTGCCTACAGATTAAGTTATATAAAATTAATTTAAAAGACAATAAATCGATCCAATACAAAGGTAGCGGCTAGCAAATCGTCTGTATATGAGTGAATAAAGTACGGCTTGTATATCGGACGAACTAAGGATAAAAGGAGGCACCATTGTTAATTAGATAAGCTGCTTTATGTTGGCTCTGTGCGACTATTCTAATTGGAAGGATTGTAAATCTCAATATACATGGAAGAGATCAAATTCATTTTATTTTGAACGTGTATTAGAGTGTTGGGAAGATGTACGGACTTGGGAGCCGCACTTGCAAGAAATTAAAGTTCAGCTGTCACAGGGAATCCTGAAAAAGTTTAGCTATTTTCGTGATTTATTATTTTTTGCCCATGTCTATTAGCAAGACTATTCACTACTAGCATGTCCGGGCTGCGGGCCATCATGCAGACGGGCCATCATGAACGGGCCTGCAAGTTCAGCACAGAAGGTCTCTGAGGCTGAGCAAAAAAGATCGCTGAAACATGTGTCAGAACACGAAGTACGAAAAGATGGCAGATATGGTGAAACAACACTTCGAATGGGAGGGCAATGAATCAACTTATCATAAACGTCTCACAGTGCTTGGGAAGGCGTCACGAGAGTGTCAACGTTTATTTGAAGCAAGCACTCAGTGGACGCGGTTGTTTCTGAAGCAAATTCTAGGTAGTGCGAGAATGGTGTTAGAAGAAACGCTAAACATATATTATTTCAATCCACCAGGTTATTTGCAGAGAGGAAACGGCTCTAATACGAAGCAGTTGGTTCACTCACCTCAATAGTGAAATGTTGAGGAAGCAAAATACATGAAAGGCGGTATAAAGTTTTTTTTGCTATGGTGGTGAAGAAGAAGTTACGCAGACTGGGCTACTGCGCAACAATGATTCAGGACGTTATCGCAGGGATTCGGCTGTATATTTTTTGCCGAATTTATTTTTTTTTGAATTTATTCTCTGTTTTTATAGAATTAAAAAAAAGAAAAAAACCTAAAAAAAAAAACAGTCACCAGTTTGATAAGTCCGACCACTGATGGTGAACATGCTGATGCAGAAATGATCGAGCAGGCTACCGAGGAAACTGATTGGGACGCTGGTATAAATATAGTTGGTCCAGGCCTAACGTATACCATTATATGCCCATTACCCGAACACGATTAACTGTGGCAAGTAAGCGAAAACTCAATATTCGTATTCTCCAATCTTCATTCTTATTTGTTAGGCCCTGTACCGAAGGTACAAGAGCCTATTGGTTTTGTGCAGGAAGAACTAATTGTCGGAGACCCCCCAAAGTTACCCCCATTATGGTCAGGAGTGATAGAGGAGTCGATATAGCCATGTCCGTCTGTCCGTCCGTCCGTCCGTCTGTATGAACGAAAGGATCTCGGAAACGGTAATAGATAGAGACTTCGTGTTTTTTGCATTTGACTAGGACTGCTCCGGAATTTCACAAGTTTATTTTAAAATTTTGCCCCTCCCCCCCTTCCCCATAAAATCACCCCTTAGGGTAAAAATTTCTTCGGCACAAAAAAAAATAGAGTACACCAGTATAAAGTTAACGTTCTTCTTAACCCAAATCAAAAAAGTTCATCAAAATCGGATAATAAATGGCGATTTTATAAGCAATTGAATTTGAACGACCCCCCTTTTCTTTTCATTCATATTCGCGCAGTGAGAAGTGGTCATGTGTTTGGTCATATGCTCGGGAAACATTTAATGTGTTTGTTAGGCGACCTGAACTGGTATAGGGCCTCTTACAGTCGGTTACGCCCGACTGAAATTTCCTTACTTGTTGTTTTATTTATTTTAGTCTTCGGTATGGGCCACCTAATAAATAGAAATCGGAAGTGAATAGCAGTTGATATTGTTGAGTGGGATGTCTGTTTCTTTCCTTGTTGATAATAACAATGTAAAATGTTAGAAATGCTTTGGGGACCAGGAAAACCACCGATTTGTCGGGCTTCGTTAAACTGGGATCGGAAATACACTAACTTTTTGATTATCGACAGATTAAAGTGCTTCTATTCCATCAGTAAAAATCAACTATAAACCAAGCAGTGCAATAAACGTGTTTGTTACAAAACTGCAAGAGGGGAGGCAGACTCTTCTAGTATACTGATGTGGATCTACATAGAATATTTTATTAGAATTAAAGTATGATGCACAAAATTTTACATATTTAGGTAGAACAATAAACAGAAATAGCGCAATTTTTCATTAAAAACTCAAAAAGAAGGAGCAGTTTTTTAATCGTATTCCCCCTGGAAGACGGGTTGAAATGCTTATTAAATATTGCTAACTTGAACAGAGAACCGGAGACTAAATATCTAAATTTGAAGGCTTTATTTTTTATAGTCCCCATTTTCTTCTTCTTAGTTCGAATTGAACCCAAAATCTGCCACAAAAACTGCATTTTTAGGTAATCTAAGAACAAAATACTCTTTTTTTTATTAAAAAGAATCTTAAAATTAAGGACTGGTCTGTATGGAGGCCATCTTTTCTAGTAAACTGATCTGAACCTAAATGGAATATTTTATAAGGATTAATGTAAAGTAGACAAGATTGAACATTTCTAGAAATTTTACCCATATAAATATGATTTGTTCATACAAAAAGTTAGAATGAGGAGTAGATTTGATTTATAAGACCCAACCCCCTTAAGGTGGTGTGAGGTAAGAACCGTAATTGTATAAAAGTAATCTGAAGAAGGCTTAGGAGATTCCAAATGTCCAATTTTCAAGGCTCTATCTATTATCTATTGTTGTCTATACAGGCAGACTTCTGATTGAAGATATAAGCAAAAATTAGTTTAAAATCTTTAATTAATAAAATAAAAAAAAATTAAGTAGCTAAATTTCTTATATTTAAGTCTTTTGCTCCAATTCAAACTAACAAACTTCTGCTAACCCCTTCTAATATTAGTCGAGAACAGTTTATTGAATCAGTGTCGAAATTTGACCATATTTCAATAATGTGAACCACACTTTGAGATATTTGCATATTTCAATTAGACAATCGAATTCAAATATTGAAATCGTACGTTGTACTAGTTAGCGTGGGTTACTCGTATTGCAATGGCATTTGGCAACCACTAATAACATTTAATTTATTGTATATGTTTGTAGAAGCGGTTGGTTTGTTTGTGTTTCGAGAATCTCTTAAAATGTGCTTAATGCATTTAGCAGTTGCTACAAACCAATCGAAAGGCAGTTGAACGGACGCACGAACACACAGGCAGA
The DNA here is from genome assembly GCA_035044805.1 of Leucophenga maculata. Classification (NCBI taxonomy): domain Eukaryota; kingdom Metazoa; phylum Arthropoda; class Insecta; order Diptera; family Drosophilidae; genus Leucophenga; species Leucophenga maculata. The sequence continues at coordinate 1,287,594 of JAWNNP010000761.1, forward strand.
CACTGTATCAATATTTGAAAATCCATTAAGAATATTGACAAACATTAAACTGTTGATGTGTATGAGGTGGATTTGAATAACTAATACTCGTACTTACTTTCATATATATTTTACAATGCTCAAACATTCGCGCTCGAATTGAAAGAACGTTCAACGAAGTTTCTATATGTACTTAGAGTATCCCTGTAGCGAACGTTGAATAAATGGATCATTAGTGCGGCTAATGGTGCAGACAATGAATGAATGAATTTTGCCTGCCACAGAATTTGAAGTCTTATAGCCTAAACATGCCAACAGTGCTCTGACAGCTTTGAATGGGCACTGTGTGCCATCTAAGATATTGAGTCATGCTGTGCCTGAGTTTGAACGCCTTTAGGCCTAAGTTCATCTACAGAAATTTGAATATGAATTGAATGCCAGAAACTGAACTCTACTGCAAACAAAATTCAGGCGCCACTCAATGTGGTTGGGGCGGCGATGTAGCATAGTCTGGTATGAGCTCTGAGGGTAACACAAAACGGATTTATTATGGCATTGTTGGTTTTATAGTCTTAGTCTCTGAGGTTGCGTTAGCAGTTCAGTTCAGGGCGCAGTGAATGCTCTACTTCTTTTGATTGCAAAAAAATAAAAACTCATAGAAAAATTGTGGCAGTGAAGCAACCCAGTGACTGGCAGTCACACCATACCAGAGACAGCTCATTATTTGCGCTGGCATTGTGTAAAATCTATCGAAGGAATGCGCTAAAAAGCCAAAGCTTGCAAAAAATTTGTATTCGCGCTTCATTTACGCTGTAAACATGCCAGTTTTTAATTCAATTCAATTTGTTTTTTTTTTTTTTTTTTCGGTTTGGTTCCATCGTAAAAAATGAAATAAAACGAAAATTTATTTGTGCTGACAGCTGCCACAGGCTAAAATCGAACAATTTGAAATGTTTTCGGTTGAAGTAAAAAGTTAAACAATTTTGGCGCAGCTAAAATAAATTAAAATCATTTTTAAATTTAGCTTGATGCATTGTAGTTGGGATCAGTTCAAAATAATTTAATTTCTTAAGAGGTTTTATGACGCAAGGGGAACTAAATGTAGAATACCTAATTTTGTTTTTTAAAACTCAAGACCCATATATCAAAATGGTTCAAAATGCTTGTCTTATTTTATACTCGCCATTTGATTATTTTTGTTCCTGCCAAGCTATGAATTTCATAATTTGTTCAAACTGCATCTAATAGAACTAATTATGAATTATAAGACATTTTCAAGACTTCGCTTGCTTGCCTGTTGGAATGATTTCTCAGGCGGTCATTGTAGCGGCTGGAAAAAAGCAGACTTGCTTTTTAACTGTTGCCAAGTTGAGGTTTTTTTGGAAGGTGGAGTTGAGGACTTATCAAGAACATACAGTAATGTGCCACATGAAGTAGTGCGCCAGACTAGCATACTGTAGCGCCAGATAATTTTTGCAATTACGGTGCATTTGTTGTGCAAGAAGAGTTTACTGCAACTGCACAGCGGCCAGTTCATGCTGCACATCCTGCTGCGGCAAGTCGCCACCTTGGATTGGATATATCCTTTGAAAGTGAATCTCCTATCCAGTTTAAAGTCAAGGTAGATGATCTTAGCTGGCTGTTCCAAGGAATGCCTTAGATATGTTCACGTGGGGGCGAAGCACATGTAAACGCTTAACCTGGCGTTGAGGTTTACGTTCCACCTGTTTTCACAGTCAACGAGAGCATCTACATACGTCTCTACGATATCGGCAGCCACCTGCAATAATTTTCAGAGCCCATCATGCATACATCTGCATCATGCATACCTGCATAAGAAGCCAAAAGCAGGGATGTGTCGTAGTGGCATGTCAGCTGCATATATACTGGAAAGGAAAGGCACAATGAAGTTTCCTCGGGCATTTCGGAGATTGTTGAGTGAGGAAAAGAACTGTCTTGCGCAGATTTTGACTCTGAAGGTAATGGTGGCCCCCCGAAGAAAGTAGATCCGTATCAGAGGTAAGTAGGGGTAGGGCGAGGACAGTTTCTCCTTGACCTTTTGCAAGAGGCCTGGGTGCCAAAATTTTCGATAACATGGTCGATGTCGACGCAGATGTCATTGCAATATTGCTATTTAGACGGTGACTCTGTGGAGTTGCTCTACCGTGCCATGGCTAGAGCGGAAGTCTAATGGATAGTCCAGGCAAACTTTAGAAATTGAAGGCAGCAAACAAATCGACCGGTAGGATCCAGTGTTTATCTCCAGTTTGTCCGGCTTGGGAATCATCGGATGGCAGCTAGCCTTCATCCATTCGGAATTTACAGCAACCTCACTATAGCATTGAAAATTGACACATTAGTGAGGACAATACTCTCCGGAAGCGCCTTCAACGTGCGGTTTCAATTGTTTTCGTTCCCGGTGCTGTATCGGACTTTTTTCGCAAAATTACAGCTTCAACATCATTATAACCAAGTAGCTGGAGTGATGTTGACAGAGAGAGTCTCGTAGCATCTGCCTTTTTGTCTGATGCTAATTCAAGGGGGAGAAATCGCTGTTCAAGGTGTGCTGCAAAGGCATCGGATAGCTCTTGCGGCACCAGTTTCCGAGAGCGTTTTTAATGGGAACAAGTCGAATGGAGTGTCGTCTACTATTTATAGTGGCTAATCATAGGCAGAGAATGCATTTGATTAATTGCCCTTATTCTTCAGCATATTGTCGAACATCTGCATGCGTTGCTGATTTAGTTCATACTAGAATCTATTGGCTGCAAGGTGTTGGTATGCCTTGTTACAGAATAAATTGTTCAGCTTTTCGCTTGGCAGGGCGTGACCTCGATATATGGGTTGCATAGATATTCTCCTAAAAGGCTTGCAGTGCATTAATGTCAGCTTAATGTCAGCATACATTGCATTAAGTCGTTAAGGTTCATTTCCGTATTCCTGTTTAATAGCCTCATTGCCCGGCTTTGAGCGTGAAAACTAACGGCAAATGATCCGAGCTGTGGGCTGTTTGTTGGGCGATCTGTAGCTTACAGTGCGGGACTCCTTTATAAATGCCTAAGTCAGTACAAGTAGGGCGTTGCCGGTCATTGTCCGGTTATCTAGTTGGGCTGCCTAGGACCCTGCTCTTTCTGTTGCTTCTGGCGGAGCCCCAGAATTGGTGGTGTGTGTGCCAGTCCTTGGCAACATCGAGCAACGCAATGTTGTAGATCATTCCGATGCGGTTTCAAAGGATAATGTCAAAAAAATACATGAAACACGTGTAACCCGACCGTAAAGTGAAGGTGCGCGGGCTAGCAGATACAAAAATTATCCTGCCGCATGGCATGGAATCGGGTGGACTTTTGGGGTCAATTGAAAACTGTTGTTGAAACCTGAACTAACTTTTTCACGCCAGAAAACAAAATGAATACCCGGCAATGAAGTGAAGCCGGTTTGAGAGCTCCGAAGCGACCGAGGGAGGCGCAATGTGTCGAAAAGGTCATGGCGTCCGTTTTCTAGAGTTGTCATGGCATACTCTTCGTGGACTACTTTAAAAAAAGGAAAAACCATAGACAGCGAGAATTACTGCGCAGTATTGGAGCGATTGAAGGCCAAAATTGCTGCGTAAAGGCCTCACATGAAGCGAAAAAAAAGCAAGACAATGCGTCGCACACAAGAGGAACCATGGCTAAAATTTACGATTTAAAGCTCCAATAGTTTCCAGAACCACCTTATTCGCCCGATTTGGCTCCATAAGACTATTATCTCTTCCCAAACCTTATCAACAAAATATTCAGCTCGCACAAGGAGATCGTCGACGTCGCGGAGAAGTATATTGCAGATCTTCCGGAAAATTACTTATTGGACTGGATCAAAAAGTTGGGAAATCGCTGGAATTAGTGAATCGATCTAATTTTGAACTCTTTTTTTTTTATTCCCAAGGAGGCTACTTCTCACCCCACCAGCAAGTTACAAGTTCATCTTTTGATTCGGCCTTAAATTTGTACATATTGACAAATTGATTTTTATATGTTTTTTAGACTTCTTAAAAACATATGTTGAAACAAGAAAATTTTGTAAAAAATTATGCCCCATTATTTATACTATAAAATAGTCAACAACCATAACTGTTGCACTTACTTATTTTTATTAGTAATAATTGAAATTTGCCCAACACCAATAAAGTTGCTTGACATTAAGTTCCATTAACAAATGTTGATATTGTATAAATTGTTCGTTCAGCTTTCTATCAAAATTTCTAACGAAAACAAATAACATTTAAGCTTTATTTCCAGCAAAATAAACCATTTCTCTTTATTTTTCCAATTTGTAAATTTTCAAACACTTAGAAGTCGTGTTAATTCCTTGCCAACGCTTTATAAAATAATATTCAAAATGAATTTGGATAGTTTTTAATAATAGCACTAAACACGCAGTTTTTTGTTTGTTTATATTTTAATGAGTTACTGCTTTGCGCGTTTTACAAAATCCCTTGATGAACAATACAAACAAACTATTTTTTTCCGGTGCTGCTATTTTTAGTGAACAACTTTTATTTATTTAGTCATATTGTAATGCTGCTGCTGAAAGTTTTACTATTTGTGTTTTTTTTTTTTTTTAATATTTTAAACGCCTTTTTTTGTAACCGCGTTCGAAAATAAATACAAAAATAAAAAAAAAAGAAATTTTTATATATAAACGTATTTTATTTCAATTTAAAGTTTTAATGAGTTTTTGTTGCTTAATACCTTTTGGTTTTAAATATTTTGCGTTTTTTTTATACGTTCGTGGTCTATCTTTAGTTTACTTATTTTAATTTGCACTTTAAATATTTATAGATACGCTACACTATTAGTTTGAGTCGCTATCAGGTCAAATGAAGCGTATTGCTGCATTGGTTATGCCCTATTTAATATTTTATTATATTAATTTTTTGTACAATTTTTGCAGCTGTGCCAAAAAGCTACAAAATAAAATAAAATACATAATAAATTAGAGATTTTTCACTTCATGCAATTTGTCGTTTAAAAACAGTTCCGTTTTTTTTTATTTATTTAATTGAAAAATCATTAATTAATATGTATATACAAAAGAAATAAAAAAGTTTTTAAATTATTTGCCATTTACAAATTGACATTGACTAATTTTGTGCCTACATGGCGTATGCGTTATATATTAACTATGTAGCACATAAGCAGTATTACGTATACGCACCATTAACGTATGCCACATGCAGTGCGACTGCTTTTAGCTGACACTCGATTATTATAACGAAATGACAACGCATGAAAGCGCAGAAAATAAATATGAAAAGGCGAAATAAAGTAAAATGGCTTAACACAAAGACACTAAAAACCGGAAGACCGGAAGTAGCTAAAAGCACAACGCATAACAATGGCTGCCGAACTCTACATGACACTCAAAATAAAGGCGATTTTCATATTTTCAATGGAAGAGAATATTATGCGAACGGAAGCAGTAACTGACTGAGTGACTGACTGACTGACTGAGTGAGTGAGTGAGTGAGTAAAGGCCTGATTGATTGTATATGCACGCGTTTGAGACGTAGTGAGTGCATGAATGAATTTAGCCCATAGCGTAACAAAAATATCAGCATCATCTTCATCATAATAAGCCTCTAAGCTGACATTAATGAGCCTTGCTGTGAGCATTGTTACACCATTCATTCATTTGTTCATTTGTTCGTTGATGTTTTGCTGCTGTCCAATTGTCTGTGTGTGTATCACTTTGATTGTTGTTGAATGTAAAAGAATTCTATGACATATAGCCCGGCAGTCATTTTGTTGGGCAATCAGTCAATGTTGCCATTTAATATTTTAGCTACGAATGCTGTTGCTGACCTGATTTCTATTCAAACTTTGTTAAAAAAAAAAAAAAAAAAATCGTAGCTAAATATAAACGCTTTTGTTCAATTGTTAAATGTAGTTTTTTGAATTGAATGACATGTTGTGTCGTCATGTTAATGCATAAAATTAACTGCAAAACTTCAAGCATTATGTATACGCCATGGGTTCACAAAGCGAACATATGAAATATAATTGAATTATAGACTAAGGGCTTCACAAAAGAAAAGGTTTAAAGCGTGATTGCATACTGAAAATAATTACGCCATATTTGCAGCTCCTGTTGAAATACAAAAATGCTTTGACATGCCTTTCTAACATATTATCTTAATTAATATTCATAATTAAATGAACTTGATACCCTTTCAACTTTCACTTGCCTACCAAAATATACATTAATATTGACCACAAAAAAAAAAAACTATTTGCTATAAGAAAACATGATGCAATATATATAATGCCAAAGAAAACTGTCAACACCTTCAATATTTTACAAGAACATACACAGAGACCGACAGACAGATAAACTCATATTGCAGCACAGCCTGTATGTGTGCGCAGCAATTTGCTGCAAGAAAAACTTAAACAAGACCAATGGCTAAAGTAAATAGAAAGAGGCAGCCGCTAAGCGAAAACCAGAAGAAGAAAAAATACTAAAGGATATATATGTTCTACAGAAACAAAAAGGGTAGAGCAAGAAGTATTTCGAGCTTGAGTTGTGTATCTGCTGAGCAATGTTGGCAATTGCAATGAACTAAGCGATGGCGATGACTTCTGGCGCCCAAGAGGCAATGCATAGCAAATAGTATAGAGCAGAACATGCTTCGGAATCAAACCAAAGTGACTGAACTGCAAGAATTGTCGGCGTATTGTAGGCAAGATTGATGTGGAAATATCAACGAAAGGGTTTGCACATTTTTGCTTATCTTTTTTTTTTTTAAATAGTTTTATGGACAGCTGGACTAAAAGTGTTGCAAGTTATAAATTTTTTTTTGTGGTATAACCGAAGATTTAATACACTACACAAAAAAAATGAATGTTTTAAGTAGATATTCTATAAATTTAAGGAGCTGTTATATTTGAGTTAGAGAAAAGAAAATGCTTGAATCAAACAAAACTAGATAAAACTTAGATACTAAGGAAAGTATGTATGCTACTTTTTATGGTAGTATAGAATCATCCATATATGCAAAGCGTTCAAGAAAAAATGTTGAAAAATCGTCATCTGTAGACTACAGTGCAGAAACGCTATAGTTAATACTTGATACACACTTTCCAAGCTTTTCAGTACAGCTCAATCCAAACTGAATAATGGCGTTGCCCCACACCTGGCTTCTTAGATAGCAAGTGGTATATTCTAGCTTAACAATTAATCGAATTTGGAAGGTACAATCTTGGACCAACTCCATTAAATAAAAGAAGCATCAGCTAACATGCTTATATACAAATTTTGTAGGCTACCTTTAACTTAACTAAACCAAAGCGGAAAAGTCTTTATACACAATAAAGAAGGAACCGAAAAACATCCTTTGTTGTAAAAATTGTGAACAGATTCATGGATTTGCATATTAAACAAAGCATAGACTCGTTTGTTTCAAAATATCTGTATGAAAATATTCAGAACAGTTCACAAAAACAACCCTTCATACTTAAGTGGCAAATAGGACTGTTTCTAGTAAGTTGCTACAGCATTGTTCAGATGATACTCGACAAGGAGGACTGACAGCTATGCCTTCCATTCGCCCCCATCACAGTTGAAGACATCACGGCGCATTAAATAGATATGAAGAACAGAAAGCTTCGAAGCAAATATGAATGAAAAAAATTACCGGAAAAGCGGTGCACTTTTTCGAAAAATCACGAGAGATGTTTTTTGACTGACTGTACCTCTAACGCTTTTCTGGATGGAGCGCAGGCAACAGCTGTGGAATAAGTTAAACATGTTCCAGGCCACAATTGCATTTACCTGAGTCTCGGGTTGCAGATTTATTGCAACAGTGTAAGGTCGCACCTTTTATAAGATCAGGTTTCTTCATGCGAAAGTCTTCCGCAACTATTCTGGCGCTCCTTAATATATGCGAAAGGCGAAGCTTGAATGACACTTTAATGGTCCTAAAATTTTAGATGTTCATAACCTCCAAGCTGCAGCGTACTTTGAGCGACTTAAACAACATTTTAATCAACTAGCTAGGCGCCTAAATAGTTGGCGCAGTAAAATGCAAAACTTTATGACGAGACAGTTCCAGACAAAGCATTTCGTTGACTTGGCCGAAAGATCTCTGACTGCGGTAATTTCGTCATTAGGAAGGACATCAGCTTGAAGAATTTCTGGCAGAGGTATTCATTAAGAAGAAGTATTCTCCTCGCTTTTGTGGGTGATCACAATTTACCAACTGTTACGGCATATGTTGATAGGGGAACATCAGGAAAACAATAATTCCGAAAAATTTTTATGACCTAATGCAGACCGCAATGACAAAACTCCCAGAGTGGACTTCGTCATACAGGCTGGTAGTAAATCGAACAAAGACGAAGTTAATACACCTCACAAATAAAAAATTATTTTCTTTATTCATGGAAAAATAAAAAAGTAGAAAAAATTGGGAAGTGATTCTTAATAATGAAGAAACTATTTATGCCAATTTGTTGCTTGTAGGTTCGAGGTACATGCATACAAGCAAAAAATTGGTACAACAAAAAAGTCGCAAAAACAACATACAACGAAACTATTTATGTGTAAAAGAGACATTGAGAGGAGATGAGCGTTTGGTTCCATCCATCTATCACAGAACTCTGTATCGTATGACTTATAACACCGGATTTAGTAGAACTCATTTTTCACTAATTCCTTCAAGATCTCATTGCGAAAGAGATACAGTTAAACGTAATGCTGTGGCTCAGGGAAACATTTTATTGGCGCATAACTGTCTTTAGACGATACACCCACTCTAAGTTGCCCTATCATACAGAACGGATTATTGCACACTGAAAAAAATATTCTACAAGAAATTAGTTACAATTGCTACCAGTTCATAAACGGATAACATTTCTCAAATTAATATGTTCATCGGAGAGCTCTAAACTTGACAAGAGACTCGGATGAGCTAAGGTTTAGAGAATTCTAAGCAAAACTGCAAGCCACTTTGTAGGCAACATGCTATCCTTTGCTTCATAAAGTCAGCCATCAAAACATAGATCTCTAGGTAAGATTGAAGAGTGCTACGAAACCCAGGCTAATACAACTGCCGACATTCTTTTGGGAAGATGTATCATATTAAAAATTATCAACTTGGTATAACTCAAAGCTCTAGCAACGCTTTGAAACTCATTTAACCCGGCTAAAGGTTTAGGTGCACAGCCATCTTTGATAGAAAATGTAAAACATTTTTATAATGTTGGGAGCTGACTTTTTTTTTACAGAACTTTTGCAGGAGCTATGTTAGTGCTAAATAAGCGGAAGCAGTTTATTTATTTATTTCCCTGGGAGCTAGAAACTCGCACTACTCGGCAGCTTATTCTAGAATACTCTCACACAGTTATAATTTATGGAGGTTACCTGTTTATTGATTATCTTCTTGAAGAAACATTAGTTCACTCAAATTAAGACTTGTCAGATGAGAGGTAGAGTTTCTATGGTATCCTTTGGTATTTTAGACAGCCAAACTTTTATCGAATCGATTGAATATAATTGTTTTCGTGTCTTGCAGAGGTGCCAGCCAGCTTGCATCTACATATGCAGAATGCTTGAGCTGACTGATTCAGTCACATATAAAAATTTACTAATGTGGAAACTGGGTCAATGGCTATATGGATAGAAACTTTATGGAAATGTTTTTTTACTTAATCGGGTGAAAGCTCTCTGGAACATGTTTATGTTTAATCGATACTTTTTTACGCCATACTTCGTTGGATAGAAACTCTATGGAACAATTTTATTGTAATCAAACACCTTCCAGTACAAGTTGTATGAAGTCTTTAATAATAAATAAACTTGTGTCTGTCTTCTTTCAGGCAGGGACCTAAGACTTTCTTACTGATGTTACAACATTTGATTAAAATTTTGAGTATCTAGCAAATTGCTTCACCTAGAAATTAGAGTTGTATAAGTCTTATAGAGGAAAACGATACGAACATAAATATATATTTAATGGAGATTAATATAAGCTATATCTGCATCAAATTGTTATAATAATTTATAATGAACTCAAGAATACTTATGCTTTATAATACCTATTCAATACCTATTTCAATGCGTTACAAATCTGCCGACAATTTAATAATACCCTACTCATATATGTGTAGTATATAATAGAGCAAAGCGGCACTATGGAATTTATAGCAAAGTAAAAGAATTTATTTATTATGCAGCAAAAAATTGCATAAATTCTGGTAAAATAAAAACAAAAGAAAATACACAGAATTTGTGGTGTCTAGAATGTCTATATATAGCTAGAAAAGTGTTAGCAAAGTAAAATAATAATTGAAGATAGCATAAAATCCTTATTTTTATACAAATAAATTCTATACAGTCCTGCATACAAAAAAAAATCTGTAGCAAGAAAATTGTATCTTAAGCTGGACTCAGCAGGCGGCATTAACAACGGCTTTGTTGCAACAAAAGAATATAGAAACAAAGAACGTTAAGAATAACAGCCAGGTAAAAATCCGCTTTTGTCTGTGTCATCTTATAACACCAGCATTGCCAGGACTCAATAGCAATACCATGCCAAACTGTATGTAATTCAATTGAATTGAATTCTGTTTGGCGTCGAAAAATCCAGTTGAAATCTGGCTCGTGTGTCAAGGTAATAACGACGACGACGACGGCATCAACGACAGCTGCAAATATTTTCATTACAAACTGCGTTCAAAGCGACGATGGCAGCGGCGGCCTTTTGTACAAAAGTTGTTGCACAACAATATCTCGGGCAGCCTTTTGAGCCCTTTCAAAACTGAAATTGTTTAACAACGACGACAGGCAACACAACAAAAGCATTGCGAAATGGTCAACACTATTTGCGAGAAAAATAAAATGGGGTAAAGGACTTTTAAGCGAAATGAAGTGGTATAAAGTAGGGGACAACATTCAGTCAGTCAGTTTGTAGCAGTGTGCAGCATGCAACAAAGTTGTCGGCGGTAGGCTTAGTAGCAATATAGGGATTTCACATGCGTATGTGAAAGAATTTGTAAGTGTATGTGAATTTGTAAATATGTCCTTTGCTCTATATCCTTGCTGGATATATATATGTGCCTTTGATATTGCATTCAAAGCTGTGTAAATAGGATTTAAATCCTCAAACTGTGTTGTTATATTCGCAGAAATTGCTGTTGTTGGGTTTTTGATGTTGTTACTTATTTTTTTTTTTATCTTTTAAATCATTTTATACGCTTCATGTGCAGTTTAATAAGTTTGACATGAAGTTTGTCACTTACAAAATATGAAGTCGAAATAATTTATATCTAACTATGCCTCTAAATTAATACTACTTCTTCCAGTTGCAATATATTCTTTCATCGATTATTTAAGAACTTATTAAGCCTTACTAAAATATATTTTTGTAGATAATTGTTTTGCAATTTATGTGTAGCGCATTAAAATTTCGTTGCTATCATAGTTAATATAATTTTTGGATTCATTTTGCTGTTGTCACCATGTTGTGTCGTGTTTTTCGTCTTTGCTTTATTTTTACATGTAAAAGAATCTTTTTTTTTTTGGTTTACTTATTGCTGTGTTAAAAATGCTGTAAAAATTACACTTGAAAGTAAAAACCAAAAAAAAAAAAAAGCGAAGTGCGAGACTCAAATATGCAAAAAATTAAGCACTATACAATGTGAAATTGTCAATTATAGAAGAATTTTTTTGTTAGAGGAGTATTGGAGTGAAATTTTTCTTGTCTAAGCTTATCAACCGGAAATCTTCTGTACACGCGCAGAGACAACATTTTTTCTTTTGCCAATATTAAGATACAAATTAGCGAAATTACGAATCTGGCTTTTAAGAAAAAATTCAAATTTAACACAAATTGATGTCCTCGAAAAATGCAAGGCTGACATCACCGCAATCCAAGAAATCCGATGGATAGGGCAGGGTTGCTCTAAAAAAGCATCCTGTGACATCTACTACAGCTGCCATGCGAGTAAGCACGAATTTGGATGTGGTTTCGTGGTGAGTAGGAAACTACGTGGCCTCGTCTCTAGGTTCACACCTGTTGACGAGCGTCTAGCCGCGATACGCATCAAGGCTAAATATTTTTATATTAGCCTGATTTGTGCGCACGCCCCGACGGAAGAGAAAGACGACGATGCTAAAGATGAATTCTATGAGCGCCTGGAACGCCTGTACGAGCGCTGTCCCAAACACGATGTCAAAATCGTGCTTGGCGATTTCAACGCCAAGATTGGGAAGGAAGGAATCTTTGGCCCAACCGTCGGAAAATTTAGCCTTCACGACACTACCTCCAATAATGGAGAGAGGCTAATCGATTTCGCCGCAGGTCGGAACATGGTAGTTAGTAGTACCAGATTTCAACATCTTAACATCCACAAGGCTACATGGCTGAGTCCTGATCAAAAAACACGCAACCAAATTGATCATGTTCTGATTGACGGAAGGCACGCATCGAGCGTGTTGGACGTGCGAACGTTACGTGGTCCCAACATTGACTCGGACCACTATCTTGTCGCAGCCAAGGTACGCACTAGGCTCAGCGTAGTGCATGCCGCACGTTCCAACATGCAACGAAGGCTAGACGTCGGCAAGCTGCAATCAGAGCAGACCGCCACAGCCTTCTCAAACACACTCTCCCGACTGCTCCGGGAAACCTCTCCGATTTCTCGAGATATATGTGAGCAGTGGACACATATTACCCGCTCCATAGATAGGGCTGCCAAGGATGTCATTGGTTATACAAAACCTGTGAAGAATTCTTGGTACGACGAGGAGTGTCGCAATGCTACTGCAGAGAAGAACGCTTCCTATCAGCGAACTCTGCAGTCGGGAGCAACGCGAGCTGTTAGAGAGCGATATCGAGAGAAACGGAGAGAGGAGAAACGCCTTTTCAGACGCAAGAAAAAGGAGCAAGAAAGGCGGGAGTTTGAGGATGTTGAGATGTTCCGTAACAGAAATGAAGCTCGAAAATTCTACCAAAAGGTCAAGCGTCTGACTGAAGGTTTTAAGCCCGGAGTAACTTTCTGTAAGGATGAGAATGGAAGTCTGGTAACGGATGAACAGGAATCACTGAGATTATGGAGGAGTCATTTCTCCAACCTACTCGGCGATGAAGCGCACAATACCGCCGAAAGAGAAATGACACCGGAACCACCAGTTAATGATGGCACTATTGTAGAGCCACCGGACTATTACGAGGTCGATTCAGTTATTAAAAAGCTGAAAAATAACAAAGCGGCAGGCTCTGATGGGCTGCCAGCTGAGTTATTTAAGACCGGCGGCGAAGAGTTGGTTAGGAGTATGCACCAGCTTTTATGCAAGATATGGTCCGATGAACGCATACCCAATGACTGGAATCTCAGTGTTCTCTGTCCTATCTTTAAGAAAGGAGACCCCGCTGTTTGCGCCAACTACCGCGGAATAAGTCTCCTTTCCATTGGATATAAGACTTTGTCGGGCGTATTGTGTAATAGGCTGAAGCCATATACCGACTCACTGATAGGACGATATCAGTGTGGCTTCAGACCAAAAAGGTCGACCAGTGACCAAATATTCACATTACGCCAAATCTTGGAAAAGACCCGTGAGTTCAACAAAGACACTCACCACCTATTTGTCGATTACAAAGCCGCATTCGACACGCCGATAAGAGCGAAGTTCTTCGACGCCCTGTCTGCACTAGGTATCCCGGCAAAGATTGTCCGTCTTTGCATGGCGACGCTATCTAACACACAAAGCGTTGTCAGGGTGGGGAAAAACCTCTCCGACCCCTTTGATACCAAGAGAGGTTTCAGGCAGGGCGATGCTCTATCGTGCGATTTTTTCAATCTCCTGATGGAATACATCCTACGCCAATGCCCGTACATACAGAGTATGTCGGGCTCGATCTTCCAAAAGGAAGTGATGCTGCTCGCTTACGCCGATGACATCGATATCATCGGTACGCAGGAAAGGCGAGTCAGCAAGGCGTTCTCGGAGATTGAAAAACAGTCTCGGCTCATGGGTCTAGCGGTGAACGAGGACAAGACGAAGTACTTGGTGTCTTCTCGCACTCCGTCAATGCGTCTTGGACGGTCAGTGACGATGGAGAATTTCAACTTCAGTGTTGTAGAAAACTTCGTCTATCTCGGAACAGAGATCACCAGCAACAACAACGTCAGCCTGGAGATCAGGCGAAGAATCACGCTTGCAAACAGATGTTTTTTTGGGCTGAGCAAGCAAATGAGAAGTAAAGCCCTCTCTCGACGGACGAAAATAAAGATATATAAGACGCTGATACTCCCGGTCCTACTGTATGGCGCAGAGGCATGGACCGTGGTTGAGTCGGATGAGACAGCGTTGGAAGTCTTCGAGAGGAAGATTCTTCGCAGGATCTTTGGTCCTATTAGAGTCGGCGACGAGTTTAGGTCCCGCATGAACCGCGAGCTGTACGAGCTATTCAATGAGGTTGACATAGTCCAGCGCATAAAATTCCAGCGGCTGCACTGGGCTGGGCACCTCATTCGAATGGACGAAGGAGCTCCAGCACGCATGGTTTACATGGGGGGCCCAAACTTGATTGGTGGACGCCGACTTAGAGGACGACCGGGCACTCGATGGAATGACCAGGTATGGAGAGACCTCTCCGGTTTCCTACAGATTTTTTTAATGATCTTCCGATCGGTGAATTTAGTTTTTTACATATATGTTCGCTGTAAATATTTTACCCATATATTAAGTAAAGATATAGTTCAAAGAAGAGGTCGACATAATTAAAGAATGATATTGAAGAACTTACCAGTAACACTTGCGGAACTAAGAGAGTCAATCATGGAGGAAGAAAAGCTACAACGAAAGATTGATTCGGAATTCTAGCAACACAATTCAGTCTACACAACGGATGTTATGTGCGTGGCATACGCTTGTTCTTACCCAAAACGCGCGCAGATCCGAAGATAATTACAAAGCATAGATGGCATCTGTCTAAAATTCCTTTTTGAGAGAGTGCACGTTGACTATGCGGTATTATTCTTGGGCAAGTATCTATTTCTGCTGAATAATGATTAAATACAAAAAATATTTAAGCAGCCACATTGAACTTAAACCTGGAATCAACTGCGAAACGGATATAGACAACTCTGTCAGTGCCCTTAACTCAATTCTCGCTGCTGCAACAAAACACTCTACACCACAATTTAATTCACCTCCAACGACAAATCACAGCATAACAAATAGTCATGGTTGCAAAAAAACGCCGCCTAAGAAGAGAATGGCAAAACTTGATATCTCCTGCTGCAAAATTAAGGCTGAAAACAGCTACTTGTGAGCTGACTAAGGCCCTCAAAATTGAAGATAAGCTAGCCCAGAGAAGATACATACATCGAATGTCTCTAACCAAAAAACTCTAAATTTCCGTTATGGAAAGCTCGCGCTACTATTCAGCCACCCGCTGAGGTATCTAAATCCATTAGAGATAATACTGGCAAATGGGCTCGCAGTGATGAAGAAAAGGCTAACATTTTTGTAGCACATCTTAAAAATGTATTTCAGCCAAACGACAGCCAGTCGACAAACGGTTTCGCTCTTCCTCCATATCCGGATAGGAACTATTCAGTACCCCTCCGAATACACACACATGAAGTAAAAAACATAATAAAAAATCAGCTAAACCCAAAAAAGGCTGCAGGTCATGATCTTATTTCTCCAAAAATGATCGTGGAACTACCCAGTCCAGCTATTAATTATATTACCAAACTTTTCAATGCCATTCTAATAAGTGGTTATTTAACCACCCAGTGGAAAAAATCAATCATTGTCATGATCACGAAGCCCGTTAAGAATAAAACTCAGACGGCGTCATATAGAGCCATAAGTCTTCTATCATGTCTGTCCAAGCTCTTCGAAAAGATTTTTCTCACCAAAATAAGCCAGTACACTCAAAATATCATCCCTACCCATCAATTCGGTTTTCGCGAAAAGCATGGCACCATTGAACAAGTGAATCGTATTACCTCAGAGATTCGAACTGCGTTTGAGCACCGTGAATACTGCTCCGCAATCTTTCTCGATATTGCCCAAGCGTTTATTCGAGTTTGGCTCGAGGGGCTTAAGTACAAAATTAAAATATGTTGCTCCCACAAAATACTCACAAGGTTCTTGAGTCCCATCTCAGCGAAAGAACCTTCGTTGTGCGACAAAATGATTTTCTAACAGTAGAGTCGGAAATCAAAGCTGGTGTGCCCCAAGGTAGCGCACTCGGTCCCATGCTATACGTGCTATACACATCAGATATCCCAATTAACCACAACCTCACAACATCAACATTTCCTGATGATACTGCAATATTAAGCAGGTCCCGATGCCCAATACAAGAAACAATTCGACTTGCAGATCACCTCACCCATCTCGAAGAGTGGCTGGGCAACTGACGGATAAAAGTCAATGAACAAAAAAGTAAACACGTTACATTCACGCTCAATAGAGGTACTTGCCCTACGCTAACTCTGAACAATATTACGATCCCACAGGCCAATGAGGTCATGCATCTCGGCATTCATCTCGAAAGACGACTCACATACCGCAAACACATTGAAGCGAAGAAAACACAAATTAAGCTGAAGGCCAACTCCCTACACTGGCTTATTAATTCACGATCACCCTTAAATCTGGATTACAAGGTGTTGCTTTATAACACAGTGGACATACGGATCTCAGCTATGGGGCAATGCAAGCGCCAGCAATCTGGAAATAATTCAAAGAGCTCAATCTAAAATTCTTAGAACAATAACTGGTGCATCATGGTACATTCGAAACGATTGTATTCACAGAGATCTGAATATCCCAACTGTGCAGTCTGAAATAGCTCGAACACAATGAAACTATTCTCAAAAACTCGTCTATCACCCAAAGCCGCTCGCAAGAGCTCTCACTCAACAAAATAACACAACGCGACTCAGGAGAAATGACCTCCCAAGCTCAGTGTTAAGTTCTTAGAGCCGCTGTAAATTACTAGCCTCCATCTGGATGGCTACTACATATTAAAAGTTTAGATTTAAGAATTTATTGTTAATTATTGTAAGTTCTACGAAAAGGAGATACAATAAATAAGAAACTACATAAAACATAAAACTACATAAAAAATTATTGAGTGTAGAGGAAATTTAGAAACTCTTGGTACACCACAGCAATTACTCAGTGATCACGGCATATTATTCAACGCATATCAGTTCAAAGAATTTCTAAATGGCAATGAACTTAGTCATCTTCAAGAAGCTCCATATCTTACCGCAAAAAATGGTCAGGCAGAAAATTTTTAAGAACAAATTAAAAGCATCAAAGTAAACTGCCCGTTTACAAGATTGGCTCATAACTTTCAAAAAATTTAATTGGCATATCGTAAAGCTAATCATTCAGCCAAGTGTAAATCTTCATCTATTTTATTCTTTGGTTGACAGCTGTATCAAGTCTAGAGCTGATTTTACCGCAGAATGTGAAGTCACAGCACGAAATTATATGAAAACAATCTCATTTACCGCCGGAGTGAGTATCGGCTCGTAACTATTTGGGAAAAGTTAAATGGCAGTTCGGTAGAGCATTAATTCGACAAGATTCGTCTAGATGACCCACGACCCTGGAAACACTCCGTTAAATCTCCACAGCTGATCATTCAAATTGCGCAACAGCCTGTGTCAAAGTTTGCTTATTCCAGCAGGAAGAAGCAAACTTTAGTTGCATCAGAATTGGCTTCCAATCCAAGGGCTGTGACGATACCACTTTAGTATTCAACAACATCCAATGAAGTTGGACTACGTCGTTCTACATGGTCCAAAAATACTTCAATTGTTTACCTAGTCTAGCACCAATATAAATGGGCTAAAGATTTGATATGCTTGATACAATCTGCTAGCACTATTGTAGTATGATGCCCGTACAGGACGTTCCAGCATGTCAGAAATAAATGAAAATGATGAATCAGTGATAAAAACTACTATGAAGAACCGTTGAATCACTATTAGATACGGTGTCGGCACATTGGTTTTATCATGCCAACTAACATTCAGAAGGAATTGAAGGAATATGCGGAGGACGTTGACCTCATCGGTATACAGTTACTGTTGACAAGGCGTGCCAGAGATTGAAAACTTGTCACAGCTTATGCGTTTAGTCGTGAAGTACGATTTGTGTCGATGGAGAATTTTAAACTTCAGCGTTTTATTTTCGATGAGATTTATTATATCATCTTGAATCATGTAAAGAACGGTGACTCGCTGGAATATTGCTTATTTAATGATTGAGGAGCTATTATTGACAAAGGTTCTTGAACAATGTTCAGAGAAGAGCTCAGTCTAATTAAAGATGAGATATTGGAGAGCTTACTTGCAACAGTTGTGGATTGAGGATATCTCTGGCTTAGAATACTTAGTGCTCTTTATAACACCATTAGAAGTTGTCACTCTGCAGACAATAAAAAGTACATCATTAATGATATTCTTAATCATTAAGTATTATCTAGTTTTAAGTTAAAAACTATTGAAGGCATGAATGAATTGAATTATTTAATTGAACGTATTAAATATAAAGCTGCTTGCGTATAAGAGGTGAAAAGTCACGAGAGTAGTAACGCTTCTAGAACCACTCTTTAACAAATAAGGCTTTTGATTTCCATTCAATGTTGCAGAAGGAGAATATTTTTTTTAGAGAATCAGTTGACATGTTTCCAACGGGGAGCCCGCAAATTCTTATATTTTAACGTGTGAACCGCCAATTTTATGAAGATTATAAACATGTTCCGATACGAATCCTGTGGAATATTTGAAGGTATATATATATATTCATAATGTATTTTGAATTTTAATAAATAAAAGAATTTTGTCATGCCTTTGGGCTCCTGCGCAACCAAATATCTCTGTGTTACAGCCACGTTTACTGACATTGAAAGCGTGTTTAGCAATTGTCAGCGAAAAGAGAAGTTCCTTACAATCAAAGGATTTTGACATTCTTATTTTTGTCAGCAAAAACTCATGAATTTAAAGTTAATACAACCAAGTAAGTGAATGTTCTGACTAGATTGGAGCTCTATATGATATCCATTTGCAAATGATTTAATCGAACATAAAAATGAACACTTTCTGGTGTCCACTATACCTAATTCTGACTGGTATATATATACTCACAAACTATAAACAGGGTTTTGGAAGTATACCCACTGTGATGTTTATATATTGGTGGCTCATCTAGAGATAACACAAATGAAAAAAAAGAATGTTATCCAATTAATGCCGATCATAATACATACGTACATCGAAGAATGAAGAATGAATATCGCCAGATTCGCAATTTAAAAGAAGCTTGTCGCTGCTTCTTCCCTGATTTTTGCCATGATCGTTCAATTTTTAAATAGCCTCTCGTTTATTATTAGAGCATCACTTTTGATTGAAATCTTTCTGCATTAATTCTTCATAGTGTTTCTTCTAAAACAATGCTCTCTCTTTAAATGAATATTTGCAGAAGAATTAAGTAATACGAAAACTTTAATATTTATCAAACAAACATAAACACATATGCGCGTCGCACACCTGTTATTTGGAAGATACCAGTCGCCAGTGACAAATAATGTATTAAATCATCTACATATAAGACTATTCTATTTTAATGCAAATTGATTTCTCTCACAGTCAAGGCGACACTTAGGCAGTTGCGGCTGACAGCAAACGCCAAGTGTCAAGAGTTGAAATCTGTATTTTTTTTTTTTTTTTTAAGATGTTTTTGCATAAACATAAACCAGAACATGGCAGAACAAAAACACATGCAGCTATAGAGCAACAGAACTTTTTCTGTGTTTGCTTATCGCGTTACGCCATGTCGACTGTTGCGCCATGTCACTTAAACAAAATGGCGGCTGCAGGAAATCTGAAATAACATTTAGACAGACGGCTGGCGAAAAAGTTTGTCTAAGTGAGTGGGGACAAGGAAAGATACGCAGGTATAAGGAAGTTAGCAGCTTTAATACAATTTAAACGCGGAAGAAAATTTTTTTTATATAAAATCTTTGAACAATATCTTCAAGCTATATAGCCTGCGTGCGGTTCCCATTTCAAAATATTTGCAATTGAATGAAAAAAAATATAAAATTACAAATACACAAGAACTAAAAGCAAAATAAAAATTCTTGCAGAATTCTTAATTTTATTTGACTTTATATAAATATAATAAAAACTATTTGTGTGCTATAACCAGACTACGACTCATACTGCTGCTTCTAGTTACCCTGAAGAAATGATGAGGTATCTAGAACATGAAGCCGAACCATTAAAATTTTTAAAAGTACAGCGTTCAACTGTTATCTGAGTGAACTAACCAGTGACAAAAATAAGGACAAGGGAAATATGCACGGAGCATTAAGTCTATATATATGATGCACAAATAAAAGATTAAATTGGAAATTGGGCTGCAAACGGTAGCCAAAAATCTGTAGTATGCATCCTATTGCAAACCCTACAGATATGCACCAAAAACTACTGAATTTCGAGTAGTTCCAATAATTACAAAGAGTCCAAAGTTCAAAAAAGCTACAGGTTATGAGCTAATAGCAACAGAGCAATTAAAAAAATTGTCGTTAAAAGGCATGCCAAGAGTTAACCCTCAAAATTTTTAGAGATAATAATGATATTAAAATCGGTAAAAGATCAAAAGCTACTATAAAGCTATAATAATTTCAAAGGTTTTTGAAAAAGTGATAGTGAAACATTTTACTCCAATCAAAATGGATGTCTTTCATGGGGGCCCAAATTTCATTGGAAGACGATAAATTAGAGTACTTCCGGGCTCCAGGTATGGAGAGATCTCTCTGTCCTTGGCATTTAAAACAACTTGCGTCAGCTTGCACAAACAAACGGAGGCTTCCGCGCATTCCTTCCGCAATGTCCGAAAGACGGATTAGGATCATTTAAGTAGGCATGGTGGAATAATATCACCGGCTGGTTGAACGTGTGCTACAAGACTTTGAGTGCTAAAAAGTACTGCTCAGCTGCGTTATTAGTGATTATACAAGCTTTATATCAAATCTGGCATGACGAATTACTGTAAAAACTGAAAAAGAATTTACCCACTTCTACTATCTAATATACAGGAGCTATATTAGGACTAAGTGTTCCACAGAGCAGTGTTCTTGAGCCCATTTTATATAGTTTATACACCATGGATATGATGGTTATTAGTCTTGTAAGAATGAATAGATAGATAGATATAGATAAGAATGAATATATCTCAATCTTCGGCTTGCTAAACCTTTCTCTAAAATTTTCCAAAATAATTTTTATGTGCTTAAGGAAACAAAAAGTTCAAAAAAGTTTACTGAATCCAAAATTTATCTTTAAATTAGAAAAGTTTTCTTGATCACATCGAAGAGAGTTGTGAGAGATTTAGTCACGGTCATCTGATCGTCCGAATGTTGTTCCACAAGTATTTTGTTGTAATACTTTTCTAGATTCCCGTCTTGATTTCAGTATAGCGGAACATATGGTATCCTTGTCAATGTAATACACTCATTTTTAAAACTAAAATATAAACAACCATCGCTGGCCCTAGGGGACAATCTGTAACATTATGCAGTAGCAACTTGAATCTTAAAACCATGATGTGCGACAACTATGTTTCACCTAGCGAGCCATAGGCCAAAGATGTCCAGCTTAGTGCTGGAATAGCTTAAAATTTTCAATAAAAACTATGTCATTACAATAAGTTGCTATTACTGCAGATTATTCTAGAAAGATGGCTACATTTGAGTGCCGGCAAAATACATATATAGAATATTTTATTAAAACTTAAGTTTATTTAAGTTTAGCCACGAATTTTGCAAATGCTTTAATCATTATTTTAGCATATATATCTGGAAAATCGTAGATCACAATTATCCTGCTTGTACAAACTCAGGCTTTTTTATTAAACTTTTTAAAAAAATTTCAGATTTTTCACGATTTTTATTAAGCTACTCCCCAGCACTGCAACTTGTCATCGATCCGTTGCGTAAGCCGCTTGCAATGGAACTCTAATTTGAAGTTTTTTTTTTCTTTTTTTGAAGCAAGCAGACGAGAAACTGCAACTGAAATTACAACCTGCGGCGACGTACAGTTGAGCTTGAGCACTGGCAAAATACAGTAAGAACATTGCAACATTACACATGGACACATGAAAAAGGAGCAAAGCAAAGGATAAAAATAGTATTTGAAAACATCAGACAGCGCAGGACAAGACAGCAGATAAGCAAAGAAATGCAGCTACAAACGCGCCGGATATTTTGCTGCCACTATTTACTTCTACTTGGAAATGCTGCTGGATATTAAGTGGGTGGCAGTGAAAGTAATCACATAAAA
This sequence comes from Leucophenga maculata, assembly GCA_035044805.1. NCBI lineage: Eukaryota > Metazoa > Arthropoda > Insecta > Diptera > Drosophilidae > Leucophenga > Leucophenga maculata. Next base: position 1,309,937 of record JAWNNP010000761.1, read on the forward strand.
AAAATAAAACGCTGCAATAAATTGCGTGAATGTGCTTGGAAATGTTGTTGGCCGCTCTACTCTACTCCCATTCTAACTAGCCAACAGCTACAGCACTTCAGACTTTGCTGCTTGACTGTGAAATTAATTGGAAGAATATTTCGGTCATGTTGCAACTTCTTTTCGCCATTATTCTTTTCTATTGCGTTTCATGTTTTTGTTTTTGTTTTTGTTTTACTTTTAAGACAATTGTTATGTCAGCGTTGAAGAACTAATTAAAACATTTTGAAAAAGGTAACCCGTGCTGTTTCAAGTTGTTAATGTCGCTTCAAGCTAAAATGGCGAACGTTTTATAAAATATAAAATTGTCATTAAGAATTGTGTAGAAACTTTTTATCTTTCTTTTTGAAAAACCATTAGTCGAATGCGCCATTTAAAAGCTTTTTTGAACTACGTTTCTAATACAAATTAATCGTTCAACTTACTGCACATCCGTTGGCTTCAAACTTTCTTATTGTCTTTGTCAATCAGCGTAAAGTGTCCAATGAGCAACAAATAAAGAAGTTTGAAGAAAAAGTTTTGTGCGTAAAATTTCAACTTTTAGTTTTAAACCGAAGCTTGTATACTCTTATCACACGAGTCAGTTGGACACTTTACACATTTTATGGGTTTTCAATTGAATTTAAGAAAATAGTACAACAAAGTTTCAATTTTAATAAAGCATTATAGTTCATTTTTATTAAAGAAATCTAGTTGATCTTCATTCAGTGTGATTAATGCCTTGTTTGTTTATTCTAAGGTGCCTAGTATCACAGCAGCCAAATATGGAAAAATAGTAAGAACTGCAAACACTGTTTCTCAGTCACAAGTTCTTCAACAAACAGAAAGTGTTCAAAGTACTGAAGGCTGTGCTAATGAAGTTGGTTTTGATGTCAAAGAACCTAACTTTAAGAAAAAATCTCCCTAAGTATTCTACAGTGCTAAACGCCAGAAAGATTCATAGAGAAAAATTTTCTATTGCCTAATTTGTGGCGACTTTAATATTTTAGTAGGTTTGCAATCAGAGAATCCTGCTAATCACTAAATCTTTAAACAAAGATAGCATCTCAAAAGGTAAGAGGCAAGGGAACTCACTTTAACCAAGCAAGCCACAAAATGAGAGCCAATGGGAGTCACTCTAATCAAGCAACCCAAAGAAAATAGAGACCTACTATGTCCACGCCATTGTTTCTGGGTTAAGCTAAAAGTAGGCGTTTGGTGGTATGTGAGATGCTTCTTCGGAAGTCAATTTTTTTTGAGGATGAATCTATAATATTCTTTATCGATTGAAATACTAGATTTATGTTCACTTTTTTCAATATTTTATCAAGGACTACGTAAAATCTCGAGTAGCAAGATTTAATGAAAGTCAAGAATTATTCGAAAATAAGTCCGCCATCTTGGATTGGCTATCTGAGATTTTAAATAAAGTTCGATAGTTAGAAACTGTTTTACGACGAGTGTGCGAATTGGCCTAAAGAAAAATCTTTTGAAATGCGATTTAATTCTATTATTGTTAGGCCCTGTACCGAAGGTACAAGAGCCTATTGGTTTTGTGCAAATGTATGTAACAGGAAGAACTAATTGTCGGAAACCCCCCAAAGTTACCCCCATTATGGTCAGGAGTGATAGAGGAGTCGATATAGACATGTCCGTCTGTCCGTCTGTCCGTCCGTCCGTCCGTCAGTCCGTCTGTGTGAACGAAAGAATCTCGGAAACGGTAATAGATAGAGACTTCGTGTTTTTTGCACTCGACTAGGACTGCTCCGGAATTTCACAAGTTTGTTTTAAAATTTCAGCAAATCAGCAACTGAGTTCATATTTACCATCTTTCTAAGTACTTGTTGGTACAAAATGTTTCTATATACATTACCTGTAAGAAAAAAGAAAACAAAATGGAAAATTAATAATCAAATTTATCATCAAGTTAATATAAATGTTAAGGTATGTTCACAAAGTGCCAGTTATCTTGCAGTATTAAATATTTTTAAAATTTGTACATATTTAAAACTATTTTCAATGCAATGCACATTGGGCCATGATCGCCGAGTTTTTCTTTACCAGTGGGAATATTAGGAGAAGAGGGATCTGTATCTCACAAGGAAGACTACAAAAATTATAGATTAATTCATAGCAGGAAATCTCTAGTAGATCAGCTAATTTATAAGACTTGTTTTATAGAGTGCTAGATTCTTCAGATCCAATTATTTCTAGCATAAGCTTTAAAACTCGAGAACGCAATAGAAAACGACTCATAATGCCAAATGTTTTTAGCCCCTGAACTCAAACACGATGATGGTGTTTTAATATAGTGTTTTCTTTAGTCTCTGTATAGAGACTAACAATAATTTTTCAAATCTTAAATCTAGTTGTGTATTACACTAAGCCCCTCGGTTGGAGACTTATGTAGTTACAGCGGCCCTAAGAGCACATCACAGAGGTCATTTCTCCTGAGTCGCGTTTGTATATGGAGTAAGGTTAGAGATCTTACGAGTGGATTAGGGTGAGAGTTAAGTTTGCATTCATAGTTCTGCTTGAATCGATCTTATTCAGTTTTCACAGTTGGGATGTTAAGATCATTGAGAATGTGAGTATTGCGAATATACCAAGGTGCTTCGGTGAGAGTTCTAAGTATTTGATTGATTGAGCTCTTTGTATAATATCCACGTTACTGGAACTCGCATTGGCCCATAATTGTGAGCCGTACGTCCAAATAGGCTTTATTACGGAGTTGTAAAGAAGTAATTTGTAGTCCAAGCTTAAGGGGGACCGCGGATTTATAAGCCAGTGTAGGGAGTTGGCTTTTAGCTGTATTTGTGTTTTCTTTGCTACAATATGTTTACGATAAGTGAGCCGTCTTTCGAGATGAATGCCGAGATGCACGACAATGTTGTTGGACAAGTACCTCTGTTTAGAGTGAATGTGACGTGTTTGCTTTTTTGCTCATTAACTTTTAAACGCCAGTTAGCTAGCCACTCCTCGAGAAGAATTGGGCATCGAGATCTACTTAAGATTGCTGTGTCATCAGCAAATGTGGATTATGTAAGACTGTGATCCGTTGGTATGTCTGATGTCTATAGAACATATACCGAGAATGCTGCCTTGGGGTACTCAAGCTTTAATTTCAGACTCCTGTATTATGTAGTTATTCTGACGTACTGTGAATGCTCTATTGCTGAGTTATGATTCTAGAATTTTGTGTATATTTTGGGGAATCATTACTTTTATTTTGTACTTAAGTCCGTCTAGTCAAACGCGATAAAATGCTTGAGCTACATCGAGAAAGGTTGCGGAACAAAATTCGCGGAGTTCGAACGCTGTGCTAATCTCTGAGGTTATTCGGCTTAGCTGTTCTATAGTGCCATGGTTTTCACGAAACCCTAATTGGTGGGTGGGATTAACGTTCTACTTTTCGAACAGTTTGGATAGGCAGGATAGTAGGCTTATGGGTCTATATGACGCTGCCTGTGTTTTATCCTTTCCGGATTTTGGTATCATGACTATGACCGATTTCATCCACTGAGTTGGAAAATATCCGCACTTAAAAATCGCGTTGTACAGTTTTGTGATATATGTCACAGCTGAGCTGTGAAGCTCCATGATCATTTTTGGGGAAATTAAATCATGAACTGCAGCCTTCTAGGAATTGAGTTGGGCTTTTATCACTTTATGAACTTCGTGTTTGTGAACTCTGATGGGTTCAGAGTTGTTTGTATTCGAAGGAGAGGGAAGAACAAAAGCGGATTTGGCTGAAAAACAGTTCTTAAATGGTTTGCAAAAACTTCCGCTTTTTCTATGTCCATGCGTGAACACTTTCCAGTGTGGTCTCTTATAGGTGTAGAGACTTTAGCCGGTGGTTTAATGTCTGCACGCGCTTTCCACAGGGGAAACTTAGAGCTTGTTGGAGAAAGACGTTCGTTGCATTGTCTCTGAGTGAGTTTTTTCTCAATCTTTAGATTGTGCTTAGAGGTTGGAGATCTTAGACACTGCCAATCCCTTCTTTACCTTCACCAGAAGCTATAGCTACAACAGCTATACATTGATGATATGCTTACAAGTAAAAGGTCATCCCAGTAGTACAAAAATCTAGGCTCTAAGACTAGCGGCATTGTAGAGTCCTAATGGTGTTTGGTATCGTTCAGATGCTGATTTTCGAATCATATAAGAACGATGCATTATAGTGTTGACAACTTGGCCATCTTGACATCACCGCATAATCGGCAAAGCCGCAGATCACGAAAATGTGTGCAGTCGTACAATTAAGTCTTTGCCGAAGAGCGCGCCTCAGCTGCTGACATCGAACTTCAATGCTATTGTAATGGTGCAATACTTTCCGAGGATTTGGAAAAAAGCAATCGTAACGATGATTCATAAATCTTGCAAGCTCAGGCATGATCCCGAATTATATCAATCTAACGCCATCGAAAGTATGGAAAAGACTAAACGTCGTCAGAATTGCAAGCATTGCTGTATACCGGAAACTCATTCCGGCTTACCAGTTTAAATTTGGCACTTGGATAGCTTTACAGATCTGTTAGCCATGCATTTGAGGCCTTGCAGTAAAAAATGTTCTGCAATGCTGTGTTTGTGGACATCGCTCAAGCTTTTAATCGGGTGTGGCATCCCGGATTGCTTGCTGTAGTAAATGGTCTGCCATCTGCCATACTTTGCCTTGATCCGATCTTGCATTCGGTTTGAGCTAAAATAGCAGACGGTAGCGAGCTGGACCCGTTGCTCTTTAAACTCTTCGCTACCGTCTAGCACCCCGAGCAACCATGATGGGTGTGCCTATATAAAAAAAAGGACTTTCCCCAGTTTTTATATTAAATGGCTGTGCATTACTCAAGCAAATAAGGCGCCATATCTTAGGATAATCCGGAATAAAAAAATTTACTCTCGCAAGCCATATTAAGAATAAAAACATGGATGTTAAACAGTCGCATTAAGCGCCTACTATATTACGAATGAGCGATATGCAGGCATGTCATAGCTTCGGCCTCAAAGTCGGTGTAAAGTTTATTTAATTTTAGACAGTAGAATGAATAAATATCCCAAATAATCTTTACGCCTTTTTAATTTCGTATTACATAACTTTTGAAACCCTTAACTTGACCCCTTTTCTCGTTTTTTTTTTTTAAAGAAACAGTTTAGGAAAATCGGTGAAAGTCATGTGTCGAGCATACAAACGGATGATGAGTTTAAATAGATGAGATGAGTTTCGAGTTGTAATGAAGGGACTGTTTGACTATAACACATTTCCGTAAGCTAACTCAGCTGCCCTTGTCAAGCTGTTGAAGGATATTTGTGCATATAAAAGAAGCCAAGCTAAGTATTTATGCCAGAAGTAAACATAACAAATAATTCGTAGTTGAGTTCCTTCTTCTATTTTGCCCGTATTTTTTCGTTTTTTCTGCTCGAGTTTTTAAAAGTAATTGAATTTTTTTTTTCTTTCCACTATTTAATAACATTTCCTTTCAGAATTTAATTTTCACTGCCTCGCTTTTCGTTAGCCGCCATTAATAAGCTCAGCTGAGCAAGCTTCGACATTCTAAAAGGAAAGTTTGATGTAATTGAAACGCCCCGCAAAACACGCAGTGCATTTTAATTTGTTGCCACTGTTTGCCCAGCTGTCTGAATGACACACGAAGTCGAATGAGTGACTGGGCGGGTGGGTTAGCATTTGGTTGCAATGGGAATATGTCTGCTAATGCACGCAAAAATCCAACCGCAAAGCATGCCACACACGACGACAAGGACAACGTTAAGCAAAAAAAAAAAAGAAACTGTATTACAGAAAGGACAAATATATTTATACGAGCAGCGCATCTAACCGCAGAGCAGTGCAAAATGTCCCAGCGGTCGCCGACACTCATATGAATGACTGTCGTTGGAAGGACGAGGTGTGGTTTGCGGTGGCGTTGGCAAATTATGAAATATGAGTTTAGTACATGGTTAGCAATTATTTTAGCTTTAATTATCGCGGCTTACAGAAACCAAAATTGAAATGAAACCTTATGAAAATCAAATGTAATTTTCTGTCAAAATGAATGGAATGAAATGATTTACTAGAAAAAAATATTCTTTGGAAATTATAAATTTTCCCCATAGTTGGCTGTCTAAAATGGCGTATATCAAAAGCGCACTGAAATTTGAAGCAGCATAAATTATTGCTAATTACTTTGAAATATGATTATTGGTTTTAGAAATTTTCTTATTATTTGATAAAAAATTTTTAAATTTTTAATAATGAGCGAGCTTAACAAATGTAGTGTCGCTCGCTGAAAGTATGACTCGGATAGCATTTTCTTTGTTTAAAAGGATTAAAAGTTCAATTTAAAGTTCAAAATCCAGTAACAAAAAATATTCAAAAAATAGAAATCCTTCTTGTCAATTTAGGGAATGCGAGAAACGTGTTAATAAAATTGATATTAAAAAACCCACCTAAAAGAGCTTTTTGAATTTGAAGGTATTGATGAAATATTACCAAATACGGGAAAGAAAAATCGATCCACGCTATTGATTTGTCTTCAGAAAACAAATGAGTTCATTGACATCACAAAAGAAGAACATTTTAACAGATTTGAGTTCACATTGTGAGAAAAGTTGTTGACTGCCATTCACTGGGGAATGGCCAACAATGATTCTTGTAACAAACGGTCCAAGCAACTTACACGTCCTATAATAAGGGGTTGGTGCGCTGGGCTTAGAACCCGCCACTTAAAAAACAAAAAAAACCTCCAATAAATACTAGTAGGAAGCCTAGGAAGGAACAGTATGTTGACGACCCCCGCAAACGATATAACGATCACGATTTAAGGATATGCACCTGGAAAGTCCGCACCCTTAATTGGGTTGATGTCCTCGAAAGATGCAAGGCTGACATCACCGCAATCCAAGAAATCCGATGAATAGGACAGGGTTGCTATAAAAAAGCATCCTGTGACATCTACTACAGCTGCTTCGACACGCCGATACGATCAAAGTTTTTGGATACCCTGTCTGCACTAGGAATCCCGGGAAAGATTGTTCGTCTTTCTAACACACAAAACGTTGTCAGGTTGGGGAAAAACCTCTCCGACCCCTATGATACCAAGAGAGGTTTCAGGCAGGCCGATGCTCTGTCTTGCGATTTTTTCAATCTCCTGATGGAATACATCCTACGCCTGTGCCAGTACATACCGAGTATGTCGGGCTCGATCTTTCAAAAGGAACTGATGCTGCTCGCGAACGCCGATGACATCGATATCATCGGCACGCAGGAACGGCGAGTCGTTCTCGGGGATTGAAAAACAGTCTCGGCTCATGGGTCTAGCGGTGAACTAGGACAAGACGAAGTACTTGGTGTCTTCTCGCACTTCGTCAATGCGTCTTGGACGGTCAGTGACGATGGAGAATTTCAACTTCAGTGTTGTAGAAAACTTCGTCTATCTTGGAACAGAGATAACCAGCAACAACAACGTCAGCCTGGAGATCAGGCGAAGAATCACGCTTGCAAATAGATGCTTTTTTGGGCTGAGCAAGCAAATGAGAAGTAAGACGAATTTTAAGATCTATAAGACGCTGATACTCCCGGTCTTATTGTATGGCGCGGAGGCATGAATCGTGATTGAGTCGGATGAGACAGCGTTGGAAGTCTTCTAAAGGAAGATTCTTCACAGGATTTTTGGTCCTAATAGAGTTGGCGACGAGTTTAGGTCCCGCATGAACTGCGAGCTACACGAGCTATTCGATGAGGACGACATAGTCCAGCGCATAAAATTCCAGAGGCTGCACTGGGCTGGGCACCTCATTCGAATGGATGAAAGAGCTTCAGCACGCATGGTTTACATGGGGGGCCCAAACTTTATTGGTGGACGCCGACATAGAGGACGACCGAGCACTCGTTGGAATGACCAGGTATGGAGAGATCTCTCCGTACTTGGCATTCAAAACTGACTGGCGCCAGCACGCACAAGATTATGGAGGCTGGCTCACCTTTATAGACGCGGCCATGACTGGTAGACGGTTGACTTAAGTAATTAAGTAAGGACTAACAACAAACTTTAAACGACAGTTGCAATTGGTCCCTAATGATTTATTATATTATTGATATAACTTAGCTTAGAAATCTAGCTTTAATTCGATATATCAGATGCACTGCCTTTTTTTGAGGAAGTGGCAAAGTGAAAGATTCTTTCCAAAGAGATCGAAACTTGGATAACCTTAAAGGTTGAAAAGAATCGATAACGGGAAACAAATAGAACTATATATAAACTCAATGCCCAGATTTGGAATTCTAATTTCCTCACTTATTGGAGATGATTTGACTGAGTTTAGAACACAACCACCAGAGCGAATGAAACGACAGTTTCTAAAAGAAATAAAATTATCCCAAAATAATTCTGAATTAAAGATATGTGGTTGAAGCTAAGATCCATTGAGACAATAATAAAAGCACTAAAAGAAAAACTATTTAAATACAATTTACAACTGCAGTGAAATAGAAGGCAGTTCAACCCCATTCTGTGCAAAAGTACGTTTATTTTTATTCATATTCCTTGAAAGTCGAAATTGTATGAGAATACGAAAAGTTAAATGTAGACACAGATATATTAAGTTTAGAGCATTAAAGGGAAGAATTTATGTAAAACTTAATAATGTCTTCAGTCGTGTCGGAAGACAGACGAGATATGAACACCTCGGAGCAGTCCACCAAAAAGAGTTACTGGTAACACATGTTGAAGGTTCAAGGTTGAGAGCAGTCTTAGTCTTGGTAGTGGCAATTTCCAAAGGCACCATCAATGACGTCACTGGCTCAGAAAAAAGAATAGCAGTATTAACTACAACATTTTCATGAAACAGTGATAAAAATACTGGCGCATTAATAGGCATGTTTAACGTTAAGAGTTCATCTTAAGAAGGTGCTACGAACGACTACTTATGCTTGGGTGAATTTCTCTTCTTTTGTTTAGGCGAAGTATGTAGACACTTAAAATGATTAAATGACTTTTCAAATCATTTTACCAATTTATTTTGCAATGGAACAAGACTCACAACGATAATTATAGAAAAGTGAGATTGCAAGGATATTCTGTTTCCAACTGACTTGTCGTTTAATTGCCTAGACCCTTAGACCCAGATACAACTACAAACTTTTCAAGGATATGCAGCTTTATTTTAAGGCGCCGTGTATTCTCCTTACATAACCTACAACGTTCTGAAAACACATTATAAATATTCACACGTACATATATTAAAGGTATTTACATTTCGTACACCATTATGCCAACAAACGTAACCAGCTGAAATACTTCTGTTGCTTTGAGATCACATTGGCACATATGAGGAATGTCAGAAAAAGTATAAAAAAAAGTATACAAAAAAAATAATCATCAACCAAAAAAGTACAAAAAGCGACCAAACGTGCTAATGTGGCACGTCTAACAAATTCAAAGACAGTCCAACCGATGGATAGACAGAGCTCATGCAAACATACGTTGCGTATGAGTAATGTGGTTTTAACTCATATCTGCTTTGCGTCTCTATGCAGGCACGTACCTAGCTAGCGATGTAAATATAATTTACGAAAATTAAATTATGAGCTTGCCAGCTAACGCTCCAGATACAATACCTAACATACTCGTATCTAACTCTACTTTTGATTTTAGACTAAACGAAATTTAATTAGACACACTTGGCAACGACCATGATGAGGCGGCTGACATTGAAGGCAGCAGCGGCGTTGCCTCATGAGGCGCTCTTTTAATTTCATTCTAAGCGTTTTTCCTTAATTGTGGCAACACTACGAATGGCATCTAACGACAGACAGACAGTCAGACAGACAGACGGACAAATAGACAAGTGGGTGTTGCTGTCATTTTGTATGCGATTTGTTGATGTTGCTTCTGCTGCTAGTCTCCTGTGCTTTTTGGCAATTAATTTATGCTCATTAGTGTATGTAGTACAAATAAACAAAGCGTTGGCAGCGCATTGTTAAACATTTATGCTTGTAATGCTGTGTGACAGAAGACAGTAGTATGTGGTGGCACAGCAGATACATACGAACATTTGCTGTGTCTAATGCATATCTCCAATGATTTATTATTAGGTAGAGAGAAAATTATTCACGCGTTCTCAGCAAATAAAGATTAATGACGGGGCGTCGAAATTTTCGCTGTTTGACACGAAAACATATATGCAGACGCAGCAAAATGGCGAAGAGCATGTCTGTCTAGCTTGAACTGAACTGAACTGACTGAGCTGAACTAAGCTGAGTAGTATCTGCCGTTGATATTATTACGAGGCGTCTGTATTTATATTTATGTTGGTTTATACAGGGTGACAATAGCAAATTTTTGAGTTATGCTAAGTATTTACATGCTCAGTTTAATTTCACATTTTAATTAGCTAATTGTGCAAGCAATCGATAATACCATCATGAAATTGCTTAAAAAAATTTGTTTTGATAAATTAAAAGAAAACTTTGACTAAAAATTTTTAAGCAACATTTTTAATTGAGTTGCCGTAGGAATAATTTATTAGGAACATGTAAAAGTAAAAGTGTAAACAAAAATTAGGAAACATAGAAATTAATGCTAAACAGTACAAAAAATAACAAATGAATAATACAAGTGCGAGAAGTCGGAATAGATATAGAGAGTGTGAACTTGGAGGACACCTACAACCGAGACAAAATTGCTTGGGCAACCATGTTGTTGGAATATGTTTTTATTATTTGTTTTTAATAACTTAACTTCAACTTGACTCATCTGTGGGAGCAAGAGAGATGCATTAATATGGGGTTTATATGGACTTTTATCCTTAAACTTGGTGGGGTGATTAACTTAAGACCGTAAGAAGCCCCCATACCTAAACTTAGATTAATATCTCTTCTAATAGTTTTACCCAGATGACTCTAGTTGCAACAACGAGATTCTAGCCATTTTTACTTTAATCTTAAGCTTTCAAGCATAAGAACACGAAAATGAAATTTTCTAATCTGATTAAAACTGAGTTTTAGCAAGTAATAAAAACTGGATATTCAGTATAGATAAGGCAACATTAGGTGAGTAATTTAAAAAAAAAAAATTTTTCAAAATAGATCAAAAATTATTTGATATATTGTATGTACAAATTGGAAGATGTTGTCGTTTTCAGAAGTTCACATGGTGACAAAAGTTGTTGACTTGGGAATGTTCAAAAATGATTTTTGTGTAAACGGTACAAGCAGCTCACAACCTTCCGCTAGAACACATATCACTTGGGTAACCTCTGAATAGCTGTTTGGAGGTGGGCAAGCTGTGAAAAGGCGATGGTATGACAAGGAATGTCGCTATGCAAATGCCTATCAGCGAACTCAGTTAGAGAGCGAAATCGAGAGAAATCGAGAGAAACGGAGAGAGGAGAAACGCCTTTTCAGACGCAAGAAAAAGGAGCAAGAAAGCCAACAGTTTGAGGAAAGTTTATGTGACAGATATGAAACTCAAGAATTCTTTCATAAGGTCAAGCGTCTATACGACGATTTTAAGACTGTAGTAACTTTCTGTAAAGACGAAAGTGGAAAACTGGGTACAAGTGCACAGGAATTACTGAGATTATAGAGTAGTCAATTTTTAAACCTACTTGGAGATGTTGAAATGGAATCGGAACCACCAATTAATGATTGCACTATTGTAGAGCGAACGGACTATAACTAGTTCGATTCGATTATTAAAAAGCTAAAAAATAACGAAGCGAAAGAATCTAATAGGTTGCCAACTGAGTTTTTTAAGACCGGCGGCGAACAGTTGGTTAGGAGTATGCATCAACTTTTATGCAAGATATGGTCCGAAGAACGCAAACTTATGGCAGGAATCGCAATGTTCTATGTCCTATTTTTAAAGGAAATACCGCTTTCTGCGCCAACTACTGTGGAATAAGTCTTCTTTCCAACTGTCGCCCTTATTGTGTAATAGGCTAAAGCCATATACGGATTCACGGACGATATCAGTGTGGCTTCAGACCAAAAAGGAGAACCATTGACCAATTATGCACATTACGCAAAATCTTTGAAAAGAACCGTGATTTTAAGAAAGACACACCACCTATATGTGGACTATAAGACCGCTTTCGACACGCTGAAACGTCTGCACTAGGTATCCCGGCAAAGACTGTCCGTCTTTCAATGACAACGCTTTCTCACACACAAAGCGTTGTCAGAGTGAAGAAAAACTTCTCCGACCCCTTTGATAACAAGAGAGGTTTCAGGCATGGCGATGCTTTGTCGTGTGATTTTTTCAATCTTCTAATGGAATACATCCTACGCCAGTGCCCGTACATACAGAGTATGTCGGGCTCGATCTTCCAAAACGAAGTGATGCTTCTCGTTTACGCCGATGACATCGAAATCATCGGTACACAAGAACGGATATGGCAATCCTTCTCGGAGATGGCAAACATTCTCGACCAAAGGGTCTAGCGGTGAATGAGGGCAAGACGAAGCACTTGGTTTCTTCTCGTACGCCATCATAGTTTTTTTGGACGGTCATTGACGATGGAGAATTTCAACTTCAATGTTGTACAAAACTTTGTCTATCTTGGATCCGAAATAACCAGCAACAACAACGTCATCCTGGCGATAAGGCGAAGAATCACGTATGCAAATATATGCTATTTTCCGCTTAGCAAGCAAATACTCCCGGTCCCACTGTATGGCGCAGAGGCATGGACTGTAATTGAGTCAGCTGGAACGGCTTTGAAAGTCTGCAAGAAAGATTTTCTCCTTTTTTTTGGTTCCTATTAGAGTCGGCGATCAGTTCAGGTCCTGTATGAACCGCGAGTAGTATAAACTATTCAATCAGATTGATATAGTCCAGCGCATAAAATTCCAGTGCTTGAACTGGAATGGTCACTTCATTCGAATAAATGAAAGAGCTCCAGCACCTAAGGTTTACACATTGCCCAAACTTGATTAGTGTACGACGTAATTGAGAACGACCGGCACGCGTTGGAATGGGCAAAACATCAAATACCAAAGCAGCAGCTGGTGCGGCCATGCGGCCATGGCCGAACGACGGTTGAAGGCCAGCTAAGTAAGATTCGTCGATGGCGCTGGCTATATGTTGTAACCATTAAACGAATCTTCCCTGATTGAAAATTTATATTAATAATAGATTTGTTTTTGTAAATATACCAAAACGTGTGTATATGTCCTTAAAGCCAGAACTTTTATTTTGGTTCATGCCAAAAATATAATAATGAAGGTTAGAAGGTTTATTGCTGGATTAGAATATATAAATGAAACATTAATTTAATTAAAACACCCTTTAGAATGTTTTTCATACGGAAAAGCTATTTTAAACTTTGAGGATGATGCCCTATTAAATAAATTTGTAGCATCCATTCTCAAGAAGGCACCCTATGAAAGCTGATATCAACTTAAGAAGCGTACCCCATGTATAATTCAGTAATTGAGCGATGAGTGTATATAGTGACTACCCCAACAAGTATGAATATTTTTTAGGTTTGGCTCTAATATTAGCATATGAACTGGGTTGCTGTGAGATAGATGTGGACTGACAGATGGTCAGTTTGACACACGGATTATAAGACTGATGCACATTTAAATATCGTGCGTGTCGTGATCAATATCATTCTTTTTGAAGGAAAAATACCTACTGAAACTTTTTCAAGGACCATGGAGAAAATGTTATGAACTGAATGAACATGTCTAAGCGGTGTCATTAGATTGATGGACATTTAACTTTAAGAACAAAATACATTCATACTTTTCAGACGTTTTTCATTAGTATAAGTAGCCACAAGTCGGCCTATGTCTGCTTCACGCTAAGCCCGTTCAGCGGACTGATACTGTCAAATACCTTGGCATCATACTGGACCGCAGGCATACATTTGCTGCCCATATAACAGCTTTTACGTGCAGTAAATTGTCGCTTAGGAATAAGTTTACCGTTTACAAACAGATCATTGCGCCGATGTGGAAATAAGGCTATTCAATCTGGGGCATATCGAATGACAACCAAATTGTGAGCCTACTGGCAAAAGGGCACCAGCCGAGAGACCTTATACTGCACACACGCAGAGCCAGGTCAATCAGATAAAGGCGGATGCACTCGCCCTCACCGAACACCTAACACCAAATGTATTAAATATATAAAAAATATATAATATATAAAAAAAAATATTTTTCAAATAAAACAATTACTGAAAACAATTTATAACTAGCTTGAGCTCTTTTTATATATTTTTTTTTAGTATGAATAATACTAAGTGCACAGGAAACATCGTGCTTTCTGGAATGGAAAGCAAGCAGTGTTTGTCATTTGATAAACGATGTTTCGTAACTAAAGTACTTAGAACACTTTTTTTAATTGACATGATATTGGTAAAACTTGCAATGGAACAGCCAGAAGTCTGATGGAAGTATGTAGCTGAATTTGTAACAATTGTCTCCATAGCTCTCTCAATCATATGTTTTCAAAGAAGTTCTTATATTTGAAAAATTTGTGTGCAAAATGAATATAAAAAACTTAATAATAAGTGTAAGAACTCTCCTAGCGCTGGAAAATACGTTGAACAATTTAAGTAAAAACCGGAAACTTTTTCAAGCTCGATTGTTGGTTTTTTTTGTAAACAATTTTTTAAAGCATCACCCTGTCACTTCTATTGCCATTTTGTGCACTTGATTGGTGCATATGTTTGCTTGTTCGTCTGTGGCTTCCATGGTTTCCAGCGACATTTCACCATTTCTGTAGCACTTCCCACTTTTGCCACTTATGAATCTGTTTCGAGGTTATCAAATGTTTCCACTTTAATTTGCTCAGAGTATGGCGTTGTAACTCGTCACATTTTATGCAGTTAAGCGTGAAATTTATGCGTTTCTATTTGTCTATACATCTAGCTATCCATCTATCTATAGATTTACTATACATATAGAACTAGAAATATAAATATTTGTTTGTATATTTTACGCCATATATAGTATATATTTATATACACACATATATCTGTGTTTGTTTGATTCATGATATGTAAATTTCATGTGGCCTAACCTCTGACATGTGCATGAAAAATTCGTATTTGTAATAGCTTATTGGATTCAACAAGTTAAATGCGCTAAGCTAAAGTTTGAAAGGAAAATCGTTTGATGAAAAAGGTGTAAATGAAAGTGTGGAAGGAATTTATATATAAAAATGAAGTAAATGGAGAAGAAAAGCAATTGAATTTAACTTTAATTTGAAAGTAAAGATTATTTCAATTCAATCTTCTTTTTTTTATGACAAGGTACATTCCCTTCTGACTTGTCTTTACATTAAAAGCCAAGTAACACATTTCTATCAATTGTCTTGCAAACGTTACAAATATTTTCACTACACAATTTGATTATGCACTGTTAACAACTATAAAAGTAGTCAATATGAACAGCATTTATGTAAAAAAAAAAAATTTATTTTGTCAATTAGTAAATCGAACAATAAAACACAATCAGCTACTCGGCACACTCAACTCAATTTTAAACTAATAAATAATAAATTTACAATGTATATCAATTGTATTTCAAATAATTTAATTTTATTAAAATCCAGCAATAAATCTAAAAACAAAACTAAACTAACTCGAAAATCAAAAATACTATTTTCAATTTGTATAATTTCTAGCCAAACATGCAAAAATTCCTTAAAATATTTGTTGAAAAATTAATTTTGCTGTCGTAAAAGGAAAATTTAATTAAATAGCAATGTGTACGCTACAAACTCGTAGACTCAACAGCAACAACAACGACAGCAATTGAATGAATATTTGGTAATAATTTGTAAAACTAAATGCGTCAGGTTTTTAGTCTGCCATAAACAAATTGAATCAAATTCAATTGTGCTGCTCAGAATCCCAATGCGAAAGTATGCTAAACTCATTTTTTAATGGAATTTTGTCTTTTCATTTTGGGCAGTCATTTAGTTGTGCAAAGGAATGCAATAAAATATTTATTTAAATATTATATCAATAAGTGAGCAATTTGGTGCAACTATTTAATTTAATATTCTTCGTTTGGAAAATTCTTAGTTCTAGCAAATGACAAGAGTTGTAGGAGTTCAAGGTACTGGTTTGGTATGCTGTTGAAATATTTTGTAATTGAAAATTGTTCGTAATTTTCTTTCAATTCAATTTATATTAGTCATATGCAGTGCAATTTTATATCGGGAAACACTTTATTGCAGGCGTATTGTTCATTGTGTATTACAAATTTTCTTTTTCTTGAAGTAAGTAGATACCATGCCGGATACTTCCTTTCAACAATTTTTTGACTGCTACTTTTAGTTGAGAATTATTAATATTTTCAAAGCAATATGATAAATGTCTCAGATACTCGTTAGTCTGAATAGTTTGAGTTGCCATTTTTGTATAAAAACTTTATTCCAAACAATGTCAATTTGAAATTTGTAAAAAAAGCGCATATGGCAATAAACTTCAAATGTTTATCTTGCTTTTTCCTACTTTTCTCTGCCCTTAAAGCTATGTGAAAAATGACAGGAAAATTCTCCCTCGTAAAATTTTCTCTTATACTCTGGCTGAGGGCCAGATCAGCACATGTCATGAGATTGAATTGAACGCTTCTTTTATTTCATTCTAAGTTTTGGAGATATCGGTCTGAAACTCTGTGTGAAAAGTTTCCGAAACCCTTAGCAGATTCATACATTTATATACTCTTTACCCTGTACTAATATGGTGAAACAATATTTTAAGTAAGACAAAGTTTGAGATGTATTAAGACCCAAAACAATTTGTTAACATATTCTCCAGATTTTGAAAATGAATTTGCTCAACATTGGTCTGAATGTTCCACAGACGGGAATGAAATAAATTCTCGACTTTGAGTACAAGCCCAATAGCCTCACCTTGTCAGACAGACAGCTTGAAAATAGTTTTACAGAATATGACTTTGCAAACAGGCAAAGGTGATCGTTTATGGCATAACGGCTCTATGCTTAAGCAGATGTCACCTTATGCAAAGGTTAGGCTCTTGGGCGTATAACCATCAACAAGTGTATCCAGTTTTTGTCCGATCTAGATCTTGTCTTAGCCAAAATGAGAAATGAAAAGAGAAAATGATAGCGCTTAGGATTGTATGAGTCCAAATCAAGTAGGATTTAAATCTATACACTGTACAATGGATTCCCAGTTATATTTGCAGTATTTCGTGTCTGTTGCTGGTGTGCTAAGTCGCAAGTACACCTGCCTACCACACTGCAGCTCGACGATGAATTAATGCATTTCCAACATCTTCGACCAAATCAATTTTGACCAAAACTGGTTTATCGAGCATGGAAGGCAAAATAATGGCATCTACTTATACCTAAAATGTTTTGCTCACCAACCAACTCCTTCAAAGCGTAGTACGTAAAGCTGTTAACCCAAAAAAGGATGTACAAGTGTCTATCTACAAAACGATGATGTTCCTCTCTTTCTAAAGAGTTCCACGTCAATCCTCTACCAACGGTTAAAAAGTTCACAGCTCCGCCTTGGCTTTTCAACGACGGAACAAAAATCGAATATATCACTGCATATGCATATGTTGATCATCAAAGCAATATGTTGACATCAGGATGGCTCCCGGAATATTTTTTCTATATTCTCAGCAAAAGCAGTAGCCATTCAAAAGGCAATAAATTATGCTGAAAATAATTATTGTCTCTACTAATTGTTATCTCTACTGATAGTCAATCGGTAGTAGAAGCTGTTGGCAATATTAGAAACTCAAATCCAACAATTGATATAATTAGAAATGCTCTTATACTCTCTCCGGGTAAACTTCAACTTTTCTGGCTTTCTAGCCATTACGTACTGCGAATGAATTAGGCGATGCAGCAGCTAAAATGTTATCAAAGTCTCCCACATTCACCTTTATATCCTCTATTGAGAAGGACATTGTAAGATCTATCTATTCGCGCCCCTATTTTCGCAGTTTCGACGTATGGTCTACATTCCAACACAGATACAAGCAATTTAATCCAAATCTGGAGAAATTCCGTTACCCCGTCGATTGCAAGCAGACAAAATGTCGCAACCTCATCCCTTACCGCATTGGACATAGCAGCACCACCCACTCTCACATCCTTACGAAAATGTCTAAGCCTCTTTGCCATCTATGCGGAGAAGACTTTTCAACTACTCACACTTTTTTTTTTTAAATTTGTCTTTAACAGATGTCCAAATGTTCTTTTGATGCCACGAAATGCGAAGAAATCTATCTAAAAGCTTAAATAATTTATAATTGGGCTCCGTCGGAATTGAAGAAGAAGTTTTTGGAAAAGGGAAGTAGCTAAACAACATAATTGAAGTGTGCCAAGAGAATGAGTCTGATTCAATGTCATCTAAAATCGTGTCCAACAACATACACAAAATAGCAGATAGGAATAGGCAATAGATCCACGAGTAGTCCCAGTACAATAACCTGTGAGGCGTATTGCTTTGGAGGATAAGATTAATTGGAAGAGGTATTTAACCAAGACAAAATTGAACTTGTTACTGACCACAACCTTTGGATATCAACAGCCGTGGTGGCGTTCAAGGAAAATGTTGTTATTCAAGTGTGTCTAAATATGAACCACGCCAATCTAGCAAACTTACGGAAAACTATCCCTGCCTAGCTTTCAATCACTTTTAAGCCAAGTTGAGGAATGTCACATATTTTTCCCGCCTAGAACTCAAAGACGCATACCACCAATTTGAACAATCAATAGCTCTTGAGTATTGTTTCGTTACATGCGATTGATGTTTGATATAAATGCAGCCTTAGAGATTTTCCAAAAGAAACGCGAAGAAATTTTGGCATCATGCACAAACGTAAGAACCGAACAAGAACATGATGAAGCTGGTAAAAAGCTTTGCGATATACTCCAGGAGAATCACGTAGTACTAAATGAGAAGAAAATTATCTGGAAAACGCAAAAGCTTACCATCGTGTGACACATTTTGTAAACATTTTGTCTCCATACAAATAAAAAAGGAATTACGAAGTTTTGTAGGACTGATCTGTCCTGTTGGAAAATTCATTTCGGATCTAGCAGACAATACTGAGCCTTTGAGACTGTTACTTAAGAAAGATGAAAACTTTGCTTGTGGTTCAATGGGATAAGGCTTTTACGAATCTCAAAATATGTTTTGCTAAATTCCCGGGCCTGCTGAGTTTCAACCCAAAGCTACAGGATACGTTTAATTGCAGATGCTAGTCTCGTGGTCTTTGGAGCGGTCTTGTTGCAATTCGACCGCAAACAGCACACGAATATAATTTCATTCGCGAGTTAAAGTTTAACAGATGTGGAGAAATGGTTTTCACAAACTGAGAAAGAAATGTTGGCTTCAGTATGTGCAGTTTGAGCTAGTAACCGACTATAAGCCTCTAGAAACAATTTTTTTAGCCATCATCCAAAGCGCCAACGCTAATCGAGAGACTTCAAGCGTATCAGTTTAATATAATTTATAAAGCTAGAAGAGAAAGTAATGCCAATTTCTTATACCGCCTATGTAAACTAACTCCGTCAACTTGTTTTGCGCTTAGTTGAGTATCCGGCGTCAACATCAGTTGCAATCACGGAATCAAGCAATACCGGAAATTGCGATATTAGCAAAAATGACGAAGAAATCATCGATGAGATAAATTGCTCTGCAAATGCTAGATGAGACTCAGCATCAACAAATAGCTGTCAACGGTCGGAAATGTCATGCTCAAAGGGACACGGTTAGGCATTCCATCACAAATGAGACATGAGAAGATGAAGATGAAACGCTAAATGAGTTCCAAAGTGTGTTGACCTTTTATACACCGAGATGCGGAGAAATTGGTAAAAAAACGGGACGATCGGTGCATCTTAGTATGTCAAGCAAATATTCCGCCGATAAGAAGAACTCCCTTCCCAAGCAGATTGTAGCTTTCAGTGGCTATTGATTTACTAGGCCCTCTGCCAAATAATGAACATGCTCTAGTCGTGATTGATTTTTATTGAAGGTATATAGAGTTCAATTTTCTTCGGTAGATCTTATCTGAAGCCTTTAGCGAAGCGATGAAGGAAATTTTCAGCACTTCAAGGGAGAAATTTAAAACTTTGTACTAATGTACAATGTCAACCCACATGGGACTACAAATACGGCACCAACTGAATCAATGTTTAATAGGGTAATTCAGAATAAAATACCTAGAACTCAAGACTTGGAGACATTAGGAGAATGTACAGATTCGGCAGAATAAGATCGTGATTGTATAAATAAATAAAAGGGAAAAGAGACCTCGGAAGCTAAGAGCAGGACAAAAAAGAGTAGTGAATATGTGGTGATATAAAGGAAAGTAGATATATTAAAGGTTTCAGCGGAGGGAAGAACCGTTATGAGGAATGTAATTTATTTAAAAAGCATCCCGGAGGCTCCATAGGCACCACTCTAATCACCAACGTAGACGAACACGCAATTACCAACTGAAGACCCAACGTCAAGAAAACAGTCAATATTGCTTCTCGCAGAAACACATCTTACGAATAAATACAACTTCAAAATTCCAGGGTATGCGTTCTACTCCACGAACCACCCAGATGGCAAAGCCCACGGCGGAACTGGTATACTCATAAGAAGTCGTATTAAACACCATTCTCTACAGATATTTGCAACCAATTATCTCCAAGCCACCTCAATAAATGTTCAAACAAAGTTTGGTAGTGTAACACTATCGGCAATTTATTGCCCTCCAAGGTTTACGGTATCTGAAAAACAGTTTCTCGAATTCTTCGACACTCTAGGTGATCGCTTTATAGCCGCGGGAGATTATAATGCCAAACTTACACATTGGGGCTCAAGGCTTTCAAACCCCAAAGGAAAGCAGCTCTACAAAGCAATTATAAACACCAAAAACAAGCTTAACTATGTCTCGCCCTGTACTCCAACATATTGGCCTACAGATTCGATGAAAATCCCAGATCTCATTGATTTTGCAATAACACGAAGAATTTCAAGTCATCTAATATCTGCTGAATCTCTTGCAGATCTCTCATCGGATCATTCTCCAGTTCTTTTTAGTTTACTGGAAAAACCTCAACTGAAAGAGTATCCCAATAAACTCACCTCACAAAAAACCAACTGGCTCAAATATAAAAAGTATATAAGCAGTCATATCGAGCTGAACCCAACAATAAGTAACGAAATCGATATTGAAAACTCTGTCAGTGCCCTGAGTTCTGTTCTCACTGCTGCAGCTCAACACTCCACACCAAAACCATCCACAGCCAATTCGATGAACCACAATATAACCAACAGTCACATTGAACTGTTAGTTATGACGAAACGGCACTTAAGAAGGGAATGGCAGTGTCATAGATCTCCAACCTCCAAGCACAATCTAAGAATTGCTTCACGTGAGCTAAGCAAAGCTCTTAAACTCGAGGAAAAACTCACTCAGAGACGATACATCGAACGTCTTTCCCCAACAAGCTCAAAGTTTCCCCTGTGGAAAGCGCGTGCAGACATTAAACCACCAGCTATAGTCTCTACACCCATAAGAGACCACACTGGAAAGTGGGCACGCACGGACATAGAAAAATCGGAAGTTTTTGCAAACCACTTAAGAACTGTTTTTCAGCCAAATCCGTCAACAAACGCTTTTGTTCTTCCCTCTCCTTCGAACACGAACTACTCTGAACCTCTCAGAGTTCACACCCACGAAGTTCATAAAGTGATAAAAGCCCAGCTCAATCCCAAGAAGGCTGCAGGTCATGATTTAATTTCCCCAAAAATGATCATGGAGCTTCCCAGTCCAGCTGTGACATATATCACAAAATTGTATAACGCGATTTTTAAATGCGGATATTTTCCAACTCAGTGGAAGAAATCGGTCATAGTCATGATACCGAAACCCGGAAAGGACAAAACACAGGCTGCGTCATATAGACCCATAAGCCTACTATCCTGCCTATCCAAACTGTTCGAAAAGTTGGTTCTTTTAAAAATCAACTCACACATGCAGAACGTTATTCCCACCCACCAATTTGAAAACCATGGCACTATCGAACAAGTAAACCGAATAACCTCGGAGATTAGAACAGCGTTCGAATTTCGCGAATACTGTTCCGCAATCTTTCTCGATGTAGCCCAAGCATTCGACCGCGTTTGGCTTGATGGACTTAAGTATAAAATAAAAGTATTGCTACCCCAAAATACTCACAAAACTCTAGAATCATAACTCAGCAATAGAGTATTCACGGTACGTCAGAATGACTACATAACACAGGAGTCTGAAATCAAAGCTGGAGTACCCCAAGGCAGCGTTCTCGGTCCTATGTTATATGTTCTATACACATCAGACATACCAACGGATCACAGACTTACAATATCCACATTTGCTGATGACACAGCCATATTAAGTAGATCTAGATGCCCAATACGAGCAACCAGACTACTAGCAGATCATCTCATTCTTCTCGAGGAGTGGCTAGCTAACTGGCGTATAAAAGTTAATGAGCAAAAAAGCAAACACGTCACATTCACTCTAAACAGAGGTACTTGTCCATCGCTGACTCTAAACCACATTGTGATCCCACAAGCCAATCACGTCGTGCATCTCGGTATTCATCTCGAAAGACGGCTCACTTATCGTAAACATATTGAAGCCAAAAAAACACAGATAAAGCTAAAAGCCAACTCCCTACACTGGCTCATAAATCCGCGGTCCCCCTTAAGCTTGGACTACAAATTGCTTCTTTACAACTCCGTAATAAAGCCTATTTGGACGTACGGCTCACAGTTATGGGGCAATGCGAGTTCCAGTAACGTGGATATAATACAAAGAGCTCAATCAAAAATACTTAGAACTCTCACCGGAGCACCTTGGTATATTCGCAATGCTAACATTCACAATGATCTTAACATCCCAACTGTTAAAACTGAAATAGATCGATTCAAGCAGACCTATGAATGTAAACTCAATTCTCACCCTAATCCACTCGCACGATCTCTAACACTACTCCATATACAAACACGACTCAGGAGAAATGACCTCCCAGCCCTGTGATGTGCTCTTAGGGCCGCTGTAACTACATAAGTCTCCAACCGGGGGGCTTTGTGTAATACACAACTAGATTTAAGATTTGATAAATTATTGTTAGTCTCTTATCAAGAGAAGATCCAATAAAAAAAAAAACACATTTAAAAAAAAAAAAAAATAGCGGAGGAAAAGGCAACAGACGTGGACAAAGTACTAAAGCTGAAACTGGTGAAAACATGACGGATGTGTTGAATTACACCATAATCCGGGGTCTGTTCTAATCTCATTTGATCACAGTTAACACGTTTCAGCAATTCGACATTAGTGATGGTGTTCGGTTCAAACATTTCTTGAATTATTTTCAAGTAAAGTTTTATGAAAGGTGCTTCAGCTGTATAAAAGTACAAATCCTTCGGTTTTTCTGTATGAGTTAAATTACCTCAAATCTAAATAAATTTCCACTTAACTTGACAAGAAGACTTAAAATATCTTGTGGATTGAAAAGGTTCACAGGGCTGTGAGCTTAATTTTAATTAATTATCAAGTAGACCTCTATAAAATGAAAATTAATGAATGAAAGTGTTGGCTAAATTATAGATCATTATTTATCATTCAAAATTATAAGAGAAACCTAAAGATGATTCTTAGATACCTATTCAATGATACGCAACTTAACATAGCTCCATGACTTTTCACAATATGTCGTCTGGTTGTCGTCATATTAAATTAAAAGTTCTCTGATTCAGCGTAACTCGACGACAAGCATAAACGAATCTAATTTTTATTAAAGACAAATTTAATAAAGAACAAAAGAGTTGCTCACACTTTAAGCCGAATAACTAAGAATAGATTACCAAATGAACTTAATTATCATTTTCCCCAAGAGCTGTTCTATATAATGCATTAATTGCATACTATTCGCCATTATTGGAAGTTATGTGTGTTGTTTAAGTCAAAATCACATGAATTTATAATAAGCCATTTGAGCTTAATCTAAAGACTGACATACGCATTCATAAATCGAACAAAGCCAATCAATAAATTTTACATATGTAGCTGCAAGAACTGCTTAACTAAGAACAACAACAATAAACATAAAACACTTTATATATAATATAATAAAATACAAAAACAAACTTCAAGCATTATTTAAGTGGCTATTATAAGCTGAAATTTCGACTCAATTACGTAAGCACTTTGAAGTACTTAAACGAGATGTGTACAAAGAATTTAAGCAGAGACATATGTATTTTAAAAATTGTCTAACAATTGACCCTCGTTCATACTTCATTCTAAGTTTAAATTTTATTTAATTCACAGCAAGCCTTTGCCAAATCTTGCTCAAATGCATTATACGACGAATATTTGTTGTCTTTGTTCGTATTATACTTTGTTGTAGTTGTTGTACTGCAAAATATATGTTTCTAATTGATACTCATGACTGCAATAACTTTGCCTAATAATTATTGCCCAAGTTGTGCAAGCATATAGAACGACAGATATTGAAGCGTTTGGCAGCATTCAATTGCTGCTAACTAACATCGAAGCCATACCGAATTGCAATAATTTTCAATTAAAATCTAAAGTGTTTACGAAAACCTGCAACTGGCATTTCGTACATTTCGTACAATGCCAAAGGAACACAAACATAAATATGCTGCCAATTCAAAGCGTTTAGATACTTACTTTGCTTCGAGCGATACTGTGCAATAATTTTAATTATGAGCCAACAGTATGTATGTAGTATGTGAAATAATTAATGCAGAGAAATATTTGCTTGTTTGGCATATTAGTAAGAGTTGGTATGTATATTTCCACACATATATATATATATATATATATATATATATATATATATATATATATATACTTATATATATGCTTAATGATTTTGAAAACCGATAACGTAAAAGCTTATGAATTTTGATGATATAATATTTTACAATTGTAAGTGAAAAAAAAACGCATACAAACGAAATAAGCTGATTTGCAGCTGTGAGTAAAATTATAATCAATAAATAATTTATTTGATTTCCCTAATGTGTATTTGTATTGGTTGGCACAAATTTGTGTGCACGTTAAGTAATCAACGGCAATAATTATAATCAAATATTTATAACACAATGCACAGGGACGTTTGAGGTGGGGTTTGTTTTTTTTTTATTTGCCTTTTAAAATATACTCTGCCTTTAGGATGCTCTTCACCCGCTTAGATCGGAACATTCGCATACTTCACAACCAGGGTAATACTTTACGGCGTTTGAAAGGTGTAAGTGTCTAGTACTACGCATTGTACTTGGACAATTCAGTTGTGAGCTACAGCGCGTCGAACATGGAGGTCTCAAAGAACGAATTTGGCCATAATTTACCTATTTACTACCTGAAAGGCAAAAACGCATTGCAAGCGGCCAAAAAAATTTGTGATACATGTTCAATATTTGTTTAATTCGCGTAGCACAACACAAGTTCACTCGATTCCGTTCTGGTGTGTAGGAAGTGGAAGATGCACCACGCTCCGGAAGACCTGTCGTCGAAGAAGTCGATTAAATCAAGGAAGTGATCGAGATAGACCGCCATAGTAGCAGCCATACCATCGCTAAATATCACTCATATGATCGTTCAAAGGTATTTGAAGAAGCTGGAAACAAAAAAATCGATATTTGGGGGCCACAGGAATTGGCTCCAAAAAAACTTAATGGACCGAATTACCATCTGCGAATCGCTGCTGAATCGCAATTAAATCGACCCGTTTCTGAACCGAATGGTGACTGGCGATGGAAAGTGGGTCAATTACGACAACGTAAAGCGCAAACGGTTGTGTGTGAAGGAAGGCGAAGCGGCTTTAACGGTTGCCAAGCCCGGATTGACGATCAGGAAGTGTGTTTGGTGGGTTTGGTGGGTTTGGCAGGGTATCATCTACTATGAGCTGCTTTCCCTATGGCCAAACGCTCAATTCGGTCCTCTACTGTGAACAACTGGACCGCTTGAAGGCAGTAATCGCCCAGACGCTGCCATCTTTGGCTAATAGGAGAGGAATTGTGTTTCATCAGGACAACGCCAGACCACACACTTCGATTGTGTTGCGCCAGAAGCTCCGGGAGTTCGTATGGGAGCTTCTATGAGCGGGGCATATTATTCGCCGCAATCAACCAGGAAGCTGTCCACAAACAATTCCCCAGGATACGACAATATATGTCATAAAAAACTAATAGCTCTGTCAATGAGGGCATCGCTTTACATAACGTTAATCATTAACGCTATGCTTAGGATGCAATACTTTCCCAACACATGGAAGATAGCCAGAATAACGATAATCCACAAATCTGCCAAGCTTGAGAATCACCAAACTCATATCGACCAAAAAGTCTCCTACCTTCTTTGTCGCAGTTATAAAATGACTTTTTGGTAGGCTAACCATCAGCACTTCCTGACCACCAATTTGGCTTTAGATCTATCTAATCATGGCACAAAAAAAGAAGTACACAGAGTAGTGAACCATATCTTGAAGGCATTCGAAGACAAGGAGTACTAGCATGGGATATTTGACGATGACGAAGCCTTCCTGGCTAAGATCAAGGCGCTACTCACAGCACCTTTTTCTCTGATGGTCGGATCACTTCCAGGTCACTTGCAGGTGAAAGCTGGAAAGATAAGCTTACCAACATGCACGTTGCAACATCTGGTGTTCACCAAGGAAGCGTACTGGGTCCGCTTCTGTACTCATTGTTTACAGCCGCTCTTGCCGCAAGTGCATTAATGTGTGCTTCGCACTTCGCAAAAGGAGTCCTCCCAATGCAGTTGTGGGGTATTTGTGCTAAAACACATAGAATTCCATCCAGATGATGCATTACAAAGCCCTACGTATAATCCGCGATTGCACATGGTTCGTTCAGAACAGCACGCTCCGCAGGAACCTACGCGTGGAGACAATTAAGGAGTAAATTGCCCACACAAGTCGGTATAGCGTAAGACTGACTACGCGCTGCAACAGAATGGAACGCATTCAGCCAAACAGGCGGCCGAAGTAGGCGTAATGTCTTCACAGCGTCATTATGCATTCATTCTAACGTGATTTATAAATCTTAAAGGACAATGGCAAACAAAGCAAGTATGAAAAATGTATGTTCATGTTAGATCTAGAAACTTCCATATCGTATCAGCGCTAAGGGAATAATACCGGATGAATCTGCAGTGAAAGATGTTAAAGATCTTCAACTTTCATGAGTAAGGTTGCTTACTACCATAATTTTTTGCAAGTAGTATCATCTCCCAAACATTTCAAATTAACACATTATGTCTGACCTTGAGTACTGACGAATTTATATACGAATTTATATATGTTATACTTTACGCCTTTGCTGTATTAGCATTTAATAAAGTCAGTCTCATGTAGGTGCTTGAAGAATTAAGATATGTTGAATCAGTCATCTGCTAGCACACAAATACTTGAACTTCCAACAATCACCTGATTTTAGACAATATATCTGAATAGCCTTCGCCCGAATACGGTCCTGTACACATAGGTATTTAGCGCACTGCGGTCGTTATTTGAAAATCAAATGCAAAAACATATTTGAATTCATATCAATACTCTAATTACTGTCATACATAACCGCAGAATTATTTAAATACGCATTTAGCATTCAAATTGTAAATACAAATAAATAATATTAAATTTAAATGAACAAAAAAAAAATATGTTTGAAGGCATTTTTTCGCAATGATAAAGTTCTGCAAATGAAAAAAAAAGAAGGAAAATAGTTATACAAACTATTCCATGTAAAACCTTTTTTTGCTTCACTGTCTTATTATAAATGCCAACGCAGGAGTAGCATTTGCCGCGTTAAATCAGCTTAAATATTTAATTAAACATTAAGCCATAATTTTATTATTGTTATACAAATTAAAAGTTTATGCAAAATTTTTAATAACATTTAATATGCAAGAGTTCATGAGCTGCATAGATTCGATTCAAAGTAGAACGTGCAGCAGCAGCACAAAAGCGTGGAAAACTAGCAGCTGGGTAAGAGTTAAGAGCAAATGCTATGCGTTTCAGTGGTTTCTACAGAATCAGTGGGGGCGTACTTTCATCTACGACCGCCAACGCCAACGCGCCATGTCTGAGCAACCTCAAACAGGCAAAAAGTTTACCGCATAAAAAAGCGGTTGTGAAATAAAAATCAGTACTTTGTGCAACGTTGCGTTGATGTTTCAACATTGCAGACATCGGTGGCAACGATATAATGTAGTACTTACTATATACGTTGGCATGTATTAAGAGTCTGTAATACAAAAGCATAATTAAATACATAATGAACAAGCAGCAACAGCAGCAATGAGCGCATTTAGCGTAACACATTCTAAACTATAAAGCTTTACACAATTTTCGCACACAGCACACAAAAAGCGAAAAATTACCAAAAAAAGAAAAAAAAAAAAAAATTTTAATAAATAAAAAAGTTAAGTGTTTGGTGTAACCGAAGTTTAAATACCCTTTTTATAGTCCACTAGCGCTTAAATTTTTTTTATAAAACATTCGCAACTGATTTCTGATTAATGAAACATTAAAATGAAAAAATAAGGATTTTTCGATGGAAGAGGAACCAATTCTAGAAGCATGTTTTGGAAAACAAGAACTCGGACACAGTGAATTGAAATAAAACGAGAAAACTTGGGTGAGAATGGCAGATAAGTTCCGAGCCAAAACACGTCTTGATAGGTAATACTGCAATATGCCTAGCAATCGGATTTAATAGCGATTCATATAAGTATTCAAAAGAAGATGAAACTTGTTTGTGCGAAGACGATAAAGAGATAATGCCATATTATTCCATTAATTGCTTATTATTGTTGAAAGTACATTACATAAAGGTCTGTCGCAAAAGAAACAGGACTTTTTAAATATAACTGTTTCTGGTGGCGCCACCTATTGGTGGGTATATGAAATAAAAAGTTTGATCTCTTGTTGACATTTCGTAAAAAATTTAAGACATTTGGACAACTACAATCGAAGTTATCGATCAAAAAGTGACAGCAGCTTTTGGTCATCGGTCGTAAAATGCATTTTGAACAAAGAGCAAATATTAAATTTTGTTTTAAACTTGGGAAAACGTTCACTGAAACATTTCAAATGATGAAAAAAGTTTATGGTGATCAGTGCCTATCCCGTAGTAATATGCATGAGTGGTTTAAGCGATTCCAAGAAGGTCGTGAGGACCTCTGTGACGATCAGAAGTCGGGCCGGCCAAAATCAGTGATTACCCAAAATAATATTGAAAAAGTGGGTATTGTACACCGAGAGTTCGTCCCACCTGGTCAAACGATTAATGCTGTGTTTTACCTTGGTGTTATGAAGCGTCTTTTGTCACGCATTCGTCGTGTTCGACCACAATACCGTGAGGCAGGGTCCTGGCGCCTATTGCACGATAATGCGCCGTCTCATCGGTCGACGCTTGTCACTGATTTTTTGACAAAAAACTCCATATTAACCATTAATCACTCACCCTACTCACCTGATCTGGCACCATGTGATTTTTACCTATTTGGAAAACTTCATTTGCCCATGAAAGGAGACTGGTTTCAGGACATTTCAGCTATACAAAAGGCGACGACCGATATTCATTCATTTGAAATGCTAATTGACCGGGCTAAACGCTGTATCGAAGCACAAGGAAACTACTTTGAACAAAAAAATATAACTTTTGAAAAATAATAATTTTTTGTTTTTTTTTTTTAACAGTCCTGTTTCTTTTGCGACAGACCTTTAGTAGAGGATGACGGGCCTAGCTGAAGTTCTAAGTGGTCTACTTGGAATCCTACAACTTTTCGCCAGCCAATGGCATTATAACTATCAGCAGATTCTGTTGCTGATAGAACACGAAATGGGAGTATATGGAGGAGAAAAATTACTCGCTCTATTTTCAGCAGAAGTTTTTCAGGTGGGAAATCAAGCGAGCATAGGAGAAACATGTGAATAAAGCGAGAGATCGAAAACTCTGCATAGAACTGCTGCAGTTACAGGTGAAAATGGCGAAATATTATTTTAAAATTTCACAGATATTTCATATATTATACCTTGCCGAACACATCTGGTGCGACAACATAATCATAAATAATTAATTTAAATAAATTTTAAAGTCTGGAATGGCCAAAAATAATTGCAATTTATTCATTTAATACACAATTCGAAAAATAATTTCATATTAGCAGAGAAATTTCGTTGAAGTATGTATATTAGGTATTTCAACGGTCAACTCACAAACAGCTGGGGAAAGAAGGTCTCTATTATTAATTGCAATATTGTGTAGAACAAAACACAATTTTTGTTTGAGTGATAAGCTTCGTTTCCGCACTCCTAAGCAACTTTTTGAAGTCTTTCGCCCTTAGTGTGTGTATCTTGAAAAGGTGTCACCAAAAATATTGTCGTTGTCAAAATACAAGAATTTTAGGCAACTATTTTGAAAAATATTTCAGCCACCTAACAAGCAAATCGTGGATTACCAATTCTGCATTGAAAACGACCTGCACATCTAAAGAAAAGTAAACCTTTCTGTTTTTATAAATTTCCCGATTGTCACTTGGAAACTTGCTAATTTTATAGAAGTCAAATGTGTTTTCCTAGATTTTTGTCAGCATTAAGAAACATTATATACTTCTTTAACAAGTAAGCTATTGGAAAGAATACCATTGTTACAGCTCGGTTAACCTAAGCCAAGCTAAATTCATTAAAGTCAGTCCACTGCCTATGGCGTGGCAGACCCCACAGAGTATATATATTCATCAAAAGTAAAGTCGATATAGACATGCTGTTCGTATGAACATCAAGAACTTGAAGACTATAAGAAATTTAGACCTATAAGTTGAAATATGTACATTTTTTTATTTTTTCTTTAAATCAATTGTTTTCAATCCACCTCTCATTGAGAGCGGTTGACAATAATCATAGAAATGTGTAACTATTTCTTAATTTAAAAACTAAAAAAAAATTTATATTGTTGTTATTTGAGCTCGAAATATCAAATAATATATTTCTGACTTTAGTCATTATAAAATAATCCATATAGGTTCAAATAAGACCATTAGCAGAGCTGGCTCTCATTTAAATCTGTACCACATTTTTGGTCTTTGTATAAACAAATTTTGTTATTATTAATTCAGCTAGAAACGTCTGAGCCTAGTAAAATTTTGCATAAATATCGGAAACAGATCATTAAAAGCTGGAGCCCCATACAAAAAGTAGAATCCACAGATACATGTCCGTCTGTCTGGCTGTCCGTATGAATGATGATATCTTAAAAATTTTGGATACCTCCATTATGGTCAGGAGCGATAGAGGAATCGATATAGCCATGTCCGTACGTTCGTATGGTAATATATAGACTTGGTACTTATTGCATTCGAATATGTCGAGTTTATTTTAAAATTTAACCCATTCTCCTTTCCTTAAAAACATCATCAAGAATAAAAATTAAGTATGCCAATATAGAGAGAACGTTTTTCTAGGCCAAATCATTTGAATTTGAACAACCTATGATGCTTTCGTCCTTCATTTTTCTTCTCATACATAAAAAATGTTTTATAAGGCACTTATTCATACAGTGAGTAGTGGGAGGAGCAAAATATTTTAGATCATCTTATTTTTTATTAATTTCCTACCTTTTGGTTTTGAACTGCTTGGTGCATAAGCTAGGCAAACCTTTAATGTATTTGCTAGGAAAGGATTAAGATCCTTAATTGGTTTGAAACCTTCCACAGCAAATAACGACACACATATTGATTGGACGTTTTCAAATATTCCGGTTGGCGAAGCCAGCGAGGAAGTCTTTGAGATAATTTACAGTTACTATAGTGATATTTGGATAAGTATTAGGCAGCATATGAAGCCGCGAACACTAATATTTTTTATTTGATAGGATTTAGGATTCGGTATATCCTATAACCATATCATGTCGCACTTTTCTATTATAATCTTCAAACTGTATAAATTTATTAACAGTCATCTACGTCTATTAGGTGTAGCGCCGATTCAAATAATAGTCCTTCTTAATCTTCTTATTGGACGTCTATGTGGCAAACTGCTTGCAAGCCTATTGGCCTGAAGTTGTAGCGGCTTGTGTGGTGGACGCTTTCTTGTTGTATGGTGTTTAGCCTCAAGTCTATTTTGCAGCTTTTAAATGCGCTAAATAAGGATAGCTTACTCCTCCTATTGAGCATCCAAAAGAGCTGCCTTAGTCGACATCTAGATATTAAGTTATAGACATGTCATGCAAATTTAAGGCTCTTATACATCGTCACACCTAGGTACATACTTTAGGTCGTTTGCCTGATCAAGGGCGTTGTTGTTAAGCCAAATCTGGGACGGCATTTTTTTTTCTTAATGTGAAACACACATTTATGCTCTCTCCCGCATTTAGTTTAATATTCCATCGCTTGGTTCAAATCTCCAGCTAGTGGACTCCATACTCCTGCACGCGTTCTGCTGCATCTCATTCGCATTTGGCGTTGTAGAGAATTGCGACGTCGTCTGCGTAAGATGCCAATATAACTTTCTCGGTTGGCCTTATATCCTCATCAAATGTCAAATGAAATTTTTTTTTTTTTTAACTAGGAGATTTTTTTTTTAAAAATAATCTCAAGTCGACTCGAAGGTTGCATTTTAAGATCCCATTGTCTCAGCAATGGTCTGCTCGTGGCATTCCCTGGAAACCGAGCTAATTCGAGCGGCGATCTGTACTAAGTTTTACAGTCGGTTATGCCCGAAAAAGGAGAAGCTTATAAAAAGCCTTATGTCTCTTTAGAAATGCATTTTGTTTGGCTTAAACACATATCCCATATATCAGTCAACGCTCGATAACTTTTCTGTCCGAGTTTCAGTTCAAGTTGAATTTTGGCAAATAAAATCAACTACAAACAGAGAACGATTGAGCTACTAAAAAAAAAAAAACAATGTTTGCCCTTTCTAATCCTTTGTAATACGTTACAAACATGCCACCAAATTGATAATACTCTTGTCACACTATATTTGAAAGGCTAAAGATTCGAAACTCTGCCATATAAATTATATATGTAGCGTCTAAACTTTGTTTGAAGGCGTCTCAATGTGTTAGGTTTGTACGGCATGTTGCAAGTGTTTGAAAATGATGTCTACTCCTGCTGCTGCTACTGTGTTTCGCTTGTTTGTTGCACACAAATTTTTCATTGTCCCAAGTGATGCTGACGAGCGCTGTTGTGTTGTTCTTTACAGCTTACATGAGCAGCGGAAGCAAGCGACATGGGATAAAGAAGTTTTTTTGTTTTGTTTTTTCAAGATGGTGGCATAAAGCAGACCGCTGTTGGCTACACTGCACAGCACTAACATGTGTGAAGTTATTTGTCTAGATTATGGAGTGACTGTGTTGCTAACTACTGGTTGACAGACTGGTTTCGCATAAAGCTTGCAGGGTGTTGAAGGAGCTACTTAGCATAATTGTGACAGACATATGATTTAAAGTATATACATATATGACGAAATGTCGAAATGAATGATTGATAAGAACGCTTAATAGCTTGCATTTTAAAGTCCTTTGAATATTGACTGTACTCAATAAATAGCCTCAAAGCAAAATGCTTTTTTGTAGGGTTATAGTAGGAACATTTTATTTGAACATGAGCTACACGATATGACAATAAATTTCACCTTAAGTTAATATCAACCGTAAAATTTTTTCTGGAATGCGTTGCTTTTGTATGGGGTTTATCTCTAACCATTTATACAAAAGCGAAAAATAAAATCCGTAATACAAACAAGATTTAATTAAATGAAATGAAACAAAAAGCTGCACGTTAACTCGAACTCACTTCAACCAGCCATTATGCAATTTTTCAATAAATACTTTACGCTCATATTTACATATGTAATTCTACGCTCAAACAAATTGAGATCGGCATTTCGCTTGAGGCGCTTATGCGACCGGCAAGCCAACACACAAAAGAACGCGCTTAATTATTTAAATTTAATTTCATGCCATATCAAATTAGTTCCACTCGTTTTCACTCAAACAGAAAATTAACCAACACGCGCATACATCCTTTGTAATGTGTATTTGTGTGTGTGAGCCACACTACCACATTCCAGCACAATGCAGGATACACGTGTGCGTCGTATATGAGCGTGAAAAACCAAGAGGCAACCTCTTTTTCAGTTGAACTCATTTCCATTAATGAACATGCGTGGCTGTTGTTGTCGCAGATATAAATGCGAAATGAATGAACACAATTTATATTTTTTTTCTATACCCTGTAGCAAAAAGGGTATACCAAAATTTGTGCAAATATATGTAGTAGGTCTTCATAAAGGCATCAACAATCAAGTTTACATATTTAGATGCACCTAAATCACTCAAAAACAAACTCAAGCTTGACTAGTCCTACAGCGTATTTCAAAGTCGTGCTCACTCGACTGCAACATTCTATCTAATTTTTTTAAGTAAACTTTATACATTTTTATTTTTGTTTGTTAAGTTTCCTTTAAGTTTTTTATTTCTGTTCCAATTCTAAGTTGTGAGTTAAACAAAAACTCATACAATTAAATGTTTGTAGGTGTCAGCCTGCTGCTACTTCAAGCAAAAAGGAGCTAAATGCAGATGTGAGCATAATTAAATTAGCTAACAAAACAAGCGCAAAAAGCACCTGGCATAGTTCATAAAAATGTACGTGCATACCTTTTACAAATATTTAAAGCATGTGGGTTTGTTCATGAATGCTGTAACATGTGCAACTTTTAGCAGAAAAAAAAAACGTATAATAACAATAATAATATGCTAAGAAAATAAACATCCTTACATCCTTAGAAATATGTAAGTGTGTATGGTACAAAAAAAAAAAACGAATTAAGAGAATGAATGCCTTGACATGGAAAATTTTAAGCACATAGAAGCCGGTTTTGCTTTTATTACAAAAAAAAAAAAAAAACATTCATGCCGCATGACTAAAAAAATCTTAAAAATTCTTAAAAAATTATTCTGAATGAATTAAATTTTATTTTCTGGAATGTTGCAAGTAAAATTTTTTAAATGTTGAGCTTCTTATTTAAAACACAAAATAAAATATTTAGCAGCGTGCGTGCGCTTTTTGTTACTGAATATTCTTTCGGAAAATGGCTCTGGTTATACAAATGGAGTTGCCGCTTCTTGTTTGAAAATTTCGAAATTTCATTAAATAAAGGATCAGTGTCAAATATTATCATATGCGTCTTTAGGTTTACTTTCTAAGCACAAAAAAAAAAAAAATAAATTGGTACGAGAAATGTGGCAGCTCATTGGTTGGTAATAAAACTTTTTAGGCCCTGTACCGAAGGTACAAGAGCCTATTGGTTTTGTGCAAATGTATGTAACAGGTAGAAATAATAATCGGAGACCCCCCAAAGTTACCCCCATTATGGTCAGGAGTGATAGAGGAGTCGATATAGCCATGTCCGTCTGTCCGTCCGTCCGTCCGTCCGTCTGTATGAACGAAAGGATCTCGGAAACGGTAATAGATAGAGACTTCGTGTTTTTTGCATTCGACTAGGACTGCTCCGGAATTTCACAAGTTTATTTTAAAAACTTGCCCCTCCCCCCTTCCCCATAAAATCACCCCCAAGGGTAAAAATTTCTTCGGCACAAAAAAAATTGAGCATGCCAGTATAGAGATATCGTCCTTCTTAGCAAAAATCCGAAAAGTTCATCAAAATCGGATAATAAATGACGATTTTATAAGCAATTGAATTTGAGCGACCCCCCTTTTCGTTTCATACATAAAAAAATGTTTTAAAAGGCACTTAGTCGTGCAGTGAGAAGTGGTCATGTGTTTGGTCATAAGCTAGGGGAACATTTAATGTGTTTGTTAGGCGACCTGCACTGGTACAGGGCCTCTTACAGTCGGTTACGCCCGACTGTGATTTTCTTACTTGTTTACTACTGCTCCAGGACTAACTCAACATGCCATTGCTATTTATTTTAAGAAAGGCTCATATTCAGACAAACAATGTCTCTGTACAGATTCCAAAATATTAGCGGAATTCTTCGATGCGACCATAAACCATATAGGGCGGATAAGATGTCGAATACGAATAGGAAGCCTCGGAATAGGAAGCCTTGGAAGGAACACTTTGATAATAACCCCTGCAAACGATATAAGGATCATGATTTAAGGATATGCACCTGGAATGTCCGCACCCTTAATTCGGATGGTGCAAATATTCAGCTGGTCGATGTCCTCGCAAAATGCAAGGCTGACATCACCGCAATCTAAGAAATTCGATGGATAGGACAGGGTTGCTCTAATTAAGCATCCTGTGACATCTACTATAGCGAGTAAGCACGAATTTGGATGTGGTGAGTAGGAAACTACGTGGCCTTGTCTCCAGATTGACGAGCGTCTAACCGCGATACGCATCAAAGCTAAATATTTTTATATTAGCCCGATTTGTGCGCACGTCTCGACGGAAGAGAGAGACGACGATGCTAAAGATGAGTTCTATGAGCGCTTGGAATGTCTGTACGAGCGCTGTCCCAAACACGATGTCAAAATCGTGCATGGCGATTTAAACACCAAGATTAGGAAGGAAGGAATCTTTGGCCCAACCGTTGGAAAATTTAGCCTTCACGACACTACCTCCAATAATGGAGAGAGACTAATCAATTTCGCCGCAGGTCGGAACATGGTAGTTAGTAGTACCAGATTTCAACATCTTAACATACACAAGGCTACATGGCTGAGTCCTGATCAAATAACACGCAACCAAATTGATCATGTTCTGATTGACGGAAGGCACGCATCGAGCGTGTTGGACGTGCGAACGTTACGTGGTCCCAACATTAACTCAACCACTATTTTGTCGCACCCACGGTACGCACTAGGCTCAGCGTAGTGCACCCCGCATGATCCAACATGCAACGAAAGATAGACGTCGGCAAGCTGCAATCAGGAAAGACCGCCACAGCCTTTTCAAACACATTCTCCCGACTGCTCCGGAAAACCTCACCGTCTGCTCAAGATATATATGAGCAGTGGAAACAAATCATCCTCTTCATGGATAGTGCTGCCAAGGATGTCATTGGTTATACAAAACCTGTGAAGAATTCTTGGTACGACGAGGAGTGTCGCAATGCTACTGCGGAGAAGAACGCTTCCTATCAGAGAACTCTGCAGTCGGGAGCAACGCGAACTGTTAGAGAGCGATATCGAGAGAAACGGAGAGAGGAGAAACGCCTTTTCAGACGCAAGAAAAAGGAGCAAGAAAGGCGGGAGTTTGAGGATGTTGAGTTGTTACGCGCCAGAAATGAAGTTCGAAAATTTCTATTAAAAGGTCATGCGTCTGACTGAAGGTTTTAAGCCCGTAGTAACTTTCTGTAAGGATGAAAATGGAAATCAGGTGACGGATGAACAGGAATCACTGAAATTATGGAGGAGTCATTTCTCCAACCTACTCGAATGCGATGAAGCGCACAATACCGCCGAAAGAGAAATGACACCGGAATCACCAGTTAATGATGGCACTATTGTAGAGCCACCGTACTATAACGAAGTCGATTCAGTTATTAAAAAGCTGAAAAATAACAAAGCGGCAGGCTCTGATGGGTTGCCAGTTGAGTTATTTAAGACCGGCGGCGAAGAGTTGGTCAGGAGTATGCATCAACTTTTATGCAAGATATGGTCGGATGGATATACGAATCTGTCGCGCGTATTGTGTAACAATCTGAAGCCATATACGAATTCACTGATAGGAGGATATCAGTGTGGCTTCAGACCAAAAAGGTCGACCAGTGACCAAATATTCACATTACGCCAAATCTTGGAAAAGACCTGTGAGTTCAACAAAGACACTCACCACCTATTTGTCGATTATAAAGCCGCTTTCGACACGCCGAAGTTATTCGAAGTTCTTCGACGCCCTGTCTGCACTAGGTATCCCGGCAAAGATCGTCCGTCTTTGCATGACGACGCTATCTAACACACAAAGCGTTGTCAGGGTGGGGAAAATCCTCTCCGACCCCTTTGATACCAAGAAATGTTTTAGGCAGGGCGATGCTCTGTCGTTTTTTCAAACTCCTGATGGAATACATCATACACCAGTGCCCGTACATACCGAATATGTCGGGCTCGATCTTCCAAAAGGAAGTGAGTCAGCAAGGCGTTCTCGGAGATTGAAAAACAGTTTCGGCTCGTGGGTCTAGCGGTCTTGGACGGTCAGTGACGATGGAGAATTTCAACTTCAGTGTTGTAGAAAACTTCGTCTATTTTTGGAACAGAAAAAACCAGCAACAACAACGTCAGCCTGGAGATCAGGCGAAGAATCATGCTTGCAAACAGATGCTTTTTTGGGCTGAGCAAGCAAATGAGAAGTATAGACCTCTCTCGACAGACGAAAATAAAAATCTATAAG
This sequence comes from Leucophenga maculata, assembly GCA_035044805.1. NCBI lineage: Eukaryota > Metazoa > Arthropoda > Insecta > Diptera > Drosophilidae > Leucophenga > Leucophenga maculata. The sequence continues at coordinate 1,348,357 of JAWNNP010000761.1, forward strand.
ACGCTGATAGTCCCGGTCTTATTGTATGGCGCAGAGGCATGGACCGTGATTGAGCCAGATGAGACAGCGTTGGAAGTCTTCGAGAGGAAGCTTCTTCGCAGGAGGTTCGTTCCTATTAGAGTCGGCGACGAGTTTAAGTCCCGTATGAACCGCTGTACCGAGCTGTACGAGCTATTCAATGAGATTGACATAGTCCAGCGCATAAAATTCCAGCGGCTGCATTGGGCTGGACACCTCATGCGAATGGATGAAAGAGCTCCAGCACGCATGGTTTACATGGGGGGCCCAAACTTGATTGGTGGACGCCAAAATAGTGGCATGGTGGGACCAGGTATGGAGAGATCTCTACGTACTTGGCATACAAAACGACTGGCGCCAGCGTGCACAGGATTATGGAGGCTGGCGCGTCTTCCTAGACGCGGCCATGAACGCCTTACAGCCTTATAAGTTAGTAAGTACTTCTTCTTTTAGAATGCATGCGATACTTTGTACCTCTTCAAAGGCTATACTGATCATTTGTAAAAGCTTTCATCTCGAACTACTTGAAGACAATTAAACAATCTCTTGTTATTTGGAATACGGTTAGCATGTCAGTTTTTACGAAGTTTTCTTTTGATATTTATGGGTTGTCTTAGCTCAACTGGTAGAAATGGTTGATGCCGGTCCGGTGCTTTATTCCTTGGCTTTCATTGTAGAGAAGAAATTTAGAATACACGTTAATGGGATGAGGAGAAGTAATCCTACCTATTTCGGCCAAAATTGGATGAGGCGATACCCCCTGCCATGTAGGGCTGAAATTATCCTACAATCTCCATTTTTTATTTAAAGCTGTAACAATTCGCTTTTTCATGCTTTTTCATGCCATCTTCAACACTATTTAAATATATTTAAATTTTTAAAGAAGATCTTTAACATGACAATACGTAATACAAGTATCTCCTTGACGGGAAAACTATACTCAATCCATACTCGCATGTATGATATATCTGTGTGTGGATGCTTCATGCGAAATCTGTAGACATGCATTCGCAAATATGTTTACAATAATCCTCGACAAGTAAAGTAGATACTTCCTTGTTGTCGATATTGTTGTTCCAGTTGTTGTTGTTGTTGTTGTTAGTATTGTTGTCCTTGCTCTTGTTGACGCCAAACAAAGTGTCGCAAGCGCTCATTAAATAGATACGCACACACACACATAAAATAGATATAAACCGAGACAAGTTGCGCCACAGCCCACCAAAGACTTGAATTCATTTGCTCATTTCTGCATTCATTCATTCATTCATTCATTCAATCATTCTGTAAGCCATTAAGTCAATACTTTACTCAGTTATTCATTCATGCCACAACTTTCATGTTGAATTTGTTCGCTTTTGACGTCGTCGCCTGCAATGAGTTGCATCAGCAATAAGCGATAGCGGCAAAGGCGACGGCGACGGCGACGTACTCGTCATCTTCAGTAATTGAAATTGAAGCTCTTACAGTATATGAGTACAGTATACTCCCCTTCATATACAATGCACATATAAGTATGCACACTACTTCTTGTGTGCTTTTGTCGTCATTTGCTTGGTTATGTCTATATCTGTGCGTTCTATGAGTGTGTGGGCGTGTGCCATGTCTGACTGTGTCCTTGCGCTTGTTTGTCTTTATTGCATAAGTGTTCCCCCTTCTGCTTAATTCCACCTCATCGTACAATACATCCTTCGACTACAGCATATGATGCATGTCAAAGTCGTGTTAACATTAATGAAATCCATTGTACTTAGTTGGTTCATTGGTTCATTGCTTGGTTGGTTGCTGGCTGGCTGGCTGGCTGGCATTCTATTGTCTGATTGAGCGAGTTATTGCAAGTGATTTGCTTGGAGATTTTCTGTGTAAATTGATTTGTTTGCGGTTTCAGGCAATGCAATGCAGAGACTGCGAAGTTTGTTAATTATTTAAAGTAATTCGAATTGATTTTTGTTGTGGTCTAGTTAGACAATTGTGCACGCGGCGTTAATTACTTTGTTCAAATGTTTGGAATTTAAAAGCACAAAACGAGTATGTAAAGTGAATGACATAAAGAGAATTTATATCCAGAATGTATGCAATACAATTGAGTTGTAAAATCTATAGCCACTAATTATTCGATAGGTTTTTCAAAGTTGGACATAGGGTATACGAAATTGATTACAAGACAAACTTTAAGAGAATGGAATTATTCTTTTTTGACTTTTTCTTTGCGAATATAGTTTGAGTCCCGATTTTCATAAAATTAAGTTTTACAAATGAAGTTTTTTGACCATGGAAATATGGAAGTATGGAAATAATATAGTTTCCAACTTAACACAGAAGTTTAACATGTTCAATTTGTTCGTAAAATTTCCAATTTCGGAATGTTCAGAGAGTTACTTAAGAAATTAACTCCCTTTCGACGATCACAAATTAGTAAATGGCGCAAACAAGTTCCATTTTTGTTATTTTTTTGGCAGTTTCTTAGCGTGAAAGTGGTGTTCAAACCTATTCTGGCCCATTTCCACATACGTAAGCCATCTTAAGTAATTCGATTCAGTAAGATTTCATCGAATTTTGTATATAATTCGGTCGCTCAAAGTTTGGAGATACACTCTGTAAAGTCTACTGGATGTAAAACTGTTGAGAAAAATAAGATGACAAATAGAGACTCGAAGTTGTCTCGGTTTATTCAAAAATTGATTAGAGTAATCAAATTAAGTCGATTAAGGCTTAAAAATTAAAAGCAATGTCACTTCATGATAGTCTGTGGTATATATTTGAATATCCTTTTTTTTATTCGTGCCATTGTCTCCCTAATAAGGCAAACATAAATCAAAACAGCATTTTTTCATTTCTTATTTCATAATATTCTACATAAGTCGGGCTTTATCTTTCTATTTTTTTATTTTTACTAGCGGACACGGCTTGTAGTGCTATGCCTTCTCTTTGTCTTCCTATTATGTATATGGGTATAAAATTTCCTACGTCTAATTTTACAATATTTGATTTATCATGGCATACATACTACGATTTTTAGCTAACCCCATGCGCATTGCTACTCAAGCCTTTCAGTTTCTCTTTCATGACACCACGTCACAGCATGTATCTAGTGACTCTAGATTGTCCTGAGACCAGCTTTTTGTTTCTATCATATCACTCTCACCTACTCATCACACTCTCTATTCCAGGGGCGCTTACCCTCCTGTGAAATAATGTTTAGACTACCGGCTAACACAGTCACTCACTAGCGCACACCTAAATCTTTATCATATACAATTTTTAAACTTCTGAAAATTGTATTCTATAAAAATCTGAAAAAATATTTTTTTTATTTTATTTGGGACTAGAGTCCTAAATGAAAGAATTGTCTCCAACTACCTATTTATTTGGGACACATATGTAAACAATGAGAGCTGGCATTCTTTCATTCATTCGAGCAAACTGAGCAGCCCAGTGCAGCCGCTGGAATTTTATAGACTATGTCAAACTCATCGAAAATCTCATACAAATCGAGGTTCATACTTAATCGAATCTAATAGAACCAAAAGTCCTGCAAAGAACCTTCCTCTCAAACACTTGCAACGCCGTTTCGCCTAACTCGGTCCATGCCTCTGCGCTATGCAGCAGTACGCGGGAGTATCAGCGTTATGTAGATCTTTCTTCTTTCGAGAGAGGGCTTTACTTATTACTCAGCCCAAATAGAACATCTATTTGAAGCGTGATTCTTAGTCTGATCTTAAGTGTGACGTTGTTGTTGCTGGTTATTTCGGATCCAAAATAGGCGAAGTTTTCTACAACATTGAAGTTGAAATTCTTCAGCGTCACTAACCGCCTAAGACATGCTGCCGGCTTGCGAAAAGAAACCAAGTAATAAATATTGACATTTATAAACGATTGAACCGTGAGTCCTACTGACCGTTCCTGCATACCGATGATATCCATATCTTCCGCGTACTCGAACAGCATCAATTGCTTTGCCAAGATCGAGCCCGACATATTCTGTATGTACGGCCACCAGCGCAGGATGTACTCCATCAGCAGACTGAAAAAAACGCACGACATGGCATCATCCTGCCTGAAACGTTTCTTGGTATTAATGAGTTCGCAGAGGTTTTTTCTTCACACTGAGTGGAGGGTTCACATGGTTCACTTATGGTTTTTTGCAATAAGACTACAGAAACTCTAATCTTATGCAGCGCTTAGCATAGACACTGGCTTTCCAAATCGAACAGATATGTAACAGATAGGGCAGCCTACCGCAATGATGATAAAAACTTGACAATTGATCCTGTGCCTGTTTTAAGTACTCTTCTTGCCTTAACTAAAACCATTCCATCGGCATTGCGAAAGTGTTTCTAAGCCCACGCAAGTACCATATACTCGAGAATGAGAATCTTTTCATATTCGAATTTGACCTAATATCTGCGGAGTAATAAAATATCTTGCCTCTACCCAAACTATTACTGACTATTACTGACATGCTGTCCGAGTGAACAACAAGAATTTGTAGAATATAAGCGATAGAGCCTACTAGTTCGGATAATTGACTTTTTATAATTTTTTTCTATTCCATTTACAAGTATGTGCCAACATCCTTTCCTGAAAAGCGTTTGCCATATACCATAAAAATCAACATCTCCATCAGAGTTTTTGTATAAAAAAGATTGAATGAATTTTGATCTATCTTAATTACGAGGGTTGGTACTTATATTGCCAGCCTGAGCAACACAACATGTTGCCAATCTGACGTCTCCATCGTCATGTCTGACATTTTTTTGGCCTAACTTGCTTTGAACAAGTTGACGTACGAACACAAAATGTAATTAAACCGTGAATTTTTTCGTGTGATGATTTATTAAAATTTTCGACGTGGATTAACAAGACAAGAGTGCACCAATCAAGTTAAATCAACTATTGGTGAAGAAGCTCCATCCTTGAGCACTGTGAATAACTGGTACAACCAATTCAATCGTGGTCGTGAACTGATAAAGCAAGATCGTCATGTAACATACCATGAGATTCCGGCATCCCTGGGCATTAGTATGACTAGCATATATACAATATAACATGAACATTGGGTCGTCAGAAAGGTTTGTTCATGTTGGATACCGCGTAATTTGAAAATCGCTCAAAAAAAGGCTCGTATTGATTGGTGCAAGTAAATGCTGCCGTCTACTACTCGTCTACACTTGACGAAACGTAGAAATATGCGTATAAGCACGAAACAAAACAGCATTCGACCGTCTGAGTCTTTCAAGACGAGTAAAATCCTACAATAGTTACTCGCTCGCGCAGCACATCAAAGCAAATGATCGAATGTTTCTTCTCGAAATCTGGACATGTTGTCACCGTGCCGCTTGCGGAGCAGCAGGGCAGTCATTTCTGAATGGTATTCAATCATTTGTTTGCCTGAAGTGTTCGATAAATTGAGTAAAACCAACTGACGAACACGAATCATACTTCATCACGATAATGAGAGCTCTCACACTTCGGCTGTAAGAAATTAGTTTTTGGACGCTCAAAACATTGAATTGATGGATCATGCGGTGTACTGCCTTGACTTGGCACCAACTTCGACTTCTTACTGTTCTCACACATCAAAAATAAACTGTGCAGACAGCGTTATTCAACTTCCGAAGATTTGTTGATGCCTTCAAAACGCATTTTTTGGAGGTATCTCTTTTGGAGTGGCGAATGCAAAAGTGTATTGATTTAAATGGTGAATATTTTGGAAAACACTAAAGCGTTTTTTTCTTATAAATTACCGGGTTTTTCATGGTTAGGTTAGAAATATATGTAGCAAACGTCGTATCTAATTATAAAATCTGACCCTTTTTGAGTTTTTCTACGAAAGAAAATTGTTCAATGTGTTCAATTTGATATAGGGTATCTCGAAGTCGAACACTTTTAACAGCAGTGTTCTTTTTTGTATATTTTGTTGCATATTTTGTTGTTTATTTTTTATGTTCAGAGGCCAAATGTTTTCTAACCTTAAACTTTGTTTCATTGCCGCAGAGATTACATTAACCAGACAAAAACCACACCCAATTCAAGGATGTTTATATTCTTTTTTTTTTTTTTTGTAAACCTTGAATCTTCACTGGACTTCGCAAAGACTTTAACCTACATATTCGCAAAATATGAACACGACAATGGAAAATAATCAATAACAATTCAACCGCAGAATGAATGACAGCACACTTTTCACTACAACGAAAACAATTCGCCAATAACAATAAAATACAATAATATGAAAAATTCCATAAATCATTGGTAAACAAATATACATGGTACATATTGTACAATACATGAATACATAGTACGTACACCCACATAAAGATACATTGGTAAAGATTCAGCGGGTGGAGCTAGAGCTGATATAACAACGGATAGCTTATAAAATGACATCATGCTCATATTGACCGACCGACCGACCGACCGACCGACGGACCAAACCAGCCAGCGGGTAGAAAAATTCAAAAAACAAATTGAAATACACACAAATTACATACTGTATTATATTATATTATATTATTGTATAAGAGCGGGCGTACAACGCTTCCAGCTGTTAGTTTCAATTTAATTTGCAAAAATGCAAAACTTAAAAATTCAAAAATGGGAAGAATACTTATTTCGTTGGAATGTCGTTGAACAAGTATGAGAAAAATGTGAAAATTTATTATTATTTCAGTGCTCAACGGGCAATTAGTTTAAAATATATTTATGTGTATTTAATTAATAGAGCGCGCGTGCCGTAATATATATATAAATAGTTGATACTTAATATATATATAAAGTATTGTGTATATAGCGCAATAGAGCGCGCATAGTCCTGATACAGTGGCATTCAAATATTAATGTATATATATTATGTATGTTCATTAAGCGTATTATACATTTTTGGTAAATCGGATTTTATTGAGCCTAATGAACAATAACGCCATTCGGCTTGGCTGGTAATAAACCAATTTGGCTATCGGGCAGTTAATTGCATTGAAATGTATACACTTTGATATTTGTTGAGATTGTTTGTACAGTTCAAATCGGAAATAATAATCAAAATTTGAATATACTAATTAATAATATGAGCCTAAGGAGAAGGTGTACACAATCAACAGCAATCTAAAATTATAATAAAGCTGGTTATTTTTTTTTATAACTTTAAATGTTCATATGCTGTATAAGTGGGGTAAAAGGGTATATAAAGTCTGTGTAAATGTATCTGATAAACAAAAAAACCTCACTATTAAGTTAAAAAATTCTTGTTCAGCTATGAAAATCCATAGCCATAGTAGGCATGTCCGTCTATCAGTCTGGCTATGAGTATCAAATAGCTAACTTGGCTATGAAAATCGAGCCATAGTAGGCATATCCGTCTATCTGTTTGGCTGTCTATGAGTATCAAATAGATAACTTGGCGACTATAACTATATTAAGGCTCTCACATGCCCTCAACAAATAACTAGTTCATACTATCCATACTGGATGGGAACAAGAAGAAGAACATAGGCTATCCAAATTGAAGCAGGAATTGATCTAAAGGCCAATCAAACTTAGTTTTCTGTTTAGCCATCTATCATCTATCAACTTTTAGGCTAATGTTAACTTATATGTGGAAAAAAACATAAGTGGGAGCTTCACTACCACTTTATCTCAAGAATATAAACATTTTAAGATGTCTCCTCCGATGCGTAACAAACTTTCCAACAAACTGTTAATGCAATTTCACGCCATGTTTGTTGGTGTATGTTACTTCAATCCTGATAAAATAAACCTCAAAAGTCATAATCAAACTACTAAACGGGGTAGTGACATATAAACTTCTAGTTGTTCCTTTGTGACACTGTAGCAAAAGATAATTTTTACTTCAATCGATTTGACACTAATCAAAATTCAATAGTGACCAGACCCGACATTGTAAAAAAGTTAAAGTCGATGAACTATATTAAGTAGAAAATCATTGGATAGGTATATGGAAATCATCTCTGTGCGCTGTATTTTCATTCATTGCATACATGTCATAATTCTCATTTAGTTCATGCTTCTTGCAGTCGGGTTTTTGTATTTATTGAATGGTTTCTGATGTATGATGTTTCCTTATAATTGTACAAATGCACCAAATATCATACTGGTTCAAACAAATTCCCCATTTTTCCAGTACAACGTAATTCAAAATTTCGGCCAATGCTGTTGAACCATTTTCAGAGTGTTCTCAAAGTGAATCAATTGGAAAGTTTTCAGAGGGTTTAAATTAAAGTTCTGAAAAGATTTTTTGAAGCAATACTGAATAATATTCTTAAAAGAGCTTTGATGGTGTGGTTTCGAAGGATGTTTAGTCATAAATTCACCAAAATAAGTCATATTTGGACTTTAAAAATGGAAAAAAATTATTCTTAAAAGATTCTCATAGTTTGCTATAGTGCAATAAGAGATGAAAAAAGAATGGTGCAATTGAGCGTAGACTTTAATTTGTTCATATAATCCTACTTGTATGACTCTGCATAGCGTATTTAAATCAATTTGTTTAATTTTTAATCAGAGCAGCAGTCGGTTATTCAGTTTTTAAAGCAACATGCTTGTTGGCAAGTGATACCATGAAGGTTGAAGATGACATCGTTCCACTGTTGCCGTTTCAGTTTTTGTCTCTCTCCTGCTCAACAGATAGATCTGTGTCGAAAAACTTTACATTTATCTGTTTCAAGTGTGCGAAAAAAATCAAAAATGCTAAAAGAGCAGTTGATGGTTCTCAACCAAGCCAGTTCGTTGACAAACTATTCCAGGCTGACATCAAACATGCTCTACAATGTCTATTTTCGTTTATAAGAGAAAAATATGCTTATTGTCGGCTTGGTATGCATAACACTTAAGACATTTTCTATACTAGATCTGGAAATGAAACCGGCGAATCTAAAAATCAAAGTTTCTTATGCCCTATTTTTTAAAGTCTCCAGGAAATTGTTGTTCTTACAGACGAAGGTTGAATGAGCTGAGAGACAGTCAGAGGAATAGAGATTCAGATATTGTTGTTGATAAAGTATATAAATACTTTACTATGCCTCTTTTTAGGTACAAGAGCCTATTGGGTTTGTGCAAATGTATGTAACAGGTAGAAATAATGGTCGGAGACCCCCAAAGTTATCGCCATTATGGTCAGGATTGATAGAGTAGTCGATATAGTCATAAAATCATAAAATAAAAATTTCTTTGACACAAAAACAAAATTAAATGTGCCAGTATAGAGATTACGTCCCTCTAAGCCAAAATCCAAAAAGTTCTTCAAAATCGGATAATAAATGACGATGAATTTGAACGACCTATTAGACTTCCGTCCCCCTTTTTTTTTCATACATAAATAAAGGCACTTATTCGTGCAGTGAGAAGTGGTCGGCATGCTGCAATCAGAACAGACCGCCGCAGCTTTCTCAAACACACTCTCCCGACTGCTCCGGGAAACCTCTCTCCGTCTTCTCGAGATATATGTGAGCAGTGGACACATATCACCCGCTCCATGGATAGGGCTGTGAAGAATTCTTGGTACGACGAGGAGTGTCGCAATGCTACTGCAGAGAAGAACGCTTCCTATCAGCGAACTCTGCAGTCGGGAGCAACGCGAGCTGTTAGAGAGCGATATCGAGAGAAACGGAGAGAGGAGAAACGCCTTTTCAGACGCAAGAAAAAGGAGCAAGAAAGGCGGGAGTTTGAGGATGTTGAGATGTTCCGTAACAGAAATGAAGCTCGAAAATTCTACCAAAAGGTCAAGCGTCTGACTGAAGGTTTTAAGCCCGGAGTAACTTTCTGTAAGGATGACAATGAAAATCTGGTAACGGATTAACAGGAATCACTGATATTATGGAGAAGTCATTTCTCCAACCTGTGCGGTGAATGATGACAATACGAAGTGTCTTCTAGCACTCCATCATCGCGTCTTGGACGGTCAGTGACGATGAAGAATTTCAACTTCAGTGTTGTAGAAAACTTCGTCTATATTGAAACAGAGATAACCAGCAACAACAATGTCAGCCTTTCTAGATGCGGCCATGACCGGCAGACGGTTGAGTGCCACATAAGTAAGTAAGTAAGATTTAGCACGCCGACTTTTTGGAGCATTTCCAAATCGAACTACCAGTTATAATATTAAGGCCCTGTACCGAAGATACAAGAGCCTATTGGTTTTGTGCAAATGTATGTAACAGGAAGAACTAATTGTCGGAGACCCCCCAAAGTTACCCCCATTATGGTCAGGAGTGATAGAGGAGTCGATATAGCCATGTCCGTCTGTCCGTCCGTCCGTCTGTATGAACGAAAGGATCTCGGAAACGGTAATAGATAGAGACTTTCGACTAGGACTGCTCCGGAATTTCACAAGTTTATTTCAAAATCTTGCCCCTTCTCCTCCTTCCCCATAAAGTCACCCCTTAGGGTAAAAATTTCTTCGGCACAAAAAAAATTTAGTATACCAGTATAAAGTTAACGTCCTTCTAAACCAAAATCAAAAAAGTTCATCAAAATCGGATAATAAATGACGATTTTATAAGCAATTCAATTTGAACGACCCCTCTTTTCTTTTCATTCATATTTGCGCAGTGAGAAGTGGTCATGTGTTTGTGCATAAGCTAGGGGAACCTTTAGTGTGTTTGTTAAGCGACCTGTACTGGTACAGGGCCTCTTACAGTCGGTTACGCCCGACTGTGATTTTCTTACTTGTTTTTTTTTCGGAAAATGAACATTTTTTTGTAGTTTAGTTTAGCTTGGAAAATTTATTATATCTTTCATTGTTCGCTGTAAAATATTACACACAGATCCAGAAAGAAATACTTACATCGCCTATACAAATTAAAGGTTCAATGGGAGTACTGGCATCTCGAAGTCTTGTTGAATTCTGTCAGGATTTGCGGTTAGTTGAAATGAACTTTGGAGTTAGAAATAAAACATTTACAGAAGTGATAATTTTTGGAAAATTTTGTCTAATATTGCAATTTTTTGTGAGTGTGAACAATTATGGTTAGTATACTTGTTCGTGCTGGTGATCTGACATAAACTTTATTGCTAGCAATAAGCTACTAGGGAAAACTTTTTCAAACGTCTTAGTGCATTTTGCAAACAAACTTATCGAACGATATTAGGTATTATCAGTAGTAAGCCTCTGATGAAATGCGATGAACTCATGTTTTATGTATACATGTTTATGAAACTTTATAAAAACTTGGACATATTTTGCGATTAACCATTACCAATTATAACTTCGAAGTTATCACTCAATTGCGTATGAGCACAATTTCGACACACACACCAGCTGTTTGTCCGTCTGTCCGATCACAAATTTTATGATGTTTAGTTAAGACATCATCTCGTTCACTTCACGGTTTACCATCGTAGCTGCTTTAAGTTAATTGAAAAGTAATTAAATATTAATTTACAAATAAATAAAAAACAAACACATGAAATGATAGAAGCTAAACAGTTGATATATGGTTCTCCCTTCATAACTTTCGTGGGCGTGAATAAAAATATACACATTTATTTCATTCTTTAAAAAAATATCGATACAATTCTTCGAATATATAGTATGTATGTATGTATATATATAATTTTTATAATGCATAAATGCGAAAATACACGAGTATATATATATATAAACATTTACATATATATTTAGTTATATAGTATGTATACTATATATAGAGATAATTTCTATGTCGGTATTGTTAACAATAATAAAACTACATTCAACAGTGGGGTAAGGTGTAATACAATCAATCATTCATCATCATCATCATCATCATCATTAACATCGACAACTTAGCGTACTCAGCGTCGTCGTATCATAAAATTTATATTTATATATAACATAATAATAAAGCAATAATCATACATACATATATATATATATATATAAGTATGGTAGTATATATAGTCACATAAACGTAATAGGTAGGTACTAATAAAAAATAATCATATACATATATATATATATATTAAATAGTATAACAACAACAATTAGGGCGTTTTACATGGCACATTCAGGTATATATTTTTATAGTCCTTCAAATTCAAAATCATACTCTAACTCTTAAGTAGTGCGTGAGTGAGTTAGTAAGTTAGACAAATATTTGAAATTTTGTATCTTTTCTTATTTCATACATCTTTCATTGTGCTTAAATTATTTTTGAATTAAATTCTTAACAATGTTACTTGTGCTGCTTCTTGCGAAGTAAATCAAGCTTAAAATTGGTACGTTTAATATTTTTTTCTTGTTACAATATTTCTAATAAAAATATACACATTTATCAAAAAATATTTACTATGTTTTGTTCATTTTTTTTTTTTTCCTCATTTCATTACATTTTTTAAGTTTAACAAAATACTCAGCATTATTGCTTTCAGACAAATTCAGAGTACACAATTAGAAATAATGTTTCATGTTCAGAAACTACAAAAAACAAGTTTTTAACAGTATACATTTCCATCTATCATATAAATATATAGGTACTACTTGAGACTCTAGTTGGTCTGTGTTTTCCAAAGTTTTTTTTTTTTTTAATTAATTTCTACGCTGCTTCGCCGCGCTTAATCCTTTTTATTTAGAAAATGTAGCACATAGTGTAAAACTAAGTCGTAGCAGTACTTATATTCGGTCATGTTCTCGACCAGCTGTGGACGGTGACGCCGCACGGTTTTCACGGCCTGAAATACATCGACTTCACCGTGCTGTATGACCTGCTCGATGCACGCATTTGCCGCGCAATAAACCCCAGCGCGGCTGCGCCCATCGGGCGAGACAACACAGACGGGACCGTAATCGACTTTGGCACGCCAAATCTCGACCATATTCATGAGATAAACAAGTGAATTGGTCGAGCTTGGCACTTTGTGACCCATGGGCCAACAGGTTAACTGAAACAATTGGACGGTACGCGTTGGCGCTTTCACGCCAGCCATCATTTCGGTCAGCGAAACGATTTTCTTATTGATCTTAAATTCCCATTGTTTAATATTCGTATAGCTCTTCGAGGCGACATAGTGCACCGAAAATACCGGACCGTATTTCTCCATTTTTGATTTGTTTGGCCAGAAGGATGGGTACTGCTGCGATTGTGCGGGTGGCTGACAGAGTACAACGACGGCCGAACATTCCTGATCATAGACGAGTGACCAGAACTCACCGAGCGTGTGCTTCATGGGCCATTCGGTGACAATGTATTCGCGCGGTTTCGTATAGCCATCGACAAAGACCGAATTTATGTAGTCCGTAAAGGCATTGCCCTGAAATGAAGTGAGATAGGGGCGAAAGTTATCCGGTGGCACACAAAGCACATCGCGATTCTTTTCACGATTATCGGCACGATGGCCACCGGCACAATCGCCAATGGTAAAACGCGGTGTTTGTTTGCAGATCTGATCGTATTCGCTCTGATATTCGTTCATCTTGGTGCCCGAATTGCGACGCGCTTTCGCCTTTAAGCGATCGGACAGCTCGGAGACCGGAAACCAAGTCTTACCGCAGATGAGTAGCTCCTCCAGTGTATCGTATATGAACTTGTACTGATCGACATTCTCGACGAGTCCTTTGCGCGATTGTCGCAGTTTCTTGAGATAGCCGAAGACATTGAAGCACTCCTCTTCCTCGGCTAGCTCCAGATTTGCATCGATTGACATATAGACGCCTGAGCGTCCACCGCCATCGCTGCAATGCACCAGTATTGGACCACGCATATCGTCCTCTTTAATTATGTTGCCCACCACTAGACGCACACGGCGTCTAAACTCGAGCAGCGCATTTGAGAAGGGACACGAATGCGAATACCATTCGGTATAGTGAAACTGCAATATGAGACGCTCATCGGTGACCTCCTTCTGCTCGTTCACCTTGTACAGGCGAAAGGTGCGTATCTGAAAGTTCGCCAACTGTTCCTCGCGCACAATGTTGATATTTATATCGCCATATGTTTCATGCACCTCCATGTTGGGCGGCCAGTACTGCACACACATGACCTTAGCGAAATCGAATGTCTTTGTGAGCATCACAATTGCGCTGACATTCTCCTGCCAGACTAGACGCCAAAAGGCATTCACTGTCTCCTCCACGGGCCCCTGTGTCACAATGTAAGCATTCGGCTCTGAGCAGACTGTCCACATAGGAGGCATTCACATAATCTGAATCAGATACGCCGGGCAGTTTCTTTAGCACTACACGATTATAATCATACGGAATGCACTTTGGATTTTGATTTTTCTCTTGGTTGTTCTTCTTCAGCGCATGACGACACGTGTTGGTCTCCACTTTGGCCGCTGTCTGAAATTCGAGTTTATAGAGTACCGGAAATTTACGTCGCAGATCGCAGAGTTTCATGAAATGTCGCACATCGATTGGCACATTGGGTATGGTCTTCGATAGTGAATTATTTTCATCGCGTGCTTCCAATTTGATTTTCTCAAACGAAAGCAAACCACTGTTCAGCATGCTCAGCTTTATAGTATTCGGTATGGAGACAATGGCGCGACTTTTGCGCTGCTGCCGCTCGACGTCATCGTAGCGTGCAGATGACCTCGACCTGTGCTTCGATGATGAGGATAGTGTTTGGCCCGTTGCTGAACCTCCGGCCGTTGTGGGGGTTGTTGCCGCTGTCATATCTGCCTGCCGCTCCTTCGCATTGGGCATAATCGTTGTAAAAATCGTTGGCGGAATGAATATAATTGTAGTATATATGTACGAATTGGGGGGGTATTATACGATTAGTTTTTAGTTTTCATTTTGTAAACACATTTTTGTATTAAAAAAATAGTATATTTCTTTTCTTTTTTTTGGTTCTAAACTAGAAAATTTGTATCACCTTTCGTTGTGCAGTTAAAGTTGTGCGCGTCGCTCGTTCGTTTCGGTTCAAATTATGCTAATTGTTATAAAAATAATGAACAAATTCTTTGCAGCTATTTTTTCTTAATTTTTATTTCTTTTTTTTTGGTTCTATTTGGTTTTTTTCTTTTTCTGTTTTTCACTGCTCGTCGTGTGTGTATGACTACCAATTGTGAATGATGTTGCAGATACTTTGAGAAGGAAAAACTCGACTGACAGCGTATGTTGCGATGTTTTTCAGGTTCACCTCTCAGTGGTCGTTTCTTGCTTCGTGCTTTATGTGCTCTCAGCGCTTTTGACTCGGTGCTCTGGTGGTAGGTATATATCTGTCTAGCGTGCAACGTAGGGGTGCGGACGGGGCAGCAGTGCTGTATTTTTAGGCAATTTCACAGTAGGCACAGTGGTACGAAATGACGAATTTAATGTTGTTCAGTGAGTTGTGTGAAATAAATTGAAATTTTTTTATGATTTGCGATGCAAAAATAATAAATATCTTTATATATATAAAATAAAACTTTTTCTTTGTTGCATAATAACTCCAGAACTACTGAACTAAACTTAACGAAACTTTGTATTTGTGTTCTAGAAGTCGTGAGGCATGTTTTTGGGCAATTTGGTCGCTTTGGCATAGATAGTGGGAATGTTATAAAGAAATATTTTTATATGCAAAAAAAACCAGAGAGAAAGCAGCAGTAGAGTGTGCTCAACTTCGAGATATCCTGTATACTCACTCAACCTTCAATTTGTTTGGAGAATATATGCCAGTGATATATTTTATTGGATATATTATAATATATTCTATACTTGACGTTTCAAGGTAAACTCAACCACAACAAAATGTTTTTCTTAGAAATACCATGGAAGTGAGATACATTCGAATGGAAGCCATCGCTTCAGTGGTCTGATAAGGACCTTCAACGACGTATTTATTATATTTAAAGAGAAATGCAAGACAATTTAGCGTTAAAACTACAAAAATAGAAAAAAAAATTGTTTATTGTGTAGGGTCTACCCTTTCTTGCGCTTTAATGTGGAATGTTCAATAGATATTAACGAAAAATAGCCCAAATTTGGGTTTTTTAGCTAAACTAATCACAATTCTATTATTTTATTTCTAGAAAAAAATCAGAAGAAGGTTTAGATTTGTATGGTTAGTGTCATTCCCTCATTAGGTAGTGAGGGGGAGCACATACATTGAATATAGGTTATATAAATATACAAAGCGAGCGCCAAAACATTAAAATATCTTTTATAGTCTCCAAATGCTTGCCAGATGAACAGACAGATAAACTTGTATATATCGACTCTGTTTTTGCTACTGATTAAGTATATATATACTTTATAGGGTCTAACTCACCTCATTCTACAGGTTTTAGGAAAAGCGACCACTCCAAGTCGGACTAAAATTAATAGAATTATTTCGCCCGATCCCATTAACATGTATTCCAAATTTCAACTTAGTATCTGATGAAATTTGGTTTATATATGATGAACTTTTTTTTCTTCTATGGTGGTGTGTGGTATCGCACCCTTCGATTTTAGCAGCAAGTAGCCTATATTTTTTTCCAATGTCCCATATATTTCTATACAAAAATTCATACAAATTGGTCTAGCTGTTAAGGCGTGATGCGAGTACAAACAAGCAAACCAAAAATTTGACTAAGATTTTCTTATATGTATAGATAAAGCTATGCTTTTTCTTCGACTTATCATTAGTTCTTTAGTTTTCAGTGAACAATTTAGTTTTTATTAATAGTTCTATGAAAGACTCATAACGAAAAGTTCAGCCACAATCAGTATCTCCAGCGATTTCGTCGACAATAGCCAAATAGTTCTTTAATTCAGAGAGAACAAATGGTTGAGTGATACTTATTAAAGAATCTCTGTTTTATTCAAGTCATTAACATACAACAACAGTGTCAGAAATTGCAGGAAGTCGATTATTATCCTACGCATCGTTTAGCGATCATTATGATGAGAGGACCAACCGGAATCAGTATATGTAGCGATTGCTTCGATACTGCAATTGGACATCAATGTACAACATATTTTATGTCTATAAATATTTTATTTACCAATATCTTTTAAATCAGTATTCAAAAATTATTAATCTAAGCTCTCACATGGTGTTTAATAAAAAAAAAAAACAAATGAATTTAACCATTTGAAACCTAAAAGTTTTATAAGACTTATATGACACCCCTTGTTTAAGCAAACACAACACAACGCTACAAATCTGGCGCTGTTTTAAAAATATTAGTTATAAATGTTGTAGTTTAGCAGGCTTGATGTCCAATAATTAATAAGACTCAGTGTTTTATATTATTCAATATATTTCGACTCTCTTCAAGGATCGTCTTCAGGAATTTATTTTTACACGCCAACAGCGGTTATTCTGTCTCCTTAGGCGTGGAGTATTATTAATTATTGGACCTTGAGCCTTCTTAACTACAACATATATTATAAGGTCGCCAAAAAATCATCAATATTAGTTTTAAATTCATGTAAATTTATAATTCGCAATCTGTTTAAAAATATCAATTGTAAGTTTATTTTAATTTACAATTCGCAATAAGTTTTTACCTTGATCATGTCAAGCCAAAAATAATATTTGATTAAAATAGTTATTTTTCTGTTAATTTTTATTGTTTGGAAAAAATTTGTCTTAGATTTGTTTTAAAATTCATATTTGTATGTTTGATATGTGGGATAGTGGTTCCGTAGTATTGTCGGCGAGTATGCTTAAAATATCGATGCTTATACCAATAATGATATATTACGAACTTGATTTTTCTCTGTTATATTGGTAAGATTTCTTTTTCGTTTTCTATTTTTGTGGGATGCCACATATGCGCATAGAATATAGTATCTGGTTCAGGATTTTTAACTGAAAACCGAATCATTTCTCTGCTATTTTGTTTTTAAGGAACTAAAAAAAAAAATGAAACATCCAACAACAAATACAGAGATAGAAAAAGAGTAATTAAACTAAAACTATTGCCCACTTGCACTTTCCATCCCTTTCTTTTCTTATATCATAGTATTGGCTTAAGTATCGTATAATCTATATATATAATAAAATCGTAGACAAATTTTTGTTTGTTTGTGCGCGCATCATGCCTAAACCGTTGAACCAATTTCTTTGAATATTTATAAAGAAATAGATGGAACGTTGAAAATGAAGATAGGCTACTTAGAATCAAAGACGGCGATACTCCCTATATATAAACCATAAAAAAAAAAAGTTTTTAATAATATTTTTAGAGTTTTCTTCTATTTTTAGGTGGAGATTGTTGATAATTGAAATGATTTTCAATGCAATATGTTAAATGTATCTGACTTTCATACATATATGACCATCTAAACATGGCTTTATATATAAATTAAAAGACCCCATCTAAGAATTAAATATACAAAAACTAGTTAAAACATTCTTTAGCAACTCTTATGAAATAAATTGCTTAGTGTTTCACATACAAATATAAAATTTTCCCTAATGTAAATTAAAAATTTTCACCCATTGCTCCGAATTCGCACCACCGTTCGTGCGCACATAACATGAATGAAAATCTCGATTTTGCCTATGCACGCTCTTCTCACGTGTTCCCAACCGACGAGCTTTTCCAACGCACACGCACGCTCCCACCGTGCTTATGAATTGCTGTTTTTACACGGATTTTCTTCGCACTTCTCACAACGTCTGCGCACTAAAATGTTTTCACTTTTCAACGCGAGAAAAAACATTTTTAGCATTTTCTACGTTTTCCATTTTGGCGCTCATCGCTTCGTTTGCCTCCCTCATCATCCACGTCGTCGTTGTCTCTCAATCGAAATCAGCTCATTTCGATTCGTTTCGTTTCGTTTTTTTTATTTGTTTGTTTTTGTTTGATGTGTAATTGAAAATTCCGAAAGTAAACGAGGAAGTGACGTTGAATTTTTCACATTCCTCGAAATGATTTTGTTTATGTAAAACAAAAAAAAAAAAACAAAAAAAAAAACAGAAACGTTCCACAAATCGGGAAATTGTATTATTTGCTTAAACATATTTTCCAACTTTTAATTGGCATGCCGCACGCATATAATTAATTGTTTTTGTTTGCGCGCAAAGCAGATTATGGAAAATTTTTTGCTATTTGCAAAAATATATTTTAATATTTTTATTGTTTTTTATTTTTTTTATTTTTATGTTTGTAGTGGTTGTTGCTATGCCTTCTTTTTTGTTATTATTTTAAATGTGTTTTTTCCGTTGTTTTCGTTGTTTTTCATTTCCGTGTGCACTTGTCGTATGTGTCATTGTGTACTCTCAATCTCAGCTGTTTGCTTTCTAGAAAATATATATATATATATATATCAACTGAACAATCGAAATATTTGTGTCTGTTTTGTGTGTAGGCAAAACACATTTAGATAAGTAGGAAGCACTAACAGCAAAAAAAAAACACCATGAAGAACATAGCATGAACATAGTTCGAGGTAGTAGTTTCGAAATTCGAAATTAGACAATTTCGAATATTAGCAAAATGTAAACAAATTGTGGCACAGTGGTGTGAAGAGCGATTTTTTTTTTAAGTTTAATACATTAAAGATTAAAGTTAAATATGCCAAATATATTGACTTGAGAACTATTTTATACCTGATATTGTGGTCTATTGTGATATTTGTGTGAAGATTTTCAACTTGAATAGTGGATCAATCATATAAGTAAGATTTTATGTATGGTCAGTCAGCTGCTGTCGTCTGAGCTCAATTTCGAAATACCCTGCACACCAATGAACACTAAATTTGCTTTGATGCGATATTCCAATCTGTATTCATATGGAATATTTTATTATGATGGACCTAAAAGTACAACAGAACTTATTTACCAGGAAAAACTTATCTTCATTTTGAGCTTTTATATGAAACATATTTATTGATGTAGTTAATAGTGCTAGAAATACCAAATTTGATATACCTTATCAAATATTCCATTCAGGTCCAGATCGGACGACTAAAAGGTGTAGCCCTCACACAAATCTGTTCAAGCTTTATGAAAAATGTTTTATTGTTGATATTTATTTAGCTAGATTGCCGAACGTGAACGGACAAGTTTTGAAAATGTGCCAGAGACTCCTTCTGACGACGATGATGTTAAAGAACAGAAACCACCACCGATGATATTTCCTGCCGTATGCGATATAAGTCAAATGAATAAATCGGACCGAAATCAACCAACACGTGTACCTTGGCAATCCAAAAAATACCTCGGGTAACAACAGCAACAACAAGTAATGCTCCAGTTTCGACCAACGCATCTTTGCTCCTACAAGGCAACCGGTTTGCTCTACTATCAGACGGAAGAGAAGAATTATCCGACGATGGAACAGTACGAACAGCCAGCACACGTCGCTCCAAAAACTCAGCCGCCAACGTCTATAATAATTGATTCGGTCAACAGTATATGTGATATGCTCGATGATATTAAGACAGTTGTTGAACCCAATAACTTTACTTATAAGACAGGGTTTAACAATAAAGTTACGATTAGAGCTAAGTCTATTGACAACTATCGAAAACTGGTAAAACATCTGGAAGATAGGGGTGTTGAGTTTCACCATTGGCAACCTAAACAGGAACGTGCATTTAGAATTGTAATTAAGAACTTGCACTTTTCAACATCTCATGAATTCATTGAAAATGAACTCTTAGCAAATGGTCATGTAGTGAGAAATATTACAAACGCCAAATCGAAAATCACTAAACAGCCACTACCACTTTTCTTCGTGGATTTGGAACCTGCAGCCAACAATAAAACTGCCAAAGAGTTAACCCGACTATGCAGTGCTGTAGTAAAGGTGGAATGGCCTAAGAAATTCGATGACTTAGTCCAATGTCATCGTTGCCAAGAATTCGGACATACTCAGCGCTATTGCAGAAAGAGTTTTCGCTGTGTAAAATGCGGAGGAGGTCATGCTTCTACCGATTGCACGAAAATTAAAAGTGAACCCGCTGTATGTATTAACTGTGGTGATTCACACACTGCTAATTATAAAGGGTGTACCGTGTATCAGACATTGGTGAAACGACGGGATGAACCAAGGAGGCACTTACCAATAAATGATCGCCAATTTCAGAGTTCTACTCAACCTGGACGTGCAAGTGGTACAGCGTTTGCAACCTCCACTATGTCTTATGCGCAGGCTGTTACTAATAATCAACGTCCAAATGAAACGAGTATGCAACAAAAGCTAAAACACAGCGAATATCAAAACAGCGGCGAGGACCGTTTTGTTCAACTTCTCCAACAGCAAGAAAAGTCAATGCTACTTCTTATGGAGCGTCAACAGCAAATAATGGAGCGAATGGTGCAAAATTTAATGCAACAGGTTCTGTCCATTGTCACTTCATTCATTAACACTAAATAATGCAATTAAGCTTACGTTTCTGCATCTGGAACGCCAATGGAGTTGCAAAACACCAACTTGAAATTGAGAGCTTTGCTAATGTGAACCACGTGGATGCGTTTCTTATTTCAGAAACTCATTTTATTAGTCTGTCAAATTTTCGCATAAGAGGATACGACATTATTTGTTCAAATCACCCAGGGGACAGACCGCATGGAGGCGCAGCAATTTTTATTAAAAACTCAATTAAGCATGAGCCTCAAGAAGCAATCAATCTGCCACGAATACAGTGCGCTAGTACTAAAATCAAGAGTGCTCAAGGTGATTTTATCATTGCTGCAATTTATTGTCCTCCTCGCCACACTTGGACGGATTTGCAATTCGTTACCTTTTTATCTGGACTCAATGGTCGTTTTATTGTAGGCGGTGACTGGCAGGCTAAGCATAGCTGGTGGGGCTCTAGACTGGATAATCCACGTGGCCGAGAGCTATACAAAGCTATTATATGTCAGAATTGCGAAATACTTTCAACAGGTACAACAACATATTGGCCAACAAATCCAGCTAGAATTCCTGATCTTCTCGACTTAGCTGTATATTGCGGTATGCCTGCCCCTCTTTTATCTATTTACGAGAGTCCCGATTTATGCTCTGATCATTCTGCTCTTATAGTTGAAGCGAACATGGTTGCCAGTGAAGCTGACATAATGCTGACATAACCATTTTTCAGAATATATTAAGCTAACGAATACACCTTAACATGGATATAGTAAATATTAGAGATCTTGATGATGCTGTTGAAACTTTTACAAGAAATATCCATGAGGCTGCTTTTCTCGCGACACCTATGCCACACCGGAACAATTCTTCAATGCAACGAAATCAACCTTTTAATGTTGAAGTGCGCAATCTTCTATTGCTAAAACGAAGTCTTCGTCGGAGATGGAAGATTAGTAGAAACCCTCTTGACAAACGAGACTTTAATAAAGCATGCAGAGATCTTACTGCGTTGCTCGTAAAAGTACGAAACGAAGCCATTGGTGAGCGACTAAAGAATTTGGACCCCTTTAAAAAAGGGCATTTTAATCTATGGAGAGCTACAAAAGGCATAAAACGACCTACACGAAGACAAGTTCAACCAATCAAAGGTGTAAACAACGTTTGGTGCAGATCAGATGCCGCCAAAGCTGAAGCCTTTGCTACTCACTTAAGATCACAGTTTCAACCTTTTGACACTGCAAAAACTGCTGAAGTATCTGAAGTGGAGGACTTTCTAGAAGCACCGTGCCAAATGGACTTGCCTATACCTCATATCACTCCTCAAGAGGTTCTTAAGCAAATAGAAGCTCTTAATCCTACAAAATCACCTGGCTTCGACAGTGTTGACGGCAGAGTAGTTAAAGCGCTTCCAAAAAAATGGATACTGTTCCTAACAATGATTTTTAACTGTACATGATTCGCATCTACCATTTTCCTGCACAATGGAAGTTTAGTGAGATTGTGATGATACCTAAACCTGGGAAACCTGAAGAACTTATCACGTCATATCGTCCCATAAGCCTGCTGCCAGTTTTCTCCAAAGTATTTGAAAGATTACTTATTGGTAGAGTACTGCCGCTACTGGATATACGCAAAATTATTCCAGAACACCAATTTGGATTTAGGTTTAAGACGGATGGATGTCCGGAACAATGCCATAGAGTAGTCAACAGAATCATTGAAGCCCAAGAATACCGACAATACTGCTCTGCTGTTTTCCTAGATGTCAAACAAGCTTTTGATAGGGTCTGGCATAAAGGACTGCTTTATAAGATAAAAAAATACCTCCCTGCGCCATATTTTTTGATTTTAAAATCCTA
The DNA here is from genome assembly GCA_035044805.1 of Leucophenga maculata. NCBI lineage: Eukaryota > Metazoa > Arthropoda > Insecta > Diptera > Drosophilidae > Leucophenga > Leucophenga maculata. The sequence goes on from JAWNNP010000761.1 coordinate 1,371,447, forward strand.
TCTGAGCAACAGAGCTTACCGAGTTGTGGCTAGAGATGAAGCATCTGACATTTATTTTATAAACGCTGGAGTTCCACAGGGTAGTGTGTTAGGTCCTATTCTATACACTCTGTACACATCAGACATGCCGACTCCCACTGACATAAATACGCAGATCTGTACGTATGCTGATGACATAGCCATTCTTTCAAATGACTCCGACAAGGCCGCTGCGTCACTCGCCACTCAAAACTATCTAAATGCATTAGCTGACTGGTTCAATAGATGGAATATTCTAATAAATAACGAAAAATCAGCACATATGACATTTGCAAAAAGAAGAGGCATCTGTCCTGCAGTTTGAAGTTTCAACAACCAGATGATACCAGATGTCACGGTTGTCAAGTACCTCGGAATGCATTTAGATAGTGGTCTCACAGAGGAACAAACACATAACCGCAAAAGTAAAATACTGCAAGATGAACATTAAAAAATTTTACTGGCTATTGAATAGACGAAGTCAGCTTAACCTATCGAACAAGTTGCTGCTTTACAAATCGTTGATAGTTTCGATATAGCCATTGGTTTGCAACTTTATGGAACAGCCTGTAACAGTCAACTGAAAAGAATACAGACCATGCAAAACCAAACATTGCGAATGATAGGTAATGTACTATGGTACGTTCGCAACAGTGTCCTACACCGAGTTTTCGAATACATTGATCGCCTCCATAATCATCCTAATTGTCTAGCTATCGAGTTGCTTGACAATAGCGCAGTACTTCGAAGGCTGAAAAGAAGACACCCCCTCGATCTTTCAGATAGATAACAAGAACAAGCAGACGTAACTAATATAGTATAACACTCCAGCTCACAGCAATTCCCCATGTGCAGAAATTTTTAACTATAATTATTTCATATTTGTCACACCTTTTAATTTAATTCTTATATTGTAAAATGTTAAAATAAACTTGTAAAATTCCGGAGCAGTCCTAGTTGAATGCAAAAAACACGAAGTCTCTATCTATTACCGTTTCCGAGATCCTTTCGTTCATACGTACGGACATTCCTGACCATAATGTGGGTAACTTTGGGGTCTCCGACCATTATTTCTACCAGTTACATACATTTGCACAAAACTAATAGCCTTCGGTTCAGGGCCTAAAAAAATACTTCATTCAGAAACTCAAAGGCTGGGTACGTTTGTATGGATTGTAATGATGTGTTTGCATTTAGGATATTTTATTTAAAAGTATGGGATCTACTTTTTCTAGTGTTTTATTTTAAATTTAAATGGGATTTCATTATTTTTATACACAGCGAGATCTTAGATTCATCAATAAACATAGCTTAAGGAAGTAGTATTGGTTACTTTGGCCTTCAGCTATACCTATTACTGGTATTAAAGTAATACACACCAAATTTGATATTTCTAGCAATATATACAAAAAATAATAAATAATTACTTTTTTGGAAGCTACCCCTTCGAATAGTCCTATCTACATAATTTTAGATTTTCTTAAAATCTATAAAGTGGGCCCAGTGAGTGAAGGCTACCCTTCTATTGTTCTTTGAAAGCGTTAAATAGAAAATAATATTCTCTTATAGTGCTTCTACGCAACCTCAAACTTTGCCTATATAATTTTTGTTGCCATCTTTCCCCTCTTGTTGGAAAAATTTTATGATATTAGCAAAATTCTAGACGTTGGCGGTGGCTGTTTTGACAAAGAATGCCTCATATGTATATAATAAATAGGCATTTCTGGAATTATGTATTACTATCTAATATACAATATATATTAATATCTGCTTTAATTAATAACACTTATCATGTGTTGAACCAATATCAAAACAATTTTAAAACCAATTATTATTTTTTTTTTTATGCAGAAATATTTTATTTTATTGCATCATTGTGATTTTTCACCAAATGAGGAAAATGGGGTGACTATTTTTACCAAGAATTCCCCATATTTATATACATTATTATCTCATCTTTATACAATACTTGACTGATTTATTCTTGGCTGCCGTATATATTTCTGGCTAAGTCACTATTAATTTTATGAGGTGCATGTTTTTTTAAAAGTATGGGTTTTTCTATAATAAATTTAATTTTTATTTTACTGTGACACTGTTTATTATTTATATTAAGTTGTAAGATTATGCTCGGAAGAAAAATGGAACTATTTCGTAAGACTTTTCGATGATTTATTAACTTCAATTAATTTGCTTCAACTTTTGGTGATGAATCAACAAGGTTAGTGAAGAAGTGCTTCAACGATTTCACACGTGGAGATAGTCAGGAAACTGATGTTGTGCGTGAACAAATAAAGCAAGTTCTTCATATAACATATCTTATGCAGTTGTGGTACTAGCATACATTCAATATTAAGAGACCATTTGTTCCCGTTAGATACTGCATAATATGACCATCGCCCATAAGATATTGCCAAGAAGAATTTCAAAGCAAATGATCATCTGTTTCTTCAGAAAGCTGGCTACTGGTGGAGGTAACTGTTCCGTTAAAGCGATTTATGATGGTGAAGTCTTAATAGTATACAAGCTTTTGTATAGCAGAAATTTTCGGAGAATTGATGATGCCTTTATTAATCTTCATTATATCTTACAGCCATGACTTAGTACATAATGACTACTATTTCTTCCGGACAATCAAAAATAAATTGCGAGTTGATTGTTTTCCGACATTATAAGATGCTGTTGAAGCATTTGAAGAGCTTTGAAGACCTTTAAAGTGGCAAAACTGCTTTAAAAATTAGTTCCATACATTGTTCTTTATTGAGAATGTTTTGAAAACAAAAAAAACAATTTCAATGATGCATTGTTGTTCTTTCACTATTATGATTGAAATATAAAAAGCAGCTCTCATAGTCTCCAATTTATTGACGTTCAAACGGGCAGACAGTCATATGGACATGTCAAAATTGACTGACCTTTTCATATGAAGCTACATTTTAGTGGTCCGATTTGGAATTCTATGGTATATTTTATTAGAATTGATGTGAAAAACAAATTTGCTTACAACAACATTTATTCCATACAAAATCTCAGAAAGGAGAGGCAGATTTGTATGGGGTCTAATCTTTTTCGTGGTCCGTTTTGAACATTTTATTTAAAGTTTTTGTCGATTTGGATGGTAAGTGTATATATGTAGTCGGTTGATTAAGCGTACATTTACATATTTAAAATATGGAAAATATAATCTTCTTCATCGACCAAAGGTGAAACGTTTTAAAGACCTAATTAAAAAGAAACTTAAGCGTGCTTTTGAGAATGGATACATTCGTCGGTTTGATTTTTCTAATATTTTTTAGAATAAAAAACGGTGCTACTGTTTGTGATGCAGTGTGCCGTTTTATACTTTTCTTTAATTTAAGGAGATATCCTTCATAATGAAATGTTTAAATTTTTACATGAAATTTATATTTTCGTTGTTTAATCATTATTTGGGAATTTATAAATCATAAATCGATTGAAATTTCGTACGAAACATTTTTTTGTGTTTAAATATTTTTGAAATTTTGTATAGGTCTGCACAGTAAAAACAAGGGAAATGTAGGTGTCATATATATCTCAAATCTTAACGTTAAAAAGACAAAACCAAATGACGAAAGCTTTCTATAAATCACAAAATTGCATATACATATATTTATATATATTTATATATATTGATAAAAGATCCACAGTTTATATTTATACTAATATCGCGCCGCTAATGAGTCCGTTTTGTCACTGCCGTGCATTATGCTACAAGCTTGCTAATTCGCATTTACGCAGAACATAAGCCAAATCCTCTTAAAGGTCTGACACATAGAACAGCGCCATAAGTTCTTTAAGAATGAATTTCTAACAGAGTTTAATGCATCCTTCCTACCATAAATTTACGCACATTCGCACACAACGCAGAGACAACGTCGAGTGTAAATTAACTTAACAGCGGTTAACCCCTCAGGCCACATGTCAACGCCCAAAATCGCCGTGTTGAATTGTTAAAGCAATGCGGCCGGCCGGCTGGCCGGCTAGCTTTTCTATTCCTTCCGTGCTACATATTCGCCATAACGACGCAAAGGCAAAGCAACCGCAGACAGACGTATAAACAAATGTATCTGTGTGTGTATATACGTTAACAAATGGGCTAAGTTGGCGTAGGTGTATATGTATGTATGTGTCGCCATTGTGCTACTCTAGAGCACTCAACGACAAACGCACACATGGCCTCTATTGTTGCGACTAATTAGCGTTAAATCGTCATTGTTTATACCTGTACGTATGTATGGATGTTTGTATGTCGTTCACTTACCTTGCCAAATATCGTTAAGCCGCCATGTTTCATATTGAATGTTGGAGCGTCTGCGTAACTTGAATCTGCCCAAGGTGTGTGACATGTTGACGTCAGCGTCATATAGCGCACTCCGATGGCATATAAGGTGCGTAGTACAGCCAATGAACCACCCAACGAATGGCCACCTTCTACCCCGGTCAGCGAGCAGAGCTGATGGTTCTTGTGTGCCTCGATAATGTCTGCAAAAGAGAAGACAAGAAAGACAAAAATAAGTTTAATGGATTTTAGTGTTGTTTAGCTGACAGTTGTTTGAAAAAGGATTGAATGTACCTTAAATAATTTCAGTTATTTTTAATGAAAAATGCAACTATTGTCAATAAACTTCAAAATAATTTTGTTTATCTTTTAAGTAAAACATCTTGTTTTGTTTGTTTGTTTAAATGGTTGTCAACCGTCTGCCGGTCATGGCCGCGTCCAGGAAAGCGCGCCAGCATCCATAATCTTGTGCGCGCTGGCACCAGTCATTCTGAATGCCAAGTACGGAGAGATCTCTTCATACCTGGTCATTCCATCGAGTGCCCTCGGCGTCCACCAATCAAGTTTGGGCTCCCCATGTAAACCATGCGTGCTGGAGCTCCTCCGTCCATTCGAATGAGGTGCCCAGCCCAGTGCAGCCGCTGTAATTTTATGCGCTGGACTATGTCAACCTCATTGAATAGCTCGTACAGCTCGCGGTTCATACGGTACCTAAACTCGTCGCCGACTCTAATAGGACCAAAGATCCTGCGAAGAATTTTCCTCTCGAAGACTTCCAACGCTGTCTCGTCCGACTCAATCACGGTCCATGCCTCTGCGCCATACAGTAGGACCGGGAGTATCAGCGTCTTGTATATCTTTATTTTCGTCCGTCGAGAGAGGGCTTTACTTCTCATTTCCTTGCTCAGCCCAAAAAAACATCTGTTTGCAAGCGTCATTCTTCGCCTGATCTCCAGGCTGACGTTGTTGTTGCTGGTGATCTCTTTTCCGAGATAGACGAAGTTTTCTACAACACTGAAGTTGAAATTCTCCATCGTCACTGACCGTCCAAGAAGCATTGACGAAGTGCGAGAAGACACCAAGTACTTCGTCTTGTCGTTCACCGCTAGACCCATGAGCCGAGACTGCTTTTCAATCTCCGAGAACGCCTTGCTGACTCGCCGTTCCTGCGTACCGTTGATATCGATGTCATCGGCGTAAGCGAGCAGCATCACTTCCTTTTGAAAGATCGAGCCCGACATACTCTGTATGTACGGGCATTGGCGTAGGATGTATTCCATCGATAGAGCATCGCCCTGCCTGAAACCTCTCTTGGTATCAAAGGGATCGGAGAGGTTTTTCCCCACCCTGACAACGCTTTGTGTGTTAGATAGCGTCGCCATGCAATCTTTGCCGGGATACCTAGTGCAGACAGGGCGTCGTAGACCGTTGGACCGTTTGACACAAGAATCATTGTTGGCCATTCCCAGGTTAATGGCAGTCAACAATTTTCCACACAATGTGCACTTGAGCAAACGAATCCCAATCTGCATCAACATCTTAAGTCCACAATAATCTGCCACACCACAAATAATACAAATTAAATGCTATGTCTGCCACAAGTTTGTTGCACCAATTAAACTTTAAGAATACTTGAAATATTTCCATAATAGTATGTACAAAATATTTCACAAGTTTTATGCAGCTTCGTTTATTTTCTTGTTCATTTTTCGAACAAACAATAGAAACTTATAACTTTATTAAGCATACTTTAAACAACTTCGATGATAATAACAATGCCAAACTATTTGGCAAAAACAACAACGACTCGACTCGACTCGGCAATATTAAGATATAAACAAATTAAAAGATAGTTCATGAAAGAAAAATTTTAATAAAAGTTTTTTTTCTTTTTTTTGAAAATAAAATATAAATAAAATTTACAACAATATGCAGTTGAATGTAAAATTAAAATAATAAACTTACATTAAAAGTTTGCATAGAAAAATATGGCAGAAATGTCTGCCAGTTGTAGAACAGCAACAAAATCAAAAGTCAGCATTAAAAAAAGAAAGAAGCAACGAAGCATTAAGCCAAACAAATAATTGTGAGTATGGACTTGTATTCAGTTTTAAAATGTCAGTCCATTAGACAAGCTGTCTGTCTGTCTGTTCGTCTGTTAGACAATCATGCCGCAGTATTAAGACAATAGAATAGTTTAGAAGCAAAATGTTGCAAAGAACAAAAGCTGAAATGCTCAACCAATCAAAAATATTACAAGTACACTTGAAACAATAGAACGGACAACAAATAAAGTGCAATTTACATCACATAAGGATTTATTGTACATACATACGTCGTCGTTTATGCACAAAGAAAGATTCTTTCAATTGTCCATCATGTGAAGTTTTTTCTTGGAGATTTTTTATTTTTTTTAAAAGCGAATATGCAACATAAATGTTAAAATACATTGCAAAGCTAGCAAAGTGGTCAAGTATAAAATAAACAAATGTGCTCGTTCAATGACATCAAATCTATCTGAGTGCTATTAAAGTGCTATAAACGTGTATTCGGTTTGGTATATATAGCAGCCATGATATACTACACATCTTAAATTTAAAGATCGTCAATAATATAAGACGACTGTCAGCCAGTTTAGCTTTACTTTAAGATGTGCCAACTGTAATGGACCTCACAAATCCAATATCGTTGACTGTTCAAGTTGAATCAAATCCCAAGCAAAAAGTTTATTTATAATTTAGGTATTATTAATTTAATTCTCTGCAAATTAATCACAAATATTGGTATTAGAAGGAATAATAATAATAATAAAGATAATATATCTGAAATAGTTTATTTCAATTCCATTCGCGAATAGTTTGTCAGGAATTTTAAGTGTCCAAAGCTATACTACTTCGGTTGATAGATTATCTGCCTTCTGAACGTGTACATTTTGCACCTCCGGTTACTAAAGTTGATTTCGCCGCACTTTTCTCAATTAAATCATCATTTCTACGCTACAGATCTCTAATTAAAGGATATGTCTCTATATTTGTGTGATACACGACCAAAGCTATCCATCTCGAGGCAGTCTCAGCTCTTACAGCGTCTGTGTTCTCTGCGTCTTTCTATCGTTTTGTCGGTCGGCTTGCCCCAAAAAATAGTCCGGAATATCGTTGTAGCCAGTCGGGCAATGCTAAGAAAATTTAAAGAGTTCTTGCAAACAGCCTCTGACTGTATTGTGTAGGATTACACTAGCCAAGGTTTAACGTGGTCCTTAAGCTGCTGTGAAAAGCTTCAAATCTCATTTAAAAAAGGTAGCTGCCAACCATAAGTTCAAATTTGAAGAATTCGCAGCTCTATTTGTTTGGGTAGAATCAGTATTGAACTTTCGTCCGCAATCGCCTTTTAGTGACGAACCTTCGAAGCCTCTTCCACATTTCTTACGTGGGAACGTTCTAGTTGCGTTTCCGGAGTTGCCAAGAGACAATCTCAACTTAGTACAAAATCATTTCGTGGTCACCAAGGAAGACCTACTCCCGCCCTCTGAGTGCAAGGTTGGACGTTGGATGTCCGCATATCTCTCGGAATTGTGACGCGTGGTATCACAAAACTGATTATGTTGCCTATAAGCACGGAAAATAATCAATCAATTTGTTCTCTTTATCTGACACTCTTAGCTTGTACCATTTTGACTTTCTCTTAACTACGCTCTCGCTATATGTTCTCTAAATATATTTATCAGCACAAAAACAATTCGTTGTACCTGACAGAGCTCTTCGGCAGTGTAAGACCTGCAACAACGGCGTGCTGTTTCCGGTACAGCATTTAGATTCGACAAATGACACCTATCGAACATCGAGAAACCCCCTGGGTCGCACCAGATTGGAGCGTGTTGCTCCTAAGATGTCTGTTGTGTGTGTGGTGATAGACACCATACAATGATGCATGTATCTTTCGAGGAGATGCATAATGCACCGAAAGGTAATGGTGGTAGAGAGTGCAGCAAGCAGCAACGGCATGGAAAAATCCTCACAGGAATGAGTCAAAGTAGCAATCCGAAGCCTATCAGAGCTAGCGGATGCGCTCAAAATAGCAAGGCGGGCGGCATGTTCGCGCCAGGCTAAACCTTATATTTAATTAAGTTTAGTTTACTTATTCAATATTTTCATATATTATTTAAGAATGAGTTATTAGAAGAATTGTGGTGCCTTTGAAGTTGCCCGTAATTACAGTCGTACTTGGATGGCCGTACTACACACGGACACGGCTTTCGTCCATGCCATCTTACTTTGATTCGCACCACAACTAAATCAGCGACGACTACAGCAGCATTGATGGTATCTTTTAGCATAATTTAAATCACGTAAGTCCACGAAAGCCTTTCTTTCTAATAAGTAAAGTAACCCCAAAGTTGAACAATTTCTGTACGTTCAATTTATAAATTTTCTGGAGCAGTTGCTGCAGCTTTTGAAACGGTCCTTAGAGCCTACTCTGAACAGCCCTACAGCTTTTGATTATTTCCTTACTATTGAGGGACTAAATTTCTTCTCAGTATATATTTGAAAAAACAGTTCGGTAGTTTTTGTGGTATATAAATCGATTTCTCCGCCATTGATCATTTACTGAATATTTAAAACATTAAGGATGACACCTAATCTTTTTATAATTTTATTATCGATTTAAGTAATTTGGATTATTATGTTATTATTCTTAAAAAATGTCCGGAGACTTAAGAACGATAGGCTTTTTATTTCCAATTTGATTTTTATATGGCTTACTGTGGCTTTGATGACCTCCGTAGATTTCGTAACAAGTTCAAACAAAATCGAACGATTTTTCCAATATTCTGAGAGTCCACTCTTTAGTGAAATAGTTTCATCACTTGTAACTACTTTTTGCTTGTAAGCAATCTGTCTGGATGATCCATCACATCGACACTTAATGATGACTGTAAGGCTTTTAGGAAGTAAATCTACATCCTCTTCAGTTAAATTCTCTGAGACGACAATAAGTCTTGAAGTTTTATTTTAATCGATACCACAGTAAATATAGTTTTTAGTGTTACACATTTCTGTTTACCAACTCCATTTTTTTTTTTTTTTGTTGTACCCAGGAAGAACAATCACTTTATGATGAAAGGGTTATGTGGATGCAGATATATTATATCATTTGTACGTTAGTTTAAGACAAATCCATAAATAACCTACTATCAATCACTGCAGTCATAGCTACATCTGCGGTGAGTTTTTTTTTGCACCTTCTTTTTTTTACAAGGTTGTTTCAATTTTATTGTTCTATCATGAGTTTAAGCAAGATTAGGCAGTAACAAACAACAAACTGTTTTTAATTTTAGAACTGAAAACAAAAATAAACTTTTTTATGTGGACTCTATAAAAGTTGTTAAACTACTCTAAATAGCTGTATTGGATTCTTCATACGACTTCACAATTGTTTTTATAAAAATCTGCATTGTTGACAGATATAAACATCCAACATTCACGCCCGTCAGTATGGCTGATAGTATGAATATTGAGATCATGGAGTCTATAAGAGATAGAGCCTTCAAATTTGCATATTTAGATACTATTATTCATTCTTCAGATTATTTGTAGTCAATGCACATTTTATTGATGCTGATAATTTGTGTGAAAAGTAAAATTAAGTGCTCCAAAGCATTTTCTGTTTTCCGGGTATTAAAGAACATCTCCGAACACTTTGATACCAAGAGATGTAATACAGAACATGTTGGACCACCAATAAGTCTTTGACGGCCGCTGACGATGGAGAATTTTTAAGTCAGCCTGGAGATCAGACGAAGATTCATGCTTGCAAATATATGCTATATTGGGATGAGCAAGCAAATTAAAAGTAAAGTCTTCTTCCGAAAGACTAAAATCCATATCTATAAAACGCTGCTATTCCTAGTTCTACTGTCCGGTACAGAAGCATGTATAATTGAGTCAGACGATAGAGCGTTGGAAGTCTTCGAGAGAGTGATTCTTCGTAGGTATTATAGTCCTGTTGAGTATGAGCTTTTAAATAAGGTTGACATAGTTCAGCATAAAATCAAATTCACAGCGCTCTTTACATCACTCATGGACAAAACTGCCCCTGCCTTGTATTTTTTTAGCTCACTGTTTTCTTTGTTTACAATGGCGTGGCACATCGAGAGTTCTTGCAAGAAAATCCTACATCATTAATGAATATTACGTTGCAGATTTGCTTTGCGTTTGATAGATGCAATACAAAGGATTTGTTGTAAAACATTTCATAGCTTTTGCAACAGAATAATGCAATTGTTCACTGACTGTGGAGATGGCAAAAACAAATCTTCAAATTGATAATTTGCACCAAATTAGCTGAAGCATCACTGTCAGCAGTAGGTTTTTTATATTTAGCAAAAGGGTTAATCTGAATCAGATTTGTTCTACGATTTAAATATGTTCGCAGACTGAAAATCGTTCCCAAAATCAAAATCGATTTCAATCTCAAAGTCCTTCAAATTTATTGAACCTGCAGAAGATGTAGAAGGTTCAGATATAGATTTAGGTTTCTATTTATATTGGAAATATATGTAGAATCCAAACAGTTTAAATACAGACTTTTAGAAACATTTTGTAAATATTTGTGGAACTAGTGGCGAACTAATACTTAGTTATGCAGACGGGCGGACAAAGAGATATGACAATATAAACTCTTCTGCTCGCGCTGATCAAAAATATAATTTTATTAAGGTCTCTAATTTTCCTTTTGTGTGTTACAAACTTAGCAATAAAATTAGTAAACTATTATAAAAAATATTATTTTGTTTTAGCTTTTACTGTTGACTTTCCAAAAAGTTAAGAAATATAATAAGTCCAATGTTGAATAATTTCATTTTATGATAGCTTTTATTTCTAACACAAAGCGTCCATCACGAACCGAATTAAAAATGTGAAAAGTTGACGTTTAAAACCAGAAAACAGTAAACCTCAAACAAAAGTACAACTGCCACTCAAGCCTTTTCGAGACAGTACAATTCTGTTGATTTTCACTTTATACCAAGTGATTGAAATAAATTGATTTTTAGCTAAAGTGCAAAATGCAGTGCGAATGCATTTCAGTATATAAAGTCAACGTAAAGTAAACTAAAGGGTTATATAGAAAGTAACACCGAATAAAAGTGTTAAAATAAACAAGCCGAGTCTATGGCAATGTGAAAAATGTTGCTCTCTGGCTTTGGCACTGCACGCTGCTGGCTGCTGGTAGAGGTACAAACTGGAGCTAACGAACCAAGGCACACGTCAATCAGCAGCAGTCAGCCAGGATTCAGTTCGGCCAACAGCAACAAACGCTGAGTCAGACAGAACGAAAAGGTACTCACTTACTCACTCACTCACTCAATCACTTAGTTGAAGTGTTCGATGCCAAGTAAAAAGTTGAGTCCATTGCAGTTTTCGTACTCATTGCAACTGAATTCAGTCAAGCAAAACAGGCAACGCTGTACCGCAATTTCACGTGGCTTTGCAAAAATCGCTGCAGAAAAATAAATAAAAAAGTAAGCGGAAGCAGTAGAAATAGTGTAGCTGCATGATATGCCACTACCAAAAGAATACAATATCTTCTTCAGTTTTTCATTGGAACTGCAGTTGTTGGTATTACTTGGTTCAACTTGCTTGCTGCATACGATTTTCATTTTCTACCTTGCTTCCTGACTCCTTCTGCTATGTTACTTCGTATTCTTATTCAGTGACATTCGACAGTCAACTTCATTTTACAGCTCGTGCCAGTTTGGGATTTCGTTTGGACATTTAGTAGATAGGCATAGGAGGGAGCAGTGGTACTGAACGCGAGTATAATGTGCATCTCTTGCTGGTCACTATGTATCTCTTTACACTACGAGTGTTGGCAGAAAGTTCTTGTAAATTGGATCAAGAACTAGTGATGAGTAAAACCATTGACCAAAAACCATTTGACAAAATGCCGATGTCTCACAAATTTTGGAACATATTTGTGCCCTCTTTTGCTCTCACTAGACACACAAATCACGCCCTTTTGGTCGAGATTATAATGATTTATGCTCTTCAATATGTAACAATTGATTATCGAAAGACGTTCTACAAAAATTGTTTCACATTCTAATATACGAGTATGTAAATGATATTATGTACGAGTTTATTATATAAGGTGTTAAGATAAAGATTCTTCCTTATAGATCCTACGTACATAAGCTCCATCAACACTTCAAAGCGTTCAACTCTTCAACTTTTTCTAAGCAAAACTATGTACTTGCTTTCTTACTGATTACTGTACCAGCTATTATCAATAATGTTACACAAAGTGGTACAAGCTCTTCACAGAAGGCCAGGAAAATCAATTATTTTTAAACATGGAAACAGTGAAGAAAATTGTTATAGGGATGAGGATGTCGACATATTAGTTGGGTCATGGCATGTACATTGATGGCATGTAGATTGATATCTTGGACATGAAAGCGTGTTAAAGTTTGTTTCCAAGCTTACTAAATATTGATCAAAAGAACGCTCAAGAACTGACGATCCAGATTTACTCAAAAGAGTCACAACTTGTAACGAAATATTTGGTTATTTCGTCGAAACAAAAAACCCATCAAACCCAAACAGTAGTTCGGACAAATGTGATGTTGTTGCTCTCTGTTTTTTTTCGATGGCGTGAGTTCGTGCAATTAGGTTTGGTTGGGACCTTTAAGTTATAAGTGAAGTAGCAGTCACCCGATAAGGTGCACAAGGGGAATAAAATGTAACACTCTGGCATTCGTGCCGTAGTTTTATGCATTGACGGTAGGGCGACAGGAATCTGAAGGCACCAAAGTAAATAGATCTACTGCATGAAAACACTGGCCATGTATCAACTGTGTCGGAAAGCTGTTCGGCCAGATAGGCATCAGGCACGGATATCTGCAATCATCTTAATTGACTGAAAGGAGGTGGTTATCGTCCCCATTACGAACAAGTAAGAAAATTACACTCGTGCGTAACAGACTGTACCAGAACAGGTCGCCTAATAAACACATTAAATGTTTCCCGAGCTTATGACCAGGCTTATGAGCACTTCCACAGCACAAATAAGTGCGCTATCTCCATACTGCCGTAGTCAGTCTTGGGGTGGAAGGAGTGGAAGGGCAAAATCTCAAAATAAACTTGTAAAATTCCGGAGAAGACCTAGTCGAATGCAAAAAACACGAAGTCTCTATCTATTACCGTTTTCGAGATCCTTTTGTTCATACGGAAGGACAGACGGACATTGCTATATTGACTCCCTTATCACTCCTGACCATAATGGGGTTAACTTTGGGCGGTCTCCGACCATTATTTCTACCTGTTACATACATTTGCACAAAACCAATAGACTCTTGTACCTTCGGTACAGGGCCTAAACAGTGTAAAATTTAAGACAGAGACATAGTCGGAGTAAACCCGTCCTCAGGCAATCATGGACAACATATACTATTGTTCAACTTTAGACAGAAAGTATTTTAAATTAAGGATATCACGTGCAGTGTTATAAATTATTTATAGCGATTAAAATACTTGATGGGATTGAAAAGCTGTAGCAACAGAAAAGTGTAGCGGAATGCGAGAATGCACAGGAATTTTTTTTGGGAGAGATCCAAGTTATATGTTTCTGTTAATTTCATGACAACTCAGGCTGCTGGTACACCGATAGACAAGAACTCACTTCTATTATTGCATTTTTAAATACTCCAGATTTAGTCATATTTTCTTTTCAAAACCTTAATAACTTTCATGTCGTGAAATAATTAAATTTTTGTTTAGCATAACTATTTCTTGTTACAGATATGCAAGCTGGAGTTGAATTTTCTAACCAAATCGAATCAGTCTTGCAATAACAATTCCACAAATGACGAAGAAGTTCAATTTTACTTTGCTCTTTTTCTGTAAATATAATAATTGAAAAAAATTTAAGAAATATTCCTTCAATATAATCGTCAGATTATATGTTAGCTCGACTAGGACATCTAGCTGAATCGTCTGAAAAATAATCTGATGCGCTCGAGTATTTCAAAATTAAAATTTTTTTGCACTAAACATTTCCTTCGAAAATCTGATGCGCTCAAATGAGTTTTATTCTCTCTTTTTCAACCCTTCCGTATAACTACCCCTACTACGCAAACCGACAGATTACCACAGATTACCACACCCCCAATATCTGATGTGCTCAAGTATTTTCATGTGACTATTTTTAATTTTTACATTTTTCGAAAAATGTAGATGCTTGGTTGGCTCATGCCATTTAAATTTCACAAATGTTTTAAGCATGAAAGCGAAGTTTATTTTGAAGTTTGCTAAATACGCTATCATCCCAAGACCGAAAGCATGAAACGTTCGATCAAATGTGATGCTTTTTTTGGAAAGGTTGTTTTTCCTTAAAACATTTTGTAAGAAGTTGTGTAGATATAGACAAGTCGGTCTGTCTTTCTGTCTGCATGAGCATTACAGATATTTTATATTAAATTAACTTTCCAGTCCTGCAATAAGGGATAGCTCCCATTAAAACATGACAACATGATAGGACAATCAGAAAATTTGAAAGGAAACAATTGACAATGTGTTGGCGGAGCCATTTTATGGTGTAAAAAGGAGAGTTTGAGGAGATGGGGAAGGGGTGGCAAAAAGGAATCATAAAAAATTAATGTTTTATTGCTTCCCATGAGAAAGATCAATCGTGTTATCAAGTGTGCCTGCTTAGTCTGGTAACTTCCTGGTGAACCCAGGGCACCACGAGTTGTTTGTGGTTTATGCCGTTGGTATATCTGCGCGTTGGAGATAATTCTGACAGCCCTTTTTTGAAACTTTTGATAATAGAGCAGTAATTATTTTTTGTCCCAAATCGGGTTTGCGTCGGTCCATATAGGTTTTATTATCGCTTTGTATACTATTAGCTGAGAACTGACTAAGTTGCCCTTCAATTCCGCTCCATGCCTACATAATTGGTTGCAGCACTACTTGGAAGGGCTGTTCCGTCAAGATAAACTTGTAGACAGTCTCCTCTTCTCAATGAGAAAGTCATTTGAGTGGACTTCTTGGGGTTCAGCACAGTGTTCCATTTCTTAAGCCAAGTATTTGGTGGTGTCGAGCTACCTTTGATGCATGGCTAAAGCCACCTCTGGAGAGACGTCGTCGTAGCGGCCAGCAGCTTATCTTCCTCGATGTATAGATTGTATAAAGGATGAGCCCAAGTACGCTTTTCTGTGGAACTCTGTGGACTCTGACTTCTTTTAATTCAGAACTTTCTTCCACACATCTCACAAAGACATTAAGTGATGGAGTATTTAGTAACTTTAAAAGAGCAATAACTACTTTTGAAAGAGGGTAGATGTGTTTCTTAGCAATTCGCGAATTCGTTAGAATCATTGGATCAGATAAAATTAGTAGAGTATTCATCAAATCCGTCCTTTCTTGACGTCTTTAGTATATTGTTTTTTTGAAATGTTTTGAAATCTTTATTTCGTGATTCTTAAGCCTCTTCAGAAAGTTTTTCAATGGACAGTAAGGCAGTTTGTATTAAAGCCGCACCATGAATCGTATTTTAAAAAAAATTATAGCGAATTGTTTTATTAAACTTATGTCAATGCTTTTTATTTCAGATGAAGTAACTGGGTAGCCGCATATCCACCATTTAAGGTACATCTACGAACAAACCTGTTACTTGAATGGCTGCCGTTCTTTTAGTGAAACTAGCAGCAGAACTTCGAACCTGCCACTATTTATTATCCAATCAATCGATGTTCTATATGTAATAGCCATTAAAAAATGTAATCCAGGCATGTAGTGGAGATAAACCAAACTCGAATTTGCACGGTTCGGGTTCTTATTCAATTGAGTTTTATATGTCGTTCATTTCGCTTGGTAGTGCTCTGCAAACATAACAACTTTGATCTGAAGAGATTTGTGTAAGAGCATTCCATGCAATGGCACTTGGTATTAAACTATATATTTGACTTTGAAACTGATTTCTTTCCAACAATGAAGTTTAAGTAGTATCCCTTGTGAATTGGCTGCTATGCAACTTCGAGAGGATGATGGTTGAAAATTTTCCACAATATTTTTTTTCTGGAGTATTAGATTGTCGTGTATATAACTCTAGGAATACAAGAGAATTCATCACACGGTTTTGGTCATTAAAGTTTTCAAACGATCGCCGAATGCCCTGAACTGCCAACAAAACCTCACAGAAATTTTGTTTAAACTGCACAACCTGATTCTTTAATTTTTTTAAACAGTTTTGATCTTCCAATTTTTAAATTACATAGTTTTATCATTGAATATTTTTCAACTTGAAAATCTGGTTTTCTAGGAGCTGCAAAAAATGGAATAAATCCCTCCTTGTGTGTATTCAAGATTTGATGTGTAAAAGAATATTTTATTTCAAGAATCATTGTAAAATTTGAATTTTGTACGCCCTGACGCCCTGACCACTATGCAACGTTGGAACAATTAGTTCATTTTTCTACCCAATTAATTGAAGCATCAATCAAAGATAATTATTTTAATGCGACATTATTTTAAAAAATTCACAAAAATAGGCAGTCAATCCATTTTATGTATTAAATTTCAATTTATAATTTTTAATTTTTTGCAGTCATTATTTTTTTTTTGTCTGTGACCTCAACATCTTTTACTGAAGCATATCGGTTACTTTTAACATAAAAAAATCTTCAAAAAAATTAATATCGACTTTAAATAAACTCAAATAAGGCAAAACCCACGCGTTTTACATCTCTTTTTCACATGAATATACATCGGGCACAGCTGAACACTAGCAGTCAACGCACTCACTACCTCAAGTAAATATTAAAATATTTTTAAAATTTTGACTGTAAAAGTTCGCTGCTGGCATTAAAAGCTTTAATAGTTCCAATATCTATAATTTCTGTAGAAATCTTAAAGAAGACTATCGCTCAAACATCTTGCAATGTTTTATATTCCAAGCACAAATGTCTTGCACATAAAAACTATTTAAGCCACCCTCGTATTGTAGCTGTCTTTTATAGTTTTGTATATTTTTCTTGGTTTATTGCTTCAAGTGGCATTTTCAAGGATTTCCATTTGGAAATGTGCACACCGGCTCTTCCACTGGTCGTTCGCATGGTCTATTGTACGTAAAAGCAGAGCTCAGCAATCGAATTCAAATTCACGCGGGCAGGCGAGTAAAAAAGAAAAGCTTCAATTTGAATCGAATTGTTTCGATTCGTTGCAAAAATACTACATGCCATTATTTATACGTGTACGAGTATGTAAGCAGCAACTCGCTCTTTATGTGTCTGTCCAACTGTTCGCATGTCTGTCTGTCTGTCTGTCTGTCTGTGCGTACGTTTTTTGTTCTTGTAGTCAGAGACAATTACATGAACAGCGGAAGCCCTGAACTATACGAAACGAAATGTAATGGCGTCGTATAGGCAGCCAGGTTGGCAGGCAATCGAACGAGTTAGAGCTCAATGCTGTAAAATTGAAGTTCAGCTCACGTGGCAGCGTTCGTAGCACCTTGTGCGCCCTGCTTCGTATAAACTTTGTGTGGATTTGGTTAACATTTTTGCTACCTATTGCCACATTTGTATTTTGTTGTTTTTGTCCGTTCGTGTTCACAATATTGGCTCTTAGTTCCAGGGAAATATTTGTTTATTTGCTCAATATTTTACATGTACAACGTTGCTCTAACACATTGCAAATGAAACCCTTTTGCCTGCCTGCCATTCTGCCATTCTGCCAGCCAGGCTGCCAACCTGCTTTGAATTGTACTTGGACTCGTATTATGCTATTCTGTTGCTGTTACGGCTTTGATTTTACATAGCTTATTTACTTATGCGTATTTATTTGAAATTTCAACTTGAATAGATTGGTTTCGTTGGCTTCGGTTTGCATTGCTTTGCTCCGTTCGGTTGGTTGGTTGGTTTGTTTCATTCATTTCAGTACTAAAGTCTCCATTTTTCAGCATAGAATTTGTATTTGAAGGCGATTTGTTTTGCAAAATGCTTTCAACTGCGCCAGCTACAGACATTGGCTATTGGGAAAATGTTTTGTCGCAAATAAATGTCTGTGGCATAGTTAGTTTCTTCGATCATTTGTTGCCGCTCTTACAAATGCTCAAATGTGTGTTGTGTGCAGAAATTTTAAATCATTTATTTTGTATGATTTGAAATGTTAATGTTCGAATGTAGTTGGCATCGGAACGATCGATTTGAAATTGTGAATCTTGTGTGCATAGCAATCAGCATTTCAATTTGTTATGCTAATTTTTTTTCTGGTAAATATATTGTTTGTACCAAATGGAAGAAATGAACTAAATGTGAATATAAAGTATTGCATAATAATTTATTTTCTTGAACAGACGCATAGCTTTGTAGATTTTAAATTTATGCTTTCTTTTTTTTTTTTGCTTAAAACATAATTTTAAATATTGAAGTTTATTTTAAGAGAAAGATATTAGGCTTCGAAATTTGTTAAACTTTGAGTTAGAAGTTGGTGATGTATTTCATACAAAAACCCAGAAAGGAGGACTTTGCATGGGTGCTAGCCCTACTAGTGATACAATGTGAATGTATATAAGTTATTGAGCAAAAAAAATTACAATACATACATAGGTGTCATTATTAGCGGCCTACCAATGTCATAATAAACACTCAAGGGACTTAGCGGAGTTTGTCAAATGACTATGACCGATGAACACATGATACGGGAAGATGAGATTAAACTATATACGTGCTACTCGTGCTACACATCAGCTGAAAGATCTACACTTCAGACACATTTCGGGTGCTGGTCGGTAAAGAAAATAATTAGAAAACACGAAGCTCTGTTAAGATCAACGAAGAAATGTTGCTAACATAATTAAATGGAGTCAGTTTAGAATATTGCTAAGATAATTAAAAAGCAGTTCTGTTAAAGTCATTGGGGATATAATGCGGCTAAATAATGCTGTTAATGATGTTAAATCAACTGTGGAAGAAATAAATACTTTTTAACCCTGCTACTACATTAGAAACAAAATATGTTGGGATCATTTTATGACCCCATATTTATATATTGAGAAAATTTAAATTTTTATAGTTCAAACACTTTTTTAAACATTTTTTTTTGCAAGTTATTCAGTCACTGAAGCTCTATTTCGCCCTCAACAAAGAGAAGATGAATGCATAGATGGTGATACATTGTCCTCTCCTCGAATTTAACGTACTAAAGATGCAAAAGCTCTGCGCAAGGAAGTCTAAAGAAATATTGCTTGATATGTTCTTGAGCTAAAGAGTTTTTGATCTTCAAAATAATTGCCATTTTGATGAACATTTCTAACCAACATGTTTTCACTGAAAAGTGCTAAGCAAATAAACCCTTCTGTATTTTTTTTTTTTACACATACCTTGCTACAGTTTCTTTGTCATAAAAAACAATTTACTCGAGTAAATTGCTGTGATGTAGCTGTGATGGTCTTATTGTACCAGCAATAGAAATTTTTTGGCTTAGTAGTTCTAATCTTAGATTATGACTCTTAAAAAAATTATCCGTAGTCACATTTCTTCAACGATATGAACAAACCGTTCGCCTTTGTATCGTTCAGCATTGTCTTACATTTTGCCCAAGTAAGTTCGGAACAATAAATAAAAAGCGAGACCACAATCCACTGCTATCAACGCTTTCATTCCATATTTCCGAAAGGTATTAGCTTTTTGCATTTTGAACACAAAGAAGCTGAGCGGAACAAAGAGTAAATAAACTTGCTCGTATTCGCAAATTTTATGAGCAATGGACTCAAAACTTGTCCATTGCTCATAAAATTTGTAAATACGAGCAAGTTTATCTACATTTTGTTCTGATCATATTCTTTTGCATATCGTCTAATGCTAGTACTAGAGAAATATTGCTAAAACGCTTCAAACACATGAATGCTCTTAAAAAAGAGGGAAATCAAGGTTTTCACTGCATGACCGTTAAACTCCTTAAATAATAATATGCCCATTATACTATATTGTTATAATAGAAAACATATTGTGTAAACACGTACCAATACGAAGAAGCCCAAAGTAACCATCGAACTCAATGTCGTGTATAGCTTCTGTAAGGCATAAATCGAAAGTATGACGAATTTTTGAAATACAATAAATAGAATAAGTCACCAGTGGCGTTACAATAGGGTGGCAGGGCTGGCAAAATGCCACGGGCCCCCGACCCAATAGGCCGCGAGCTCGAAAATATTTTTTTCACATGTACCTGAGTATTTTATTTTATTTGAAAATTATATTTTTATAAGTTCTGCTTAAAATCCAAAGTAAGACAACTTAAGACCATAATACAATTTCAAGTTAAACGTTAAGCATTTCAACCAATCTAAACAAAAAGATGTTGATTCATGATTTTGACAATTGGTGATTTGTATTTTTCGTATTTGTTCTTTTATTGAATATGAAAATGGTGGCAAAGTAAAGTTGATTGTAAAATTTAGATATTAAAATGTCTAGTTCCAGAAAATATTTAAGTGGGAGCGAAAAACGAAAGAGGGAGACTGAAGAAAGAATAAAAAGCTACCTAAAATTAGTTAGTACTTGAAAAATGATGACTTAAATAATGAAAAGTCGAGTGAACATTGCTCCAAAAATGAAGAATTGGACCTTCCTAAAAGTATTAGTGACAATAGATCTTTTCTAGAAAAACATTACTATATTGTTTCCAAGTCTGACATGAAACTTGAACGTACATGGTTATACTATTCTTTAATACTGCAGAAGGCGTATTGTGAACAGTGTTGGTTATTCGCAAATCGAGCATCTAAGAAAATACAAAGTGTTTCGATTGAGGGCTATGACGACTGGAAACATATTGTAGATGCCATACAAAGACACGAAACATCAAAAATTCATCTGGATTCCTGTCTTACGTATCAACAGTGGCGGCTACATGGAACACTCGATGAAGAGCAAGAGTCTATGATCAAAAAAGAAAAATCTTTTTGGCGCCAAGGTCTTTCTAGGCTCTTTGATGTTACTCTGACACTTTCAACGTGTAACTTAGCCTTTCGTGGCCACAGAGAAAACGCAGATAGCAGTGATCCAAGCTCCAAAAGAAATTTTTTGAGTATTGTTGAGTTATTTGGAAAATACGACCCAATTTACAAGAATTGTTAAGTAAACCTAAGGGCTAATTAAAATACTTAAGTCCAAAAATACAAAATGAGCTAATTTCTGTTCTGGTTCTAAAAGTAGAAAATGCACTCATAAATGAAAAAAATGTCGCATCATTCTACTCTATCATATTCGATACAACTCAAGATATTTTAAAAATTGATCAAATGTGCGAACTTTACCGTTATTGTATGATCCCAAAGACACTTGTCATTAAAGAAGCATTTGTAGGATTTCATGAAGTTAAGGATCAAACTGCCTTAGCAATGTCCAAGCAAAGTATTAAATCCATAAATGAAAGAAATATTCCTCTAAATAAGTGTCGAGGACAAGGATATGTTGGTGCTAACACAATGAATGGGACTTATGATGGAGTTCGAAAACTCATAAAAGATGTCGAGCCAAATACCGTATATGTTCACTGTGTTGGTCATTATGCATTAGGTGATTGATGGGCATAGTATCAAAAGATGGAATATTTTATCAAGTTTTATATCTCATAAAGAAAGTGAGTCTTCAACTTCAATAACATTAAAAACATTAAGCCCTACTAGATGGTCAGGACGTTATGATGCCGTTTTTGCTTTAAAAGTTTGGTTTTTTGAAGTCCAAAAAGCGTTAACGAAAACAATTCTGTTAAATTGCAGATCAGATGAAAAATGAAGCTTTTTCACTCAAAAAGAAGATCGAAAACTACAATTTTACTATGTTATTGGTTTTCCATTGCAAGATCCTACTTATTATCGATGGAGCCTCTTAAGCACTTCAGTCTAAAGCCACCGATCTTTCAAATGCCTTAAAACGTTTGAAAATTAGTCTAGAAGAGTTGGAAATGTATCGATAATTTGACAATTTCTTAAAAAGGAAGCAAATAGTGCAGCAGAAAATGGTCCATCACCCCTGTATTTTCTAAAATTCGTCAGAGGAAGGTAAAACGCCATTTTGATGAACTTTGCGAAGACGAAAAATTTCCTGTATTAGAGACTTTGCTGATTTATTAATAACAAAAAAAATTATTTTGTGTCCTGCAGGTTTCCTGAAGTACGCACTGCTTTAATGTTATTTCTTACAATTCCTGTGACTACAGCTAGTGCTGAACGATCATTTTCAAAACTAAAATTCATAAAAACCTATTTAAGAAACTCTATGAGGCAAGACAGGTTATGTAACTTGGCTATTCTGTCTATTAAAAATTCTATGGCCCGATTATTAACCTTTGATGATGTCAAGGACACTTTTGCGGAACAGAAAGCTCGAAAAAAGAAAAAAGAATTTTTATTAATAAATATCTTATTTAAATTAAATTGTTATTGCTTTAAGATATTAAGTGAATGAGAATTCCCTCCCGCCTAAGAGAAGAGGCCTATGGCCATTAGTGGGACATATACAACGTGTAATTGAGTACGCTGAAAATCTCGAAGTTTATTAAAATTAAACTGAGTACAACGTGACGATTTTTACTGAGAGGGCCCCATCAAAAGAATTTGCCACGGGCCCCAGATGGTATAGTTACGCCACTGGAAGTCACTACAGGTTTTATTGTATTTGAAGAATAGTTTCAATTCCTGCACGATTTAGACATTTTAAAGGTGGTATTATTATTCACTCTATCAGCTGATTTTTATCCAAAAATTCCGTGCCATTAGTAACAGTCAATGCAAAGGCTGGAAATTAATTAATCTGAGGTCCATTAAGAATACACAAAATGCAAAAATGTCGGATATTTGATTCTCACTTGCAATTTATGACAACTTACCTCAAACGTTGGCGAAAGGTTAAAAAAAATATACATATATAAATATATATTTATTTTCCGATTTGCAAAAATGATATGGGGTCACAGTATCACCCGAACATGATATGTGTAAAAACTTGCAATAAAAATTTGTCAAAACTTTTGTACAAATTAATTGAACTCGATACATTTTAACAATTTATGCACTGTGTAGAAATAACTTTCAAATATATTTCAACAAAATAAAAATAAGATAATGTTTAAAACGATTTGGGTCATCAAATGACTCTAAAGAAATATGGCTTCAATACGTGGATGAGCCGATTTGCATTACAGATGAAGCTAATATGATTGTATGAATATATTGAAACGATTGATTGAACGATTAATACTAGTTTAAAGGCGTTTAAAATAAATTAATAGAATTATAAATTAGCGGGAAGCGGTCAACGAAACACAACAGGACGAACAGAGATAATAGTGATGGACTTATAATATGGCGGAAAGTAAATCGATTTATACGGTATCACTGTAGGCGGTGGGAAAACTAGTGTGAAAGGAGCGGCATTGAACAAAGTAAAGGATATGAGTTTGAACTTTAGTCGCAAGACTGCGGTAAGTATTCGATCGGTAGTATCTCTTATAGTCCACGCCCGACAGAACAATAGGCGAATATGTCTATATTGATTCGCCATTATATATGTGTTATATATTTGCACAAAATTAATATAAAAAAAAAAAAAAATACAATATAGAAATAATTGTCGGAGACCCCTCAAAGTTACCCCCATTATGGTCAGGAGTGATAGAGGAGTCGATATAGCCATGTCCGTCTGTCCGTCTGTCCGTCTGTATGAACGAAAGGATCTCGGAAACGGTAATAGATAGAGACTTCGTGTTTTTTGCATTCGACTAGGACTGCTTCGGAATTTTACAAGTTTATTTTAAAATTTTGCCCCTCACCCCCCTTCCGCAAAAAATCACCTCCAAGGCTAAAAATTTCTACGGCACAAAAAAAATTGAGCATGCCAGTATAGAGATATCGTCCTTCTTAGCAAAAATCCGAAAAGTTCATCAAAATCAGATAATAAATGACGATTTTATAAGCAATTCAATTTGAACGACCCCCCTTTTCTTTTCATTCATATTCGCGCAGTGAGAAGTGGTCATGTGTTTGGTCATAAGCTCGGGGAACATTTAATGTGTTTGTTAGGCGACCTGCACTGGTACAGGGCCTCTTACAGTCGGTTACGCCCGACCGTGATTTTCTTACTTGTTATAATAGTAAATCAACAGTTTATCACCAGTGACAACACGTAAACACTTTCATTTCTATCTAGCAAGCAGCATTTTCTAGATGGAAACCGGGTATGCAACTATTCTCGACAGGAATCTCATCAGTTCAAATGGAACTCCATTTCCTTGATTTGGAATCATTCTTAATTATTTTAAATGGCGTGAAAATGTTTGATGAATTATACCTAATGTAAGTACAAGTTCTTCTTGCATTTGGCTTGATCCAATAACGCATACAGTTTCATGTTTTCGTACACTTTCGGTCTTCCGCTAATTTCTTTGTCTTCGATGTCAAATTCCTAATCTTTTGAAAGCACGACATCCTTTCTCACATAAAGGGAGCTTCACCATATGCTTCTACATGCAATCGATGCACCTCAATTGCAGGTTACTTCAAATTGAACAAATAATTCAAAAGTGCATTAAATTTTGTTAACAAAATATCATAAATATGTGGGGAACTGTTCACAATGTACTTTAAAACTGTTTTTGTCTTCAATGGTTTTCTTCTAATTGGACATTTTGGCTTTATTGAGAGAACTTTAGCCTTACTCCATGTAGGGTACCAATATGAATTTTGAGATGTTTTACTGGGATAGATGTAAGTGGCTGACAACTTCTTTTAAAACTCTTGGAGTTTTCCGCTCATGGAAAGGAGTGTCTAAATATAAATTTTGGAAAACTCTATCTATTATTGTTTCCAAGATCTTGTTGATCGAACGCACAGCCGGAGAGACGGAGTTGTCTATATCGACTTGAGTTTTGATGCAAAAATCTATAATTAATAATAATCTAATCTATGTGAATAGTGTATATAAATCAACATACACATGTATATACCTGCCAACTTGCCGCAAACAATTTATTTGCATTGAAAACTAAACATTAATAGAAACTAATACATTAAATACTCACTAACAAGTTGTGGATTAATTTTTAAAACATATTTAAACTATTTATTGCATATCTAATTCTGATTCAATTGAGGTTAATTAGTAATTCCGAATAAAATTCATTTAATGACGAAAATGTGGGTGGCAGAGGCAATTCATTATTAATAATGAATAATTACAAAAAAAATAAATAAATTGAATATTTAAAATGCATTAAACGTTAATAATGTAGAAAGCAAATAAAATTATATAAAATCAATATATATGTATTTTTTATTTTGTTTAACTAATTTAGAGAAATAAATAGTTCACTCAACAAACAGCGGTCACTTTCAAATCGATATAAGAGGATTTCTATGCTTTAAAAAAATCGAATGAAAATGAATTGGAAATCAAGTACTTTGGCATCAACAAGTATGTAACTGACTAAATTTACAAAATTAATTTAACTGACAGAATTAATTGAAATATAACAGAATAGAATAAAATTATTTTAAATTATAAAATATTTGGTTTTGATTGTAAAATTTTTTATAGTTGCGTAAAACGTTTGCTTGGATTCGTTTTAGCGTTGGTATACTGCAGTTGAATCGTTTGAACTGAGTTTAATTAATTAATTAATATATATTAATCATGCATATAAGAAAGAAAGACATGTTATAATATGCCAAGATACTGAAGTTTTGAGTACTGCAAAATAATAAGAGAGTGTTTGGTAAGATAAAGAACGATGATAAAATAGGCAGTACTCGAGTGTACAGTAAAAAACCTACCTCCAATGAACACGACTAAGAAGCCACGGAAGGAACATTATGATGACGACCCCCGCAAACGCTATAAGGATCACGATTTACGGATATGCACCTGGAATGTCCACACTCTTAATTGGGATGCTGCAAATATCCAGCTGGTTGATGTCCTCGAAAAATGCAAGGCTGACATCACCGCAATCCAAGAAATCCGATGGATAGTGCAGCGTCGCTCTAAAAAAGCATCCTGTGATATCTACTACAGCTGTCATGCGAGTAAGCACGAATTTGGATGTGGTTTCGTGGTGAGTAGGAAACTACGTGACCTCGTTTCTAGGTTCACGCCTGATGACAAGCGATTAGCCGCGATACGCATAAAGACTAAATATTTTTATATAAGCCTGATATGTGCGCACGCCCCGATGGAAGAGAAAGACAACGATGCTAAAGATGAGTTCTATGAGCGCTTGGAACGCCTGTACGAGCGCTGTCCCAAACACGATTTCAAACTCGTGCTTGGCAATTTCAACGCAAAGATTGGGAAGGAAGGAATCTTTGGCCCAACCGTCGGAAAATTTAGCCTTCACGACACTACCTCCAATAATGGAGAGAGGCTAATCAATTTCGCCGCAGGTCGGAACATGGTAGTTAGTAGTACCAGATTTCAACATCTTAACATCCACAAGGCTACATGGCTGAGTCCTGATCGAAAAACACGCAACCAAATTGATCATGTTCTGATTGACTGAAGGCACGCATCAAGCGTGTTGGACGTGCGAACGTTACGTGGTCCCAACATTGACTCGGACCACTATCTTGTCGCAGCCAAGGTACGCACTAAGTTCAGCGTAGTGCATGCCGCACGTTCCAACATGCAACGAAAGCTAGACGTCGGCAAGCTGCCCGACTGCTCCGGGAAACCTCTCCGTCTTCTCGAGATATATGTGAGCAGTGGAAACATATCAGCCGCTCCATGGATAGGGCTGCCAAGGATGTCATTGGTTATACAAAACCTGTGAAGAATTCTTGGTACGACGAGGAATGTCGCAATGCTACTGTAGAGAAGAACGCTTCCTATCAGCGAACTCTGCAGTCGGGGGCAACGCGAGCTGTTAGAGAGCGATATCGAGAGAAACGGAGAGAGGAGAAACGCCTTTTCAGACGCAAGAAAAAGGAGCAAGAAAGGCGGGAGTTTGAGGATGTTACGTAACAGAAATGAAGCTCGAAAATTCTACCAAAAGGTCAAGCGTCTGACTGAAGGTTTTAAGCCCGTAGTAACTTTCTGTAAGGATGAAAATGGAAATCAGGTGACGGATGAACAGGAATCACTGAAATTATGGAGGAGTCATTTCTCCAACCTACTCGAATGCGATGAAGCGCACAATACCGCCGAAAGAGAAATGACACCGGAATCACCAGTTAATGATGACACTATTGTAGAGCCACCGGACTATAACGAGGTCGATTCAGTTATTAAAAAGCTGAAAAATAACAAAGCGGCAGGCTCTGATGGGCTGCCAGTTGAGTTACTTAAGACCGGCGCCGAAGAGTTGGAGTAGGAGTATGAACCAACTTTTATGCAAAATATGGTCCGATGAAGGCATACCCAATGACTAGAATCTCAGTGTTCTCTGTCCTATCTTTAAGAAAGGAGACCCCACTGTTTGCGCCAACTATCGCGGAATAAGTCTCCTTTCCATCGGATATACTACTCTGTCTCACGTATTGTGTATTAGGCTGAACCCATATTCGGATTCACTGATAGAACGATATCAGTGTGGCTTCAGACCAAAAAGGTCGACCAGTGACCAAATATTCACATTACGCCAAATCTTGGAAAAGACCTGTGAGTTCAACAAAGACACTCACCACCTATTTGCCGATTATAAAGCCACTTTCGACACGCCAATAAGAGCGAAGTTCTTCGACGCCCTGTCTGCACTAGGTATCCCGGCAAAGATAATCCGTCTTTGCATGGCGACGCTATCTAACACACAAAGCGTTGTCAGGGAGGGGAAAAACCTCTCCGACCCCTTTGATACCAAGAGAGGTTTCAGGCAGGGCGTTGCTCTGTCGTTCGATTTTTTCAATCTCCTGATGTAATGCATCCTACGACAATGCCTGTCGATCTTCCAAAAGGAAGTGATGCTGCTCGCTTACGCCAATGACATCGATATCATCGGTACGCAGGAACGGCGAGTCAGCAAGTCGTTTTTGGAGATTGAAAAACAGTCTCGGCTCAAGGGTCTAGCGGTGAACGGGGACAAGACGAAGTACTTGGTGTCTTCTCGCACTCCGTCAATGCGTCTTGGACGGTCAGTGACGATGGAGAATTTGAACTTCAGTGTTGTAGAAAGCTTCGTCTATCTCGGAACAGAGATCACCAGCAACAACAACGTCAGCCTGGAGATCAGGCGAAGAATCACGCTTGCAAACAGATGCTTTTTTGGGCTGAGCAAGCAAATGAGAAGTAAAGCCCTCTCTCGACGGACGAAAATAAAGATATATAAGACGCTGATACTCCCGGTCCTACTGTATGGCGCAGAGGCATGGACCGTGATTGAGTCGGATGAGACAGCGTTGGAAGTCTTCGAGAGGAAGATTCTTCGCAGGATCTTTGGTCCTATTAGAGTCGGCGACGAGTTTAGGTCCCGTATGAACCGCGAGCTGTACGAGCTATTGGATGAGGTTGACATAGTCCAGCGCATAAGATTCCAGCGGCTGCACTGGACTGGGCATCTCACATGTTACATGCATTTATAGAAACTTCAAATGGTATTTTACTCTTTAGGTACAACAACTTTTATAGGATACACATACATACATATATCTAAAAATATTTGCAAGCCATCGAACAACATGTACCAAAAACAACATCACTCGACTTATGCTCTTGTGCATGTTTTAGTAGTTGCTATTGTAGTACAATACTAGTTTCTTCCAGCGTGTTTTCCTTCTGCATTTGATTTGCGCTTTTCCGTTGATTTTTCCGATTTTTTTCATAAATTTAATATTTGTTTTTTTTTTTTTTTCTTTCCGTTTTTGTGTGCAATTTTTCATAGCAGTATTTATGCTATTCCTTTTACGACTACTGCAACTTGTACAACTACAACAAATCGTTTCCGGAATTTGCGCTGAAACATTTATGCAGTCGTAAATGGAAATGTCAATAAATCATCGAAGCGAGCATAGCACATACAACACAGTCTAACTACAAAGAATGCAACATGTAGTGTGCAGTATTTGTATTTATATTTGAAGAAGCAACAACGACTGCGAAAACTTTCTCCATATAGCTATTTTTTTTTTTATTTCTTATTTTCCAATTCGGTTTTTCCAAAGAGCATTTTCCTTACATACACAATTCGTTCTTCACTATGAATTGGTTTGGGGGCAAATAAATATGTGCTTTATGGCTTTTCATATGCTTTTCCATTTCTAAGTCAAAAAAAAAAAAAAATAAAAAGGAATCTGAACTCACACATTCGCATAATGCATAACTAAATATTATTGCAGAAATGGCAAAAACCAACACAGGAAGTCAATTTCATAAATTTACAAACGTTTGCAGTACAATTTTTGCTTGCTGAAGCAGTTAACAAAACTTTGCGTTTCAAATTTGACCCAAATGTGATCGTGGGTTCTTTTAAAATAATTACGAAAATCTATTTAGAAAATCAAAGGCAGAGTTAGTTTAGCAATTTGTTCATTTTAATACGAATTATATAGAAAAAAAATATAAAATAAGAGTCTATGTGAGACTTTAGTTCATTCTATTATTTTTGCATGTGTGGAATTAGTAAAATCATCTGAAAAGATATGACAGCAATTATTTGACGCATAATGATGGTAATTATGCAAAGGTCAAGGCTCAAGAAAGAAGTTTCCCATATAATAGAAAGACCAATTGGATCAAAAGCAAATGAAATTCATTAAAAAATGTGCAAGTATGCTAACGAGGGCTACCGAGGTATAGCAGCTTTATCTGTATATATTCTCTTTTAATGCGATATTAATTAAACTGAAACTCAAACCTAATTGTACTCACCATTTATTATTATTGCAAAACCATACAAAAACCTTTTTTAATAGAATAAAAAAAAAAAAAATGGTTTTTGTAAGGGATCGACACTTTTTACTGGCCACAACACGATCATTTGGATTAGCATCTAGCACAACCAAGTTGCGTAAACAAATTAAAAATGAGAGAAGTAAATTTATAACGAGGGAATGGTCCAATTTTTATCGTTCATGCAAAGTGGTAAGTTTTAACTCTTTCACATATAACATTTTTTTTTATCTGCATAAGCACGCCTGGCCAGTAAGACCCACAAATTCTTTATAGAATTTAGGTTTAATGTGCTGGCTGGCTCGTCCCTAACATTCACTGCACATGCTTCCAATCATGATCTCGTCTGACGTCTTGTATGATTTCGGGTGTAGTCATTCTGGAGTGCAATGAGAGAGTTTCATATGTTGTAAAACCATTGCACACCATTAAGAATACTCCACCGAAATTCCGTTTTTTTTTTTGTGTTTATTTTCTTTCCTCGTTCGCAACACTTTTTGGATAGCAAATGAAAGCCACGATAGAATGCCACGAATGTTTCTGCGCAATTCTTTAATCTATACGCATGTGGATTACTGTGTAGTGTAGTTTATTCAACAAATATTTAGCCGTGATAGAGTTGCCCAAAAATTTCTCTAACAATAAGTTCTATTGATCTAATTGACTTAGGACTTGGAAGAAATCTTGCCTGCATTCGAAATAACATTCTTACAGCAGTGCATCGGGATATCGCTGATTGCTAGAACACTTCTGAAAATGTTTCTCATTGTTCGTACTAATAGGTTTATACTTACTTACTTACTTACTTACTTAAGTGGCCGTCAACCATCTACCGGTCATAGCCGCGTCTAAGATGGAGTGCCAGCCTCTTGTGCGCGCTGGCGCCAGTCGTTTTGAATGCCTGGTCATTCAAACGAATGCCCGGTCGTTCTCTATGTCGGCGTCCACCAATTAAGTTAGGGCCCCCATGTAAGCCATGCGTGCTGGACCTCTTTTATTTATTCCAATTTTATACGCTGGACTATGTCAACTTCATCAAATAGCTTGTACAGCTCGCGGTTCATGCGGGACCTAAACTCGCCGCCGACTCTAATAGGACCAAAGAAACTGCGAAGAATCTTCCTCTCGAAGACTTTCAACGCTGTCTCATCCGACTCAATCACGGTCCATGCCTCTGCGCTATACAATAGGACCGGGAGTATCAGTATCTTACAGATCTTTATTTTCGTCTGTTGAGAGAGGGCTTTACTTCTCAATTGCTTGCTCAGCCCAAAATAGCATCTGTTTCCAAGCGTGATTCATCGCCTGATCTCCAGGCTAACGTTGTTGTTGCTGGTTATCTCGAATCCAAGATAGACGAAGTTTTCTACAACACTGAAGTTGAAAATCTCCATCGTCACTGACCGTCCAAGCCGTGATGACGGAGTGCGAGAAGACACCAAGTACTTCGTCTTGTCCTCATTCACCGCTAGAGCCATGAGCCAAGAATGTTTTTCAATCTCTGAGAACGCCTTGCTGGGCTCTTTTCCAAGATTTGGCTTAATGTGAATATTTGGTCACTGGTCGACCTTTTTAGTCTGAAGCCACACTGATATCGTCCTATCAGTGAATCCGAATATGGGTTCAGCCTAATACACAATACGTGCGACAGAGTCGTATATCCGATGAAAACGTGACTTATTTCACGGTAGTTGGCGCAAGCCGGGGGCCTTTTTCTTAAAGATGAGACAGAGAACACTGACATTCCAGCCATTGGGTATGCGTTCGTCGGACCATATCTTGCATAAAAGTTGGTGCATACTCCTAACCAACTCTTCGTCGCCGGTCTTAAATAACTCAGCTGGCAACCCATCAGAGCCTCCTGCTGTGTTATTTTTCAGCTTTTTAATAACTGAATCGACCTCATAATAGTCCGGTGGCTCTACAATAGTGCCATCATTAACTGGTGGTTCCGGTGTCATTTCTCTATCGGCGGAATTGAGCAACCCTGTTATATCCATGGGATTTCTTGGATTATGGTGATGTCAGCCTTGCATCTTTCGAGTACATCAACCAGCTTGATATTTGCACCATCCCAGTTAAGGGTGCGGACCCTCCAGGTGCATATCCTTAAATCGTGATCTTTATAGCGTTTGTGGCGGTTGTCATCATAGTGTTCCTTCCGAGGCTTCTTATTCGTATTCATTAGAGGTTTATTTTTTTAAAGTGGCGGGTTCCAAACCCAGCGCACCAACCCCTTCTTAAAGGAGAGGGGGCCCCTTCGCCTTCTCACGTTTGCTCACCTCTGAACTGGTGTTTAGAATCTACCTAGGAGATACGTGTCCTATCAGACCTGTAAGTTGCTCGGACCGTTTGTAACAAGAATCATTGTTGGCCATTCCCAAGTGAATGGCAGTCAACAACTTATCTCACAATGTGAACTTGAGCAAACGAGTCACAATCTCCCACTAATAGGTTTATGCTTTTTTCTATTAGTTCTGGGAAGATTTCATCGATGCCTGGGAATTTATTTGCATTGTTGCTGCAAAATTTACGATAAATTCCATATTTCCATATGTATTTCTCGACTATACAAAAATTGTCCATTTTCCCCGATTCTTCACCCCCTAGCACCCTTCAATTCCCATTGGCAGGGTTTTAAAATTTTCATATTTATTGGTAATTAGGTTGAATGAGCATTTAATTTTTTTTTGGCACATTTGAACCAAAAAAAAAAAACTAGGTAGACACCCATGATTACACAAGTGCGTACACACACAATCATATGCGCTTAGCGTTAGGACAAAATTGCGTGGAAGTGGTAGTCTTTCACAATTGTGGTCGCTTCTTTAACGTGAGTCCCTGAGATACCAATTTGGCTCATTTATTTGTCCTTAGATACATGTTTGCTTATGGAACCGAACTCGCTTGGAAACGATTGACCTTCTGAAACCTCAAAGTGATTCTAGTGAAACCTTTCAACTTGCTCCTCGATCGGATTGGATTCCAGAAATACAGTTTCAGATACATCAAGCAAACGAGTTTTTTCGAATTTCTTCAGCAGTTTTTTTTTTAATTTGAACTTTGTTATTGCCTAAAAAACTCTCCACTACACTCAAAAAGCTTAGCCAAGTATTTTTTTGTAACAACGTTCATTGCTCCCGAATTTCCAGCTAATCAACAACTCCTTCTATGACTTTATCTTCTTTTTTTCGGAAATTTCTACTGAATGTATGAAAGCTTTTCCCTCTACATTCAAGGAGTTTACGAATTGCATCATTAACTCAAGCTTTATGTGCTGTGTAGGAACAAGTAACTTTTCCGTTGGTACAATTAGATTGTTAAGAAGATTTTTCGAACCAGAGACAAAATTCATTCTAGATATTATAATGGTTCTCGCAGATATTGACTATTCCAAAGACATAAGAAGCACGGATACCTTTTAAACCCACTTAGTTGTACCAAATATTTGCTTGTATTTTCAGATCCTTTACTTTATTTTATTTTTTCAAGTACCAACTTCAAACAGTTATAGTCTTCTGGTAGATTAACGGAATGAGGTATCGAGATCGAGGCTAATTCATTAGTGTTGTGCAAGAGTAATGCTTTCAGATTGTGGGTAGAAGAGTCGTTGAAAACCTTCATTCTTCTTTCTTGTAAATGTTTGGTTTCTAAGAATTTTTTAGTTCCCGAATATTTGTGTAGTAGGCAAGAAAACACAGGAATAGACACCATATACAATTTTTCGTGAAAATTTAAATTCCAACCTCCTCCCAGTGTGTGTGTTAAAGAGGCGCTAGGGGATGAAGGATGGGACGAATTGGTTTTTCGTGATCTTGTTCTGTTTCAACGCCCCAAGAGGTTGTAGATGGTAAGAGGGTGGTAGGGGAAATGTGCACCTGCAATATTTTTATGGAAATAATTTTTAGGGTCATATTTCAACGACTTTAAAAACTTCGGAATTTATTTGTCTTCTTGACCTTTTTATTGTGTGCCTTTGTTATTTTTATTAAGTTGCTTTGATTTAATTAGTTTTGTATGGGAGCGGTACTTTCTAGTGGCCATATCGCAGTGATTCTAACCAGTGTGTTGCTTCCTTTAAGTGTTGTTTTGTATTGGCGAACATCTCCCATTTTTTCAGCAATTCAAAATACACCTTTAGCAAGTATCTTATGAAATTATTGAAGTTAAATAAAGATTTTATTTTTTTTTCCAATTTTCTACAATTTTTATTTTCTCATATTGTCATAGCTCTGATCAAGCGTGAGCAATATTCAAATTGGTAAAATTTTTGACACTCGTAAGTCGTTGCAACGCCGGTATGCTGGCAGCTAAAGCTCAACGAAACAGCAACACTCAACCAACCAAAAACTAAAAAGGACCCCTTGAGCACAAAACAATTCGTGCATTCAATTTATGTTGAGAATCAAATAGCAAGAAATATGAACTGAATGGCAGAAAAATATGGCAAAATAGTTGAGTGCAGTTGCACGTTTAATAATATTTCTCGTTCGAGCTAAGTGAAATACACTTGCGGAAAAAGTTTTTATTTTTCTAAGCATTTGGAAGGATGTGGAGGCGCTACTCCGCTACTCCACTCATATGTATGTATGTAGGGACGCGATATGCGCGCTACGAAACTAGGTGAGTGTTGGCGTGAAGCGAGTGAAAAAAAAAAAAAAAAATAGAGAAAAAAATGAAACGAAATCAAAGGAAATGGTGCACAAAAATATAGAACAAGGTAAGTATCTGTTGAGTGTGATTCCTGCTTTCGACAAAGTGCTGCACTGTTGAAATAGAAAGAGGCTTTGGTGATAAAAAAAAAAAAAAAAAGGAAAACGTGAAAATAAAACTAACTTTCCTTGTGAATTGTTAGTTTACAGTGGTAAGTGAAAGAAAATGGCAGCTGCTGTAAAATTTGCGAAGCGCGAATGCAGAAAGACTGCAGCGCGTAACTAATGGCAGCCACGCAGAAGTAGCTACCAAAACAGCAGCAGGAGCCGCAGGATGCTTTGCAGACTGACTGCCGGCGGATGTCGAGCGGCGTTGAAGCCTGAAGTTAAAGTTCTTCAAGAGCCGCAACTGCAACTACTACGCGACGGCGGCCTTTGCTACTTGAACCCGCTTTTTGTGCTATGGAGAAACTACCATGGCGCCGACCGTGGCTAAGCCGCGTAAATGAATGTCGTTTTTTTTTTTTTTTTTGTGTAGAAGATTTTGTTTCCGTTTTGAATTTCTGTCCATTGCAGCGAAATGAAGGAAAATATTTTGTTGAATGCCGTTTGGCTTGTTTTTCTTTCGCGCATTTTTGAGAAAAATTCGCAACAAGAAAAATGCTTTCCATTTAGCTACAAGTTGTGAATTGAGTTGTGTTTTAAGTTGAGTTGGTCAGAGCAAATCGTGTGCGGTTATTTTCACCCACTTTTCGTGCTTTCCATTGCAACTAAAACGGAAACGGAAATAGCTAAAAAGTAACTTGTTCCATTGACTGGCATGATGCATAGAAATGCTTGTATATTGCTTTCGTTTGTGAGTTTAGTCTTCGCCGTCTTCACCGTTGGATTGGTTAGAACTTGGCTTCACTTCACGCTTGTGTGCATTTTCAATTTATGTTTGGCCACACTTGGCCTGGTCCGGTATGGTATGGTCTGGTCTGGTCTGGTCTGGCTTACACCAAATGCCAGTTTTGAAATACTTTTTAAGTGTGTATCTGTCTGTGAATTCGCGTTCGCATTTTATCCACTTACCTTGCGCTGATGTGCACGTCGTCAATTGCGGTGAATAGCGATCTGTCAGTCGCTTGATGACGTCAATTTGTTCAAGCGTTAACTGCACCGCATCGCGATGTTGTGCTTCACATGGTACATAAGCGGCCCAGAACTGCAAGAGAAATTAAAAAAAAAAAAGGTGAAAAATATAGTTTTTTTTAGATACTTTGTGGCTATTTAAGTGGTATAATTATGACAAAGCTGCTGTTTGTTTTTTGTAAACATTTAGCGAAGGAGTTTAAAATAAATGTTATATAAAATTGCACTACACAAGTTTAACTGCAACTGTTGTGATCAGTTTTTATACCCTGCACATTTTATTTTAATTATTTGTGGCAGATTATATATTCTGGTCAAGTAACTTTTGAACGAAGCTTAAATTGATCAATATTTATGTTGTCCCATTTAATGGAAAACTTCAAATCATAAACTTTTTTTATTAATAAATTCAAAAAGTGTAAGTTTATAAGCAAGAATTTGAATTGACACAGCCAAGCGGACTGATGCGATTTCGTAGCAGATATCGAAACACATGTGTATCCGTTGCTCTTCACTATAATCTTCCAAGTTGTTGCAAATAATTGTCGCTCTTGACATTGAAAAAATGTTTATCATATAAAATGACCACTAAACCTGCTCCTTTAATAAGGAGTTGGTGCACTTGGCTTGGGACCCGCCACTTTAAAAAATAACCCCCAATGAAAACGAACAGGAAGCCTCGGAAGGACCCCTTCGATGACAACCCCCGCAAACGATACAAGGATCATGAATTGTGGATATGCATCTGGAATGTCCGCACCCTTAATTGGGATGGTGCAAATATCCAGCTGGTTGATGTCCTCGAAAAGTGCAAGGCTGACATCACCGCAATCCAAGAAATCCGATGGATAGGACAGGGTTGCTTTAAAAAAGCATTCTGTGATCTCTAATATTGCTGCCATGCGAATAAGCACGAATTTGGATGTGGTTTCGTGGTGAGTAGGAAACTACGTGGCCTCGTCTCTAAGTTCTCGCCTGATGACAAGCGTCTAGCCGCGATACGCATCAAGGCTAAATATTTTTATATAAGCCTGATTTGTGCGCACGCCCCAACGGAAGAGAGAGACGACGATGCTAAAGATGAGTTCTATAAGCGCTTGGAACGTCTGTACGAGCGCTGTCCCAAACACGATGTCAAAATCATGCTTGGCGATTTCAACGACAAGATTGGGAAGGAAGGAATCTTTGGCCCAACCGTCGGAAAATTTAGCCTTCACGACACTACCTCCAATAATGGAGAGAGGCTAATCGATTTCGCCGCAGGTCGGAACATGGTAGTTAGTAGTACCAGATTTCAACATCTTAACATCCACAAGGCTACATGGCTGAGTCCTGATCAAATAACACGCAACTAAATTGATTATGTTCTGATTGACGGAAGGCACGCATCGATTGTGTTGACTTGCGAACGTTACGTGGTCCCAACATTGACTCGGACCACTATCTTGTCGCAGCCAAGGCACGCACTAGGCTCAGCGTAGTGCAAGCCGCACGTTCCAACATGCAACGAAAGCTAGACGTCGGCAAGCTGCAATCAGAACAGACCGCCGCAGCCTTCTCAAACACACTCTCCCGACTGCTCCGGGAAACCTCTCCGTCTTCTCGAGATATATGTGAGCAGTGGAAACATATCAGCCTCTCCATGGATAGGGCTGCCAAGGATGTCATTGGTTATACAAAACTTGTGAAGAATTCTTGGTACGACGAGGAGTGTCGCAATGCTACTGCGGAGAAGAACGATTCCTATCAGCGAACTCTGCAGTCGGGAGCAACGCGAGCTGTTAGAGAGCGATATCGAGAGAAACGGAGAGATTAGAAACGCCTATTCAGACGCAAGAAAAAGGAGCAAGAAAGGCGGGAGTTTGAGCATGTTGAGAGGTTACGTAACAGAAGTGAAGCTCGAAAATTCTACCAAAAGGTCAAGCGTCTGACTGAAGGTTTTAAGCCCGGAGTAACTTTCTGTAAGGATGTGAATGGAAATCTGGTAACGGATGAACAGGAAACACTTAGATTATGGAGGAGTCATTTCTCCAACCTACTCGGAGGCGATGAAGCGCACAATACCGCCGATAGAGAAATGACACCGGAACCACCAGTTAATGATGGCACTATTGTAGAGCCACCGGACTATAACGAGGTCGATTCAGTTATTAAAAAGCTGAAAAATAACAAAGCGGCAGGCTCTGATGGGTTGCCAGTTGAGTTATTTAAGACCGGCGGTGAAGAGTTGGTTAGGAGTATGCACCAACTTTTATGCAAGATATGGTCCGATGAACGCATACCCAATGGCTGGAATGTCAGTGTTCTCTGTCTCATCTTTAAGAAAAAAGCCCCCGGCTTGCGCCAACTACCGTGAAATATGTCACGTTTCCATCGGATATACGACTCTGTTGGGCGTATTGTGCAATATGCTGAAGCCATATACCGACTCACTGATAGGACGATATCAATGTGGCTTCAGACCAAAAAGGTTGACCAGTGACCAAACATTCACATTACGAAAAATCTTGGAAAAGACCCGTGAGTTCAACAAAGACACTCACCACCTATTTGTTGATTACAAAGCCGCTTTCGACACGCCGATACGATCGAAGCTCTTCGACGCCCTGTCTGCACTATGAATCCCGGCAAATATTATCCGTCTTTGCATGGCGACGCAATCTCACACACAAAGCGTGGTCAGTGTGGGGAAAATCCGCTCCGACGCCTTTGATACAAAGAGAGGTTTCAGGCAGGGCGATGCTCTGTCGTGCGATTTTTTCAATAAATAAATATATATAAGACGCAGATTTTCCCGGTCCTATTGTATGGCTCAGAGGCATGGACCATGATTGAGTCGGACGAGACAGCGTTGGAAATCTTCGAGAGGAAGATTCTTCGCAGAATCTTTGGTCCTATTAGAGTCGGCGACGAGTTTAGGTCCCGTATGAACTGCGAGCTGTATGAGCTATTGGTTGAGGTTGACATAGTCCAGCGCATAAGATACCAGCGGCTGCACTGGGCTGGGCACCTCATTCGAATTGATGAAAGAGCTTCAGCACGCTTGGCTTACATGGGGAGCCCAAACTTGATTGGTGGACGCCGACATAGAGGACGACCGGGCACTCGATGGAATGATCAGGTATGGAGAGATCTCTCCACATAAGTAAGTAAGTAAGTATATGAATATTATTTCATGTTAAGATCGACAGACGCAGAAGTCGAAAGTGATGTTGATTCGACAATAAGCCTTTAGCGAGTTTTCTCCAAAGTATTCAAAAGATTCCAATTTGATATATGTAAAATTATCTCAGAGCACCAATTTGTATTTAGGTTTA
The DNA here is from genome assembly GCA_035044805.1 of Leucophenga maculata. Taxonomy (NCBI): domain Eukaryota; kingdom Metazoa; phylum Arthropoda; class Insecta; order Diptera; family Drosophilidae; genus Leucophenga; species Leucophenga maculata. The sequence continues at coordinate 1,410,741 of JAWNNP010000761.1, forward strand.
AGAACGGATGTCCGGTTAAATGCCAAAGAGTGGTCAAGACAATCATTGAAGCCGAAGAGCACCGACAATACTGCTCTGCTGTTTTTCTAGATGTCAAACAAGCTTTCGCTAGAGTCTGGCATATATGACTTCTTTATAAAATAAAAAAAATACCTCAATGCATCATACTTTTTGTTCTTAAAATGGTATTTGAGCAACAGATCTTAATGAGTTGTGGTTAAAGATGCAGCAGGTACTAGGTCTTATTATTTACACTCTGTACACATCAGACATCTCGACTCCCACTAATATAAATATGCAGATATGTACATACGTATACTAATGATTCCATTCTTTCATGCGACTCCAACAATGCCGCTGCGTCACTCGGCAAATTTGATGCATATTATACCCCACATATATTATATCCCACACGGATCTAGATGGAACTATACGCCTCATTCAAATTTAGGTTTCTATGTAAAAAGCATTTGCACAAACTTAATATACACTTGACCCTCCAGGTAAGTGTATAAAAGCAATAAATAGGTTACCAATTATAAACTTATCAGCACCACAAAAATCAATTATATTTTTTCTATTGAAAATAAAAATACACAAAAATGATAAATTTGCAACAAATAATACGTGCAAACAAAATGCACAAATTAAACTCTGACCGCAAGCTCTAAACAGGAAGTAAAAAAAAATAAAAATAAAGACAAAAACATGTAAAACCCCGACAATCACAAACAGGAACTACAACTTTTGCTTATACCAGTCTAAGCTGCTTCAATTAAATTCAGAATTGAGCTAATGTTCCTTGTACAGGTTACTCGTAGTACAACAATTTGAGCATATGGCAGCCGGCGGGGCGTGTCGAGCAATAACTAACCAAAGTCTGCAAAAAGTACAAAATACAAAACACTGGCTAAACTGTAAATGAACACGTTTAAAAATTTACTCATTGGATTTACATTTTGTAGTAGCAAAAGTTTAGATAATTTCCAAGGAACAACAAAAAAAAAAAAAAAAGGAGCAACCGAGCAGAAAATGCCACAAAGTGCCAACTGCAGGAATAAATGCGAGCGGACAAACCGGAAGTTGCCAATGTGTATAGTTAGTACAGTTAGATGTGTATGCAACAATATTTTGGGGGTGGTTATCCAAATGGAATGACCACAGTCGCTTTTATGTCACCTCTATGTGTACAATTAAAATTGCTTAGGTGTATACATGCATCCGAATGATCCCAATGAACTCACAGCATGGCAAGCAAAAGTAGTTAGAGTGAGTTGAAAATGCATTTGCTCGAAATATGCATGAACATTGCGAACGCCTCTGGTTCAAAGTTCCATGTAGGCAGCTAGTTAGATAATTTTGTACTGAAAATTCTTTTGCACTCAAAGTGTTGCAGTACATTTTCATAATTTCGACATACTCGTAGATGGTATTTGTTTTATGGTAATAGATCTTTCAATACGCTCAGTTTGCGAACTGTATGGAAGATCATATAAAAACCTTTTTGAAGAGGATTATATCTTAAGACGGAAGCTTTGTCTCAACAGTAATTTCTGATAACCAATTTATTGATAGTCAATGCACCCGGAAAACTCTTTTTTCCGGGTGCATTGACTGTGAAATGGCAGGTGATATGTGAACATGTCCTATTGCCTCATTGAAAGTGGTTGTTTATCTTCCCTGGTGCACTGATGTTCCAGAGAAGCTCTGGAACTCAAGAATTTAGTTCACTCTGGTATCTTAAAACACATTCCTGGCATCGATATCTGCAACGTAGCAGATTGTGTAGCCATGATACTTTGCTTCCTAGACGGTTCTAAATTCTCCACCCTTGCCAAATAGATAGGGATGGCACAAAGTATTTTACCATATATTTCTAATGGGTTTACTGTTTAGCAATGTTATAATGACTGACTCTGTTAGACAAGCTTCAACAAAGATCAAGTTCAGGCTTATCAAAGAAGCTGCGAGATTCAGTTGCGTATGTCTTCAGACCATATACCAGAATTCATGTCATCGCCCGACATTTAGTTGAGGCGAATGCTACTTCATTCTCAGACAGTCCCAGCGGTAATAAAATCTCTTAATTCATGGCTGCTAAAACAATGTTGCAAGATACTTCAGCAACTGTCAGTAGTTCACCACTTCTTATGCTTCTGGTCATAGGAGTATTGAAGGTTAGTAAATAGCAGACACGCTGGCCATTTCGAGTACTTAAACTTTGAATCTCTGAATTCTTTCTCCAAAAACTGAGTGTAAAATCTGTCCAGAAGAGGAGTAGACAAATATATACAAAGTCTATGTTTGTCCACCTCTAGCCAGACTCAGAGATAGGCAGCAATTTTTTTATAAAGTCTGACTCTGTCGGGCAACATTACTCAAGAAAGAAGCTAAGAGCATCCTGTCCTTATTAATTTAATCATTTAAAGGGGGAAGAGGTGAATGAATATATATGGACTCTCGTCGAATCAAGATGGGCGAATCAGACTGACGTTTCAACTCAGAAAGAAAAGTTAATGGAGAGTATGATCAATATTCTAAGAGCGTGGACCAATAGCTTAGAATTAGTATTAAATTTTGTCCGACAAAAGCTGAACACCATTACTTGAACTTTGGGAACTGGGTGCCTTAAAAGTGAAATCGACTTCACTAACCAAGATCAGAAACTCCTCAGATGAATGTATCAGTGTAGTGTGAATTACAACATTGCGTTTAACAAAAGATAAACTGACTCATGCTACCATCCAACACTTTTAAAATATAAATACTTTTTTCTCCTTGTAGAACTGAACTGTGACCATCACAGCTATAAAGGCATGATAGATGAGAAGAACAACGATTAATTTTAATATCCATCTGGAATTTCTTAAATTTGACTGCGAACTTTCTACATCTATTTGGCTGGTCACCATATAAGATGAAAAAAAGAGCAACTGAAAATCTGATTGGTTGTAAAAACTTCAGAGCGACAACCATATTTTATGAGAATCAGGCTGCTGTGCAAGGGGTACATTTGAACAATGCAATAAGTTTCAGTGCTCAGTTTGATTTGTATTTTAATAGGACATGTATCTGGAACACGCTGGGGAGCAAAGTTATATCTGTTATGATTATTAGTACTACTATTGAATTAATTTATGTTGACTTCAGATATCATGTTAGGCACTCAAGACTGTTATCCGCCTGAACTTCGGTAAACACAGGCATGCGTCATGGTTGCGTCCTTTTGCACATTTTGTTAATTTTATGCCTGAAAAAGTGATGTGATTATCTATTGACAAAGCATGCAAATGGGCTTTTTTGCTCATAAGGAAGTTTACTCTCACGGATCCGCTGAGTTCCAGATCAATGTGAACATTCTCGACAGTTTCGCTAATCCATGGGTGCTTGGTTTAGTGGAACTTGATGTAGTGTAATCGTTCGTATCTCTTGACCGAAAAGTGAACAATAAAAGCGTCGCTAATGAGAAGGTTAAAATGCGGATAAAGAAAGCCAAGCAAACTGTTGGACAGTTGAGCAAAAGTTACGAAGTTAGGGATTTATAATTCCAATGTTAAAGAAAGGAATACACTGCATCAAGTCAAAAATAAGTAAAAGCCTTTGGCAGTCATTGTGAAAAATTGGTGATCCCAATGCAACGGAAAAACGGAAATTTTGGCTGAACTAGTCACACGTTTTGACAGCCAAAAAACAACATGGAATCCGCATGGCAATCGTTGACAAAGAGCGACTGGAATGGTTTGCTAACACAGACCATTAGGGAAAGACTTCGCCAAAAGCTTATTTTAGGAGATCTACTGCGGTACTATGCTCCACTGAGAGTCAAGTAGTTATATGATACACTTTGAAATAAAATTTTTAATTTCGAAATAATTCGATTGAAACGTCATATTAGTCCGTATTCCGATAGAATACAATAGCAACCCAGGAACGCTGAAATTGTGTATAAATCACAACTTTTGTCATTATTAATTAATAAACTTCTAAATATTAAAACCATTAATAAAGACACCCTTTAGCTGCATCAACGTGTTGTTACACTTGTATACTACGACGACGACGACACCATTGCCTTGATTCGGTCGCCATCTTTGTGCCTTTTGTGCAGTTGGCACCAATTTACTACGAATTCGAGTTGCTGCAACGAACTTTGCATTGCCATTCTCTACGCATACAGTTGACTGCGACTATTCTAGGTGTACAAAAGCCACTGAACACATTTGACATTCTAGGCTGAGAAACTTCAGTGTGCAGCAGCAGCATACTGCAACCTGCATGCTTCAGCACCTACCTCTCCACTGAGTAAGTAAAATATTTCTGTATATTTCTTTCACTTTTTAGAATTCATTGCTGCTATAGAGAGTCATTATAACTGGAAATTGTTTTTGAAACTCGCTTATTGAAAACTTTTACATTTTTCATTTCAGCTCTAGTCCTGCAGGCCCACATAAACTCTTAGTTCGCATATACTTGGATATGTACATAAATTGCGCCTAAATGTCTGCCGTGCTGTTCATTTGTTTAGGTTTTAATTTAGTACTTTTTGCCAAATATGCATTCTACGTGCGTTCAAATCCTTTGCTTGCCTTCTGTTTTTTGGGGTTTCTCTGCTGCACGAATTTATATTAAAAATTATTTATTGCATTTGCGGCAGCAGCAAAAGTTTTTAATTGCTCTTTTTACCAAGAACTAAATTGTTTTTCGCACTTTTCTTATTTTCATATATATATGTATATATATATATTTATTTTTCAACTCAGGAGAGACAAGTTATGCAGTAAAGGTTTTCGGCTTTTAATTTTTTTTTTTTTTTTTGTTGTGCTCTCATTTTTAGTGATTCTACTTTTATTATTTTTAGTTTAGGGAATAAAGCTGCCCATAAAGTTTGAGAGCAATTCGTTTGCATATTACAATTTATAATTTAAAGTGAAGTATTGTTGCTGAATGCAATTTGTGTTGACTGCGCGTTGAGAGATACAAAGTTTGTTCAAATTATGACTATTTATAAAAAGATGTATTAACTTCCTGTGAGACAACAACAAAGTTGTTCATAAAATTTAAGTAGCTACCGCTTACATGTGATAGAGTTGATAAGTAGTTTGGCTATGTAAAAAATTAATAACAATTCGAGATAACAGTAAATGTTTTTAGGAAATTGGAGAGTTCATTTATTCACGTCGCTGATGGCAGGTGGTGTCACAATGCGATCAGACGAATGACGCAGGTGTTAGCAGGTGGTGTCACAATTTTCTTCTCTGCGTCTTCTGAGGCCATTTTTTTATTAGCATCAATTGATCAACACTCAATCACGTCACTCGTGGAAGGTGAGTCATTCTCCGAATGATACTTCCGCTCTATTGTTGTATCTCCAGTGTTTATTTATTTTTTTATCACTTCACTGTTGGCAGGTAGTGTCAAGATTTTCTTCTATGCGTCTCTAGTGGGCTGTAAGGATGACAATGGAAATCTGGTAACGAATGAACAGGAATTATGGAGGAGTCATTTCTCCAACCGCCTATAGAGAAATGACACCGGAACCACCAGTTAATGATGGCACTATTGTGGAGGCACCGGACTATAACGTGGTCGATTCAGTTATTAAAAAGCTAAAAAATAACAAAGCCGCAGGCTCTGATGGGCTGCCGGCTGAGTTATTTAAGACCGACGACGAAGAGTTGGTTAGGAGTATGCACCAACTTTTATACAAAATATGGTCCGACCCCAAAGACTAGAATCTCAGTCTCCTCTGTCCTATCTTTAAGAAAGGAGACCCCGCTGTTTGCACCAACTATCGCGCAATAAGTCTTCTTTCCATTGGATTTAAGACTCTGTCGGGCGTATTGTGTTATAGGCTGAAGCCATATACGGATTCACTGATAGGACGATATCAATGTGGCTTCAGACCAAAAAAGTCGACCAGTGACCAAATATTCACATTACGCCAAATCTTGGAAAAGACCCGTGTGTTCAACAAAGACACCACCTATTTGTCGATTACAAAGCCGCTTTCGACACGCCGATACGATCGAAGTTCTTTGACGCCCTGTCTGCACTAGGTATCCCGGCAAAGATTGTCCGTCTTTGCATGGCGACGCTATCTAACACACAAAGCGTTGTCAGGGTGGGGAAACACCTCTCCGACCCCTTTGATACCAAGAGAGGTTTCAGGCGGGGCGATGCTCTGTCGTACGATTTCTTCAATCTCCTGATGGAATACATCCTACGCCAATGCCCGTACATACAGAGTATGTCGGGCTCGATCTTCCAAAAAGAAGTGTTTCTGCTCGCTTACGCCAATGACATCGATATCATCGGTACGCAGGAACGGCGAGTCAGCAAGGCGTTCTCGGAGATTGAAAAACAGTCTCGGCTCAAGGGTCTAGCGGTGAACGAGGACAAGACGAAGTACTTGGTGTCTTCTCGCACTCCGTCAATGCGTCTTGGACGGTCAGTGACGATGGAGAATTTCAACTTCAGTGTTGTAGAAAACTTCGTCTATCTCGGAACAGAGATCACCAGCAACAACAACGTCAGCCTGGAGATCAGGCGAAGAATCACGCTTGCAAACAGATGTTTTTTTGGGCTGAGCAAGCAAATGAGAAGTAAAGCCCTCTCTCGACGGACGAAAATAAACATATATAAGACGCTGATACTCCCGGTCCTACTGTATGGCGCAGAGGCATGGACCGTGATTGAGTCGGATGAGACAGCGTTGGAAGTCTTCGAGAGGAAGATTCTTCGCAGGATCTTTGGTCCTATTAGAGTCGGCGACGAGTTTAGGTCCCGTATGAGCCGCGAGCTGTACGAGCTTTTCGATGAGGTAGATTTCAGCGGCTGCACTGGGCTGGGCACCTCATTCGAATGGATGAAAGAGCTCCAGCACGCATGGTTTACATGGGGAGGCCCAAACTTGATTGGTGGACGCCGACATAGAGGACGACCGGGCACTCGATGGAATGACCAGGTATGGAGAGATCTCTCCGTACCGGCAGACGGTTGATGGCCAGCATTAAGTAAGTAAGTAAGTCTATAGTGGGCATATATTCGATAGCATTAACTGGCCGCATGCCTTTTCTTTTGGGTCAAATAAAAACTTTTAATTTTCCACAAATCTTGCTTAAATGTTACCAAGGACATTTTGTCATATGCCTTTTTTTTTGTTTCGACTCATTCTTCCCATAATAGTAAAGTTTTAAATGCCGGCATCATTGTTAATTATTTGCCTTTCACACACAGCTCAAATCGGATTTAATATTTTCAGTTTGTTGTTTCAAGTCTTTTCCATTAAAAAAACATAAAGCGAAAGTATGTTGCATTTATATATATAAAACACCAACGCCAGCCTTGTAGTATTAATGCTACCACAATGGCAGCATATCCTTGTCAGGTAGACTCGTCTTCTCGTTCAAAGGCTCCACTCCAGCGCAGCGGTTATCAGATGTAGTACATGCAGCCCCAGTCGCCATTGATTCGCTGTTCATTGAAGCGTTCATTCATTCGACTGCAAAGGCATTTTCCACATTTGATTGAAACCACAGAATGCAGAGAGCAAAATATGCGGCATACATTCAGGCGCATGCAGCAATTTTCAGCACCGCCCTGCATGTGGTGACTGACTGATGCAATGAATGAGCCTGCCGCCTTGTGCCTTGTTCGGCTGAGTAAATGAGTAAACGATTTTTTACTTGCTTTGTGTCTTTGTTTTTTTCTTTTTCCTTTAACTTCTGTCCTTCATTTTGTGTGTTAATTTTGCTACTTCCTTCTTCGTCTACAATGAAGTAATTTCAAAGCATACTTTTGTGCGCGAATAATGCTTTAACGATTTCACTTTTTTCCACGTTGTCCTTTGTCCTTTTTAGCCAACTTTGCGCAGCGCATTTTCCACACCTGTTGCTTGTGTACGGCATCTGTTTCAGGATTCAAGGCGTGATTAAGTCTTTGTTTGTCGCATATACTCGAACAAGTGAGAGTGTATTTGTATGTATGTGTGTATGTATGTTTGTGTGTGTATGTATGTGTGTTGTATTTCCACCGCATTCTTCATGCGCTCAACGTCTTTGCTTTAAAGTCGCTGTCAAAGCGTTTCAAGTATGTTTAAGTTTAACGCTTTGCTGGCACCTGAATGGCGTCATAATGTCGCATTCGCATTGTTGTTCTGTATATTCTCTGTACTTATTGTCCTTATTGTGCTCCTTCCTTCTGCTACTACTACTACTACTACTACTGCTGTTGTTATTCACGAGCATATTTAATATTTAAAGTTGTATTTTGCGGTCTTTGTGCAAGGACATTGGCTTTCACATTTTATGTTAGGTGGTCGTTTAATAGAATTGTGGCATTGTGTTGCTCGTATCCAGACGGAAGGCATCTCAAGTTGTTTATTGCCGTTGTCGCTTGACATTATTGGCTTTGTTGGTTTCTGAAGGTGATTTTATATTTGCCATGGCATTTATTTTGTGTGCTCAACTCAATGGTTTGTTTTGAATTCAATTAAGAAGTCGAAGTTGGACATTAAGTATGGCATTTAGCATTTTGCACACATTTTTCAAAATGTCTTACATATTTACAACAATGAAATGAAATATTTTAAAAATATTCACGGTTTGATTTTATGCAAAAATAATATAACTTTTAGTTCAGGCTTAGAAAAGTGACAAAGAAGACTGTTTAGTAGTAAGAAATGAATGAATTTCTCCTCAGCCTGTACTTGCGAATACGTACCTACTATGACTTTACCACTTCAATGTATTTTAAAAACAGCCGTGCAAGGATTAAAATTTAATTGGGAAGTTTTATAAATTTTTCACTGCAAGCGACCACAATGTCTTAGCAGATAAGTGGTTGGCTTCAATCTTCATCTTCATCCTAGACTAAGAACGAAATAAAAGCTATCTGCTGAGACTTTGAGTAATCGAAAGAAACTTTAAAGTACTTCCGTCCTCTGTTAGGATGCGCGGCCAACGCGATGAAAAAAAACAATCAGCTATTTGCTGGCCGATAGTTCAGACAGTGAAATTATTACAAGCAACTGGACGATCTATCATATATTATGCAGCACCAACCTCAGTAAGACTGAGCGGCAATGTCTCTAAAGAAATCAGAATATTGCTACAAGCAGTACCACTGATTGCTTACAAATGACTCATGAATATCAAATGCATAAAGACGCGAAGATGTTCTCTGTTCGCCTACATAATGAATTGCTGTAATCGAACCAAGCATGATAGAACTACTAATGCTTCATGCACCAATCTCGGCTTGATGGAGCTTCATGAAGGTGTGGCTATCCAGCAGAACAAATCACAATTATGGTAGCCTTTATCGTATTATGTCGCACAATTCCGCCTGGAAATTACTGGTGTTTCTAATCAAAAATTTCCAATCTTAATACTGGGGCCTGCCACCTCGCAATTCACTTGGTTAATAGTGAGACCTACCTAACTGCACCTGCACATGTCCCCGTCTTTTATTGCTTATATCGCAGTCTCTTCAAATTTCCCACTAGCTATAATAACTATCTGCAGAATTATGACAACTCATGCCATTCTCGCTAAATCTGCAAAGAAGGCTATCAACGACTAAGCACCAAAGTAGATTTGAAGGCACCCTTTCTTGTGTATAACCCTTTACTGTGTTTTCCCTAAAGAATTCGTTCTCAATATTAAGTTTACCCAACGCACTATGAACGGATTCACTCCCCTCTCTACTAGTGTCAAAAGCATCTTCTATATCTAGGAAAGCACACAGTGTTAAGTCCTTGCTCCCGTATGATTCAGTAAAGCATTGTCATCGATTCTGACCGATCTTTTCGCGTTCTGTGCATAATGATCCAGGAGCAATGTAATCAGATGCATTGTTTTTTTCTCTGATATATTTGTCTTTCAACTTTGCATTGATTTCAACTAAATGAATATTAAGCTGATATGCTTAGATGCTTTTGAATGTATTGGATCATTGGCCCTATGCAAGGTTTCGGGATATGACTTAGTGCCAGGCTGCTATCCATAGTCTTCCTTATTTAGTAGCGCTAGTGGGACTTTTCTGCTACTATTGGACAGTCAATAGAATTTTCTTAAATTGGCGCGACAGGTCTCCACAACTGAAGAAATTTAAACCATAAACGTAATCGTTTTGTCTCCAAGTTTTATGTTCCAGTTTTTAAACAGACTTCAAAGATATGCACGTTCATTTGCTGGTAGCATAGAAAACACTTATTTGATCGGCAAATGACGCCATAAGCCATGGACTCTAGAATAGGAATATAAACGGAATACAGAATCGATCATAGAACACTATTCTGACTGTGATTGAAGCCTCCTTGGAATTTGTCTAAGAAAAAACGCAGCCTTAGATAAAAAATAGCAGGAAGGAAGTTAAAATTTGTTGCCAAGCACATTCAAAAACATGTTGGATGTCTATAAATGGAATATTGACTACGCAGTGTAGCTGTTAGGGTGTGCCACATGTGCAGCACAGAACTCAAACTGGTGAGCCGTGATAATACTTCAGGATTCCACAAACAGATTTTCTCTAAGTTTTGATATGGCATGACAATGTGAAACCGGACTATGGACATTTTCCAGCTAGGCAGGCTTGTGGATCATTGATTATTGGGAAATTTTCACTGTTTGTGTGTAGGGGGGGGGGGGGTAGGGGTGGTTGTTGAGTGTGGTTCGTGGGAAATTGTTGCACTCTTATTATGGCATTAAGCATTCAGCGTTGTTTTGCATGTACCGTGCTGAGGCTTTGGTTTTATAGGTAGTTCCATTAAAGGCGCTTCGGTCTAGATTTTTATTTTTTATAATAAATATTTTATTGTTGTTGTTTATTCAACTCGAAATTTCGAATTTGATATAAATTTTTCTTCAGTTCAAATATAATATTTTATTAGGGTTCAAATTTGATTACTTGAACAGATGAGCTCCCTGCAAAAAGTATGCACGATATAAGCATGTCTGGCTAGAACAAAAATAAGAACTTGGACCTTATAATAGATTGAGCCTACAAATAAGAGATGATACTCATTAAAACCTTTTTTTATTTATTGAAATTTGCAATCTGTCTTATGACAAAAAACAAATTAACTTATACATAAAATATTTAACAGGATTAGTTAAGTTCCAGTGATCCCAACTAATATGTCTAGAACTAGAATGTCTGTTCATTTCGTTGCTCACAAAAGATATCTTTAGATCCTTATAAATATCATAATTGCTTATGAACCAAGGTGCACCTGATATAATTCTCAATGTCATAGACTGGTATCTTTGCAATATTTCAATGTTTGAGTTACTAGCAGTTCCCCATAGTTGTATAGCATAGGTCCAAACAGGTCTTAGAACTGCCTTGTAAAGAAGAATTTTCTTTTCCAAAGTAAGTTGAGAATGAGGACCTAGTAGCCAGAACATTTTCCGATTTTTTGCTTTGAGCTGCTGTTGCTTTGATTTAATATGAGCCTTGTTAGTCATTCTACAATCCACGTGTGATCCCAGATATTTAACTGTCTCTTTAACTGGTATAGTAACGCCATTTGAAGTTACGGGTGGACAGTTTCTTTTCCTTAAAAAATTTCCTTGGGGAACGCCAGCGTTAATTGTATATAGTCTGGATAGGCTATTTTTGTGATGAACATAGAATGTTCGGTTGCTTAGATAAGATTTCAATAATTAAAATTATGAAGCAGGTAGCCACTTCTTAATTTTATATAATGGTCCTAAGTGCCAGACTCTGTCAAACGCTTGTTTAATATCTAAGAAGATCCCTGCGCAGTACTACTTATATTCAAATGAGTTTAGAATTGTTCACGCAATACACGATGACACTGCTCAATAGTTCCGTAACCTTTTTTGAACTCAAACTGATGCTTAGATCGTCCAGGATCCACAGAAGACATTCTTCTTAAAGTATAATTTCATCAGACTAATGGGACGGTATGACGACGTGCAGCTTTTTTTCCATTGGCCTGGGAAGTAGTCCAGCCTAAGTATAGCATTGTATATGTATGTGAATGTATATGTTCCTGGAGATTTTTTCATATTTAAATTTTTTGCCTCTTCTGTACGTCTGAGAAAGTGATTAGACGTATCGGCAAACTCATCTGGCACGCTAAGTCTAAAAAATTGTGTACCTCAGTTGTATTTTCTGCATCATAGTCCGAATTTGGTTGAAAAACTGAACTGAAAGTGCTGCCCAAATGCCTCCGCTTTCTCCTCATCACTTCTGCTGCGTTGTCCATTGCTGACAATTATTATAGTAGATTTTTTTGTTGGCCGCTTTAAATATCTATTGGCCTTCTAGTGGCCTATAGTAAGTGTCGGTAGTAAATGCCTAAATTTGATTTATCTTACTTAAATATTAACTAAATATTTCTTATTGATCTATATAGGACCACTGATTGGGTTAGCTGCCATATAAATCTGTCCTCTTACACGGGTTTTGTAAGAAAAATAATTTGTTGTGGTGCATGAAATATCTTATATGAATCAAGATAAGAACAAATACCCCATACAAATTTAAGTTTTAATAGGAGTTTCAGATTGGAAGTCGAACATACTTGTTTGACTGCAGCGTTCTTACCGAAGTTAACAAAATAATTTAAAAATATATTATTGTACAAGCAGTAAATAGTTTTTTAGCTAAAATTATCTAAAATACTCACTGAAAATGTAAGAGAAACTATGTCCTTATAGCATATAAAAACTGCAGCAAATCTGCTCAACACAACAATGTTTTGTGGTCTCAAAATGAACCGCTTTACATTTATTTCGTCTTTTTAAATTTTTTCCACCATATTTTCTGTAGGTTTTCAATTATGTGCTGAGGTTTTTTTGTTGTTGTTGTTTTCTGTTGACTGTTTTACTTCCGGTCGCCATTGCCAAAACTAAGCAACATGACATTTCCGTCTGTTTTTCTACATTACAGCTTTTTTGCACTCATTTTTTTTGTGGTCACAATTACTACGGCGGAGTCATTCAATCCAAAGTTGGAGTTTTCACCGTCGCAAAAATCATTTTAAGCCTTGCAAAGCGAAAAGCAAAATCACTGAACAAAATTGTTGCCGGTTGTCCGCTTCAGCAGCATTGTTTTTTGCGCTCTTAGAGCATAAAACGGACAACAAAACAAAAAAAACAAAAAACTCATCAACATCAAAGTTGCAAGCCTGTGGAGCTACTTTAGGCATTTTAGCTGCCACCGTGCAACGTTGACTTGGGCACGTTTATTGGATTTTTATTTTACAATAAGAAAGTATATACATTTTTTTTTTTGTTGCTAGTTGTACATGTCTGTTGATTTCATTGTTGTAGTTCGTGTTTTTGAAAAATGTTGTTGCTGCCAGTAGACACAGAACGATGTAGGACTTTGTTGACTTTATGCTATACACGTGATTGTTCATGTTGCCACTTTGTCTATTAAATGATTGTGCCATTTGGTTGTTCTCGGGTTTTTGTATTCATTTCTCAGTTGCATTCGTTGCACGTTTACCCATTTTAGTTGCAACTGTTGAAACATGCTTGGCGACTGTGTTGCTAAAGGCTTACATATTGCATTTGGCTGGGCATAATTTATTGAATTAAGTTAGTTTATAATAAAATATTGTCTCGACTGTATAATGCTAGACGCTAATATAAATCGAAGTTACTTGCGGAGCAATAAAACTTTAAAAATGTTTTATGCTTGTATTAGGTGGATTAGCTTAAGAAATGGTAAAATAATATGCAAGCATACTGAACAAGAAAAGGTGTGGACTGGCATTCAGTTGGGAATGGCCGCTAGAACACGCATCTTTTGTTGGGTAGCCTCTGAAAAGCTGTTCGGAAGTGAGCTAACTGTGAGAAGACAACAAACACACACTTTAATTAGAACCTGACGCGACGGGCTTGAGTAAAAAAAAAATCAACTCAAATGAAAACAAAAAGGTAGCCTTGGATAAGACCCCATGATGACGATCCCCGCAAACGATATAAGGACCATGATTTGCGGAGATGCAACTCGAATGTCCGCACCCTTAATAGAGATGGTGCAAATACTCGAATGAACTCGAATGATACAAGGCTGACATCACTGCAATTCAAGAAATACGATGAAGCAACTTGTGATATCTGCCATAGCTGCTATCATAAGGAGAAAACTACATAGCCTCGTCTCCATAATACCGTCTGTTGACGAGCTCCTAGCCGCAATAAGTAAATATTTTAATATAAGCGTGACTTCCGACAGAAGAGATGGACGACGTTGCTAAATATAAGTTCCATGAGCGCTTAGAACGTCTATACGAGCGTTATCCCAAGTGATAGACTTGGCTTCAAAATTTTGTTTTCTATATTTTATCCACGCATAAATCAGGCGTAACTAAAGATTCATGTTAGGTGGCTCTATAACTAATGCTAAAACAAACTGATACAGCTATATAGACATAAAATTTTATGCTGATCTAGATTATACTATATACTTTTTAAACATTTGTACAAACTTAGTGCTGCAGGGTGGCATATAAAAACCAATTTAAATTTATAAAACGCACATGTAACACTGCAATTCAAGCGATTTATATACTTATTGACGGCCCGAGGCAACTTAAATCCAATTTACCTTTTGTTGCAATAGTCAAACTTTTGCTTTCAGCCAGCACACGCAACAGCACGTGTGTTTTTCGAGTTTCCAGCGGCAATTAGAGCTAACAATATTTTCCGCACATATTCGCACTTTATTAAAATTAAGTGCAACGGCGGATGAGCGGTAGGGAAGCGAAGGAAACACATCAAAACACTAATTTTTGCCAACTTCCTTACGAGTTTCCTTTTGTAACTTGAATATGAAAAACTTGGCGCCGAGCAACTCAACTCAACTCGACTTGACTCGCTCTGAACTGAACTTATACAAGAAGGTAGAAGACTAGAGTCAACTATAAACTCTAACACAAGTTGACTTCATTGTCGACTTCCGCATTTTGCCTCAAATTTCGAAAATGTTTACATATATTGCCAACTAATCATAGAAAGGCTTGAAACTGCTGCAGCTGCCGGTGATGTTGTTGTAAAGTTTTTGTTTTATTTGTGCAAGTCGACTGCGACTGTAGCTCGAATTGATGGCATTTATGGCGTCAAGACATTTGCTTGCGTAATTAAATTGAGTGCAGCATAATTTTGACTTGCGGCTACAGCCAGAGAGGTAGTGGCACGCCCACTCTACTACCCCCACTATACTAGAGCAACAACCTGCGCTTCATTGCCTTCAAGCTGCAAGCTGCAAGCTGCAATTACCTGCAACAAACAGACCGACAAATAAACACACAAGTTGAGCTTTGCCAGGCAACACACACAAATTTATGGCGTGGCACAAACCAAACAAAACGATACCAAATGCTGCAAAGCTACAATAATGGCTACGACTCGTATACATAGCATGCTAGCAGGGACTAAAAAGGACTTAAACAAGTGCGCCATGGCAAATGCGGAAACGGAAACACAGAAACTACCATTTTGAGCGGCAGTTGGCAAAGTCGTAACTTAGAATGCAACACAATTCAACTGGCTTTATTCGATTGCCCGAGTAAGGTTAGTTTTGTATTTAAGAAACTCGTAGAATGCGTGCAACTAGAAGTGCATTTCAACGAAACAGTCGCAACAAGAGAAATCGCTTTTGGAAAAGTTAATTTTCATTATAGTTCATAGCTAGCCATCCAGCCATCCAGCCAGCCATGGAAATTATATAATAAACATGAAAAATCGTTGCACGTAAAAATGCCACAGTGAATCGCAGGCAACGAAAAGCGAACGTTAAAATATTGAAGCGGTTAGCAAATGTTTATTTAGCTTGATTTATGAACTTCACCCACTTTACACGCCCAGCTTACAAATAAACTTCAGCGAAGTTTTAAGAATTTCTGGTATTTTTACGATTTTGTTTGTAATTCGGTCTCTGGGGTATTTGAAGTTCGAAGTATACACATACACAATCTTCATTTTCGTTCGCTGTTTTGAAGAGTTGGTGTGATTTTAAGTGCGTAATGTATTGCATTAAAAAGTTAAAGCTACAAACGGAGTGTGTTTATTTGTTTAATAGCCAGGGAAGACACTTTAAATTTTGAGGATATGAACAACACTTTAGAAGACAATATTTATTTAAACATATTCGAAATTACTTGAAAGAAATACATATAAAAATTTTTTTTTCTTTTATTTAATTCAAACAAAAGTTTTTAATAGAAACTAAAATAAATAAAAAGTGGCAGTTCATTTTTTAAAAAATTTAGAAAAAATATTATACGCGACTCTTATGTAGATACGGAATAATATTTATAATCAATGAAAGTTGAAGCCAAGGCTTGGCTTGATAAATATTTTTTGGACTCTGCAACAGGAAAATTAACTGTTGAAAAGTGGTTTGTTAAGTGGTTTAAACGAGGCGAAAATAGCACAGAGGACGATGCACGCAGTGGACACCTCCAAGAGGCTGTTACCGAAGAAAACATCAAAAAAGTGCACAAAATAGTTTTGGACAACCGTAAAGTGAAGTTGTTCGAGATAGCTGAGACTCAAAAGATATCAAAGGAATGTGTTATATATCTTGAATGAATATTTGAATATTTTTGCGAAAGCTGTATTCAAAGTTGGTGCCACGCGAGCTCACAATCGACCAAAAAAGAAAAAAAAAAACGGATTGTTTATTCTGAACAAAGTTTGCTGCTGCTCTATCGTATTAAAACCAAATTTTTGCGTCGATATGTGATGAAACTTGTCTCCAGCATTTCACGCCAAATCATGGATAGACGCAAAACTCGGCTGGCATCAGTATTTTGGGATGCACATGGTATAATGTTCAATAACAGTCAGTTTTATGTAGCGTTATTGAAGTGTTTGACGGACGAAATCGCGGAAAAAAACGTCCCTATTAAAAGAAGAAAAAAGTGTTCTTTCATCAAGACAATGCACAGTGTCACAAATTAATGAAAAAGATGGCAAAATTGCATGAATTGGGCTTCGAGTTGCTTTCGCATCTGGTCCCCAGTTTGCTTGCTGGGAAGAAATTCAGCGCCGATGAAGTGGTCATCGCTGTAACTCAATCCTATTTTGGAGCCAAAGAGAAATGGTATTATAAAAATGATATCGAAAAATTGTATGACCGCTATAATCGTTGTATCGCCCTCGAAGGCAACTAACTACATTACTTACTTACTTAAATGGCCGTCAACCGTCTGCCGGTCATGGCCGCGTCCAAGAAAGCGCGCCAGCCTCCATAGTTCTATGCGCGCTGGCGCCAGTCGTTCTGAATGCCAAGTACGGAGAAATCTCTCCATACCTGGTCATTCCATCGAGTGCCCGGTCGTCATCTATGTCGGCGTCCACCAATCAAGTTTGGGCTCCCCATGTAAGCCAAGCGTGCTGAAGCTCTTTCATCCATTCGAATGAGGTGCCCAGCCCAGTGCAGCCGCTGGAATTTTATGCGCTGGACTATGTCAACCTCATTGAATAGCTCGTACAGCTCGCGAAGAACCTTCCTCTCGAAGACTTTCAACGCTGTCTCATCCGACTCAATCACGGTCCATGCCTCTGCGCCATACAGTAGGACCGGGAGTATCAGCGTCTTATATATCTTTATTTTCATCCGTCGTGAGAGGGCTTTACTTCTCATTTGCTTGCTCAGCCCAAAAAAGCATCTGTTTGCAAGCGTGATTCTTCGCCTGATCTCCAGGCTGACGTTGTTGTTGCTGGTGATCTCTGTTCCGAGATAGACGAAGTTTTCTACAAAACTGAAGTTGAAAACTCCATCGTCACGCGCTTTCCTGGACGCGATGACGGAGTGCGAGAAGACACCAAGTACTTCGTCTTGTCCCCGTTCACCGCTAGACCCATGAGCCGAGACTGTTTTTCAATCTCTGAGAACGCCTTGCTGACTCGCCGTTCCTGCGTACCGAAGATATCGATGTCATCGGCGTAAGCGAGCAGAAACACTTCTTTTTGGAAGATCGAGCCCGACATACTCTGTATGTACGGGCATTGTCGTAGGATGTATTCCATCAGGAGACCGAAAAAATCGCAAGACAGAGCATCGCCCCGCCTGAAACCTCTCTTGGTATCAAAGGGCTCGGAGAGGTGTTTCCCCACCCTGAAAACGCTTTGTGTGTTAGATAGCGTCGCCATGCAAAGACGGACAATCTTTGCCGGGATACCTAGTGCAGACAGGGCGTCGAAGAACTTCGATCGTATCGGCGTGTCGAAAGCGGCTTTGTAATCGACAAATAGGTGGTGTGTCTTTGTTGAACTCACGGGTCTTTTCCAAGATTTTTCGTAATGTGAATGTTTGGTCACTGGTCGACCTTTTTGGTCTGAAGCCACACTGATATCGTCCTATCAGTGAGTCGGTATATGGCCTCAACCCATTACACAATACGCTCGACAGATTCCTATATCCAATGGAAAGGAGACTTATTCCGCGGTAGTGGGCGCTAACATCGGGGTCTCCTTTCTTATAGATAGAACAGAGAACACTGAGATTCCAGTCATTGGGTATGCGTTCATCGGACCATATCTTGCATAAAAGCTGGTGCATACTCCTAAGCAACTCTTCGCCGCCGGTCTTAAATAACTCAGCTGGCAGCCCATCAGAGCCTGCCGCTTTGTTATTTTGCAGCTTTTTAATAACTGAATCGACCTCGTAATAGTCCGGTGGCTCTACAATAGTGCCATCATTAACTGGTGGTTCCGGTGTCATAACTAACTAACTAACTAACTACATATATTCAATAATAAAATCAAATTTTATCTATGTTAGCCTACGAGTTTGCTGCAACAAAATATTTCAATTACTTCAGGTGGAAGTTGGGAACGTTTCCAAGATTGCAAATGCCTAATTAAAAACATTGTTGAAATTAATGGATGCGATTTGCAATTAATAGCGCAAATGATATACAAATTCAAAAAAAATCGAATGCAGCATTGACTAAGTCTAACCTCTTCATTTTCTTCTTCTTTTCTCACCTCCAGTTTAAAGGACCGACAAAATCTTACAGATTGCCGTTCTTCCAAATTGGCTTTCCCGACTAAATGGGGCATAGTTGTCACAGAATAATTTAGAATTCAGAATATTCGGTTGATGTAAAAGAACTCTTAGGTCGACATTTGATTTTTGCGGCTGTAACAATTTACTAATCTTTTGAAAAATGATATTCAAGAAGGAAAGCTCGTAAGTGGAATTAATTTTTTTTATTTTTTAATGACTAAATTGGGCTTTCCATACTTTCTATCAGGATTGCAGCCAAATCGACGTCATCTTGCTTACGACTCGATTTTTGGTGAGATCTATCTGCACAGCTCTAGGTCCACAAACCCATTGGTCACAACTCTTGCTATCAACACAAGCAGAAAGCACCAAAACGGCTCGTAAACTCCAGTTCTTATGTAAGCTAATATTTATTATTAATTAATTATGCATATTTCTGTCAATTTAAATATTCAAAAATTTGTTTAAAGTTTCTTATTTGAAAAACAAAAATGAATTATTTATATAAAAAGTTTTGAAGGAATTATGATAAAAGAAATGTGAATATTGCGAATAGAGATTTAGAGTTGTTCTCATATATTGTTCGTGTGAGTTGCACAACACAATCCCGAACAGCAGTAAAAAATGCTGAATTAAATAAAAAGGCTTTTGCTGTTAATTATTTAAGCCACTTTAAACTTTTTGAAGTTTAAAGTTCTTAATTAATTTCTTTGTATATATTTCATTTACAAATTCCCAATATATTTAAGTAACATCAACTAAATATGCATCATATTCTATGCTCATGCTTAGTAACTTTACTTTTTTTTATTGAAAATTCTTAAATATTTCTTTAAACCTTTAAACTCATGGCTTCAAGTTGGCGCTCTACTGTAATAATTACACAAAGTGCATACATATATAATTTTCATAAATGTTTGCATAAATACACAAATCTGTGTTTAATCCACAACTTATATAAGGGATTTCCAATTAAACATGTTAAGCTTTGAGTTGCTTTCAATTTTTAACATAATTGTTGATCACAAAAGGCACAAAAGTACTCGCATATACTCGCATATATTCGTCTGCATATAAAGATTTACTTATGCAACATCTATGTACACACAGAAGGTAATTCTTTATATTTCTATCTACGTAGTAGCTGAGTTACGAGTTAAAAAAAAAAAAGAAAATCATTATCGCAAGCTCAATAAAAGTTTACTCCTTGACAGGTTTCAAGCCAGCCATGGAATCCAACTAAGTCAAAGTGGAAGATGGGTTGAGCGGGTCCCATAGAACTAAGGAAATAATTTTATGCTATAATTAATATTTTCATAAAATAAAATTATTAAGAGTAATGAGATGAAAAGGTGGAAAAATAAGCTGCAAAGAAGCTATACAGGAAAAATAATTTCAGCAGCTTCTGCTTGTTGAAAAGTTTGTAACGCATTCGAAAATATATTGTAGACTTTCGATACTATTAATATCAGAGGATAGTATAGTATTAAATAACGCCCAATCGGACTAATAGGGCACATCAAGAGTAAACTATACCAAAAAAAGTCACGAGAAGTTTTAACGAAACTGACCTGCAGTAATAGCGTCTTAGAAGCTCTGGTATTGAGTAGAACTAAATGGATACATTTTAACTGAATAATCTATGTTCACAAAAAAAAACTGGTAAACAGAAATGAAAGAACTCAACTGTCAAAGCGGTAGACAGCGCAGCAACACTTCGTATTATTGGAGTCTTCAATGATACTATCAAGCAAATGAGTGGTAAAACGATACAAAGAAATACCATGGTTGCATCTAGATATGAACACAAAGTTATACACTAAGAAATACCATGGTTGCATCTAGATATGAACACAAAGTTATACACTAACTAAAAAGGAAGCAGAAGTTCGTCGATTGCGGTTCACAAACCGAGATATTTATTTATTTAGACTTGTATATACAGACGCATTAAAAGGCTCAACAGCGAAGTAAAATGCAAACTCTAACAATATAGAATGCAGCAGTTGGAGGAGCCAGAATCCAGAAATTTATATAATTCAAAATATTTTGATGTATTTCGAGAAAAAGACAAATGACAGAGCAGCATAAAATTATTCGGGTCATTAATGAATGATTAAATTAGAAGTTGAGGATTGTCTAATTTCGATTGTAATGGGTGGTAACACAGGCATTAGTTCTCCAACTACCAGAGAGATAATCTGATTACAGCGTAAGAATTTTTAATCTACATATTTCACACAAGCTTGTACATACTTCATGGAGAGGTTTTATACTATTTGGATCGTTAATTTTTTAAGTATTAAAATTCTTCAAGAAAACCGAGTTCGTTTTGCTCTGGTATATTTTTTTGGTTTATGGCTTGAAAGCAAAATAAGTTGGATGGTTAGGTTTAAGAAACGGTTACCAATCCTTATATTATAAGATTCCAAAAAGTATGTCGAACAATGAATCTAAAAATTAAATATGCGGCATGAAAACTGATTAACATTAGAACTCGCAAATAAACCAGACTAAAACCAAAAATTTATTATCATGAAGTACAACAACAATGCATTCTCAATCAAAAACTTCTCAATTAAAGAAGACAGAGGAGTAAATGAAGACTTTCTGCAGTATTAAAGTGTGACGCTTTATTAAAAATATTTAATATCAACAAAAAGTCAGACTTTCTATAAGAAACTTTGATAACATGACACATCATACACAAAAGGCACACACAGTCAACTAGTAGACTAGTACTGGAATTATTCTGGGCATAAAAAATCACTAATGAGTGTGATATGCCATAATCTATGGAAAGAAGTTATTGATACCGCCAGAATGATTTGTAAATGTAACCCAAAAAAATTCACATTAGGACCATTAGAAGCAAATGCGGATATATAAGAAAATGAGAAAATGAAATGAAAGGTCAAGCAAGGTAAAGATGTAATTTCAAAAGTTTAAGTTCGGTGAAGATAACAACGAATACAAAAAACGTAGTCTAGATCTAGTACTTGCACTCAACAAGCAATTTATCATCGAGAATAATAAACAAGTAAGAAAATACAGTCAGGCGTAACCGACTGTAAGAGGCCCTGTACCAGTTCAGGTCTCCTAACAAACACATTAAACGTTTCCCGAGCATATGACCAAACACATGACCACTTCTCACTGCTCGAATATGAATGATGAGGAAAGGGGGGTCATTCAACTTCAATTGGTTATAAAATCGTTATTTATTATCCGATTTTGATGAACTTTTTGGATTTTGACTAAGAGGGACGTTAACTTTATACTGGCATACTCAATTTTTCTTGTGCCGAAGAAATATTTCTCCTTGGGGGTGATTTTATGGGGAAGGGGGGGAGGGGCAAAATTTCAAAATAAACTTGTGAAATTCCGGAGCAGTCCTAGACGAATGCAAAAAACACGAAGTCTCTATCTATTACCGTTTCCGAGATCCTTTCGTTCATACGGACGGACGGACGGACGGACGGACAGACGGACAGACGGACAGACGGACATGGCTATATCGACTCCTCTATCACTCCTGACCATAATGGGGGTAACTTTGGGGGTCTCCGACCATTATTTCTACCTGTTACATACATTTGCACAAACCCAATAGGCTCTTGTACCTTCGGTACAGGGCCTAAAAAATAAGAAGAAATTAGGTTCCATTTTAATGCCGAATTTCCACATGTGAGGTGCTGTTTGCCAGGCATAAAGAAAGAAGAAATCATGGCGAGCACAATTTATGTAAAAATCTGTTGTATAGTATTTTTGCGCTATTAGCTTGAAACTGAACGAAACCATTATCAGAGCTGTCTACTGAGCACAATTGATAAGATTGAGACTATTCTTTGGCAAAATAATGTTCGTCCACATGATGCGGCACACTCAGTTGGGAAATTTTGGTAAGTTGTGGGCCGCATTCTCCAGACATTACCACTTTAGATTTCCATTTGCTTCAATCGATGATGCATGGTCGCTCTGATCAATACTCCACATGTTATAAAGATATCAAAAATTTATTAATTTTGTGCATAGCCTCTCAATATGAATCCTTCTGCAACCGATTTGAAAACGCAAAAATTTGGCGATTTTCGGAGCACGATTTTTGCGGTTTAAAAAGTAAAAGGCAACATTTCTGGCATCTTATATCATATCATACCCATACACTAAATCATATTCATTAGAAAGATAGGCCCATTTTTTGAGCCTTTAGAAAGATAATTTCTGCCGTTACTTCCTTATAAATATCCAATATTGGTCCAGGTTGTTCACTATGGCAGAAATTTGCACAAAAAGAAAAATAAAACACATTTGTATATTCTTTCATCTCACAAATGTTCGTTGGAACAATACCCCCTGAATAACCACTGAAAAGCGATTTGGTGTAGACCGAATTGTGAGAAGCCACGTTTTAATTAGAGGTTGGTGCACTTATCATGGGACTCGCTTACTCACAGTATGTAACACCAGCGAAGACACAAAAGAGGCCTCGTATATGACCTATGGTGACGAAAACTGTAATCAAGGAACATGGTTGATGGATATGCACCTGGATTGTTCGCATTTTTCATTGAGAAGCAGCAAACATTCAAGCGATTTCTGGCTTCGAAACTGACAAGTCTTGTATCACTGCAATACAGAAAATACATTGGTTTTGACAGAACTGCTGTAAAAAGATTATCCTGTCACATCCACCACAGCTGCCTTGAACCTTAGTACGACCGTCACATTCAGATATATGTATGTGGATATAGGACCCGTTTCATGGATTGTTTTGCCAAAGAGCTCATTTGGCATATCAAATCTATGACCAATTCTTGCTATGAATATAAGTTTCTCTCGCGCTGTGATGTGTGTATTTTTACTGTTGATGGATACGAATGATACGTCAATGCACAAAATTATAGAAAATATCGAGATCAATCTTCCTGAAGGATGGCATGCTCCTCAACAGATGACATTATCGGCAAAAATGACAAAAGGGCGAGTTAGCAAGGAGTTCTCAGATTTTTAAAATCAGTTAAGACTCATGGTTTTAGAAATGAAAGAAATGACGACGAAATACTTCGTAGCTCCTCACATGCCATTATCGTGTTCTATTCAATGTTTTAGAATCATAGACCCTGTTTGAAATATAACAAAAGACATTACAAATATATTCATTGCAATTTTTGTTATACCTATTATATTTGCCGATCAGTTTCGGTGTCGCATGAACCACGAGCTGTATGTGCTTCTACTGTATGAGAGGTTGATTTGATGGTCAAAACGGCACCCGCACGCATGCATTAAATTGGGCTCCCATGTAATCCATGCGTGCTGGATTAATTGGTTTACAATGTAATAGATGACGAACAGGTAGGCATTAGAATGTCCAGCTGTAAAGAGATTTCTACCAAACAAGCGTGGAAGGCCAACTGAACCATAATAAGTCATGGAAATCGACCAAAATATAAATTTCTTTTGTTTTTGACTTAAATAATTTAATCACGTATAGATTGGCAAATAGTTTTTCCTACTTCCTTGTCATTGTCAATAAAATTTCGTATGAAGTGCATTAAATATTCAGTGCCA
Organism: Leucophenga maculata; assembly: GCA_035044805.1. Lineage (NCBI taxonomy): Eukaryota > Metazoa > Arthropoda > Insecta > Diptera > Drosophilidae > Leucophenga > Leucophenga maculata. The sequence goes on from JAWNNP010000761.1 coordinate 1,435,314, forward strand.
CCGACGAAAACTTATTTTCTTCCTTCTCTTTGCTTTGCTCTTTTTTTTTCTGCACGAAAGCAAAGCGGAAAATTAGAAATGAACAAAGTTATGGCGTAATAGTTGCGTAAACAAACAAAAAAAAAAAAAAAAACAGGTTGCCAAGGTGATTTTCCTAGGATATTTTCTTAGTGTAACAAGTAGAATTACAATGACAGGACTAATTAATAGCGATGAGTGCATTTAGTTGGCCACGAGACAAGTAGCAACTTGTGTTGGCAAATTGAAAGATTGAAAACCTGAGTTGCAACTGTGCAGATAAGCAGATTATGACTACAGACACTTACCTGCGCTGATATGCGTCCTTTCTTGAGACGCTGCAGGTCCGTGTGACTCCAATGGCTACGCGACCATGGCATGACACCGCGCAAATCTTCATCAAAGCTGTTTAAAGTAAAATTGAATGCGAATGATTTTTTCAAAATTTAATTTTGAAAATGCAATTGCAACGAATACTCACTTGAAATCGTTGAGCTTGTTGTGCAGGAACTTGCGTATATTCCAGGGTAAATCATTATGCCCATCGATTAAAGGCACTTGATCCAACAGTTGCACAGCGACACGCAAACGTTCCTCAAATGGTGCACCTGTCGAAAAAGAGCAAGAATAGTAGAGTTCAGTATCAGATATCACAAATTTGAGTTACGCACTGCCAACTTGGCAACACTTTGTTGCAAGTGCTGTCAGTTCTTAACTGACAGACAGACGGACAGTAAGCTAGGCCAGCCAGTGTGCTTGGTAGCTGTTGCAGGCACGCACAACATGTCGTATGAGTTATACGACGCAGTAATTGATTTATACTCGAATGATATGTTGCTGGCTGCTTGTTTGCTTGCTAGATAGCTGCTGCTGCCAAGTTGCCTATGCTATACCCACTGACCATCATGATATACTTACTTGCAGCCACACGTAGCGCCAAAGGTACAGCAACACTTGCAGCGCCAATTATCAAGAGTATCGAACTGACTGCTAACCAATGCTTTGCCGCATCAAATCCTGCAATGCATACATATAGACGCACCCAAGGATACCATCGTCGTCGTCGTCGTCATCGTCGTCGTAGTGCAAGCCAGAAGGCACATTGGTATCCAGTTGCAAGTTATAGTTTGTTGGTTATTAGTTGGGTGTGTATGTGCAAATTGTCGTGACAGTGGCATTGATTACAGAATAAATCAGTGCAGTACACAATCCAATAGCCGAGAGCAGTAGATTTTTTTTTTTGTATGTAAATAAAAGAAACGATAATCAAAAAATATGGTTAGTTAAATGCTTCGAATTGAAATTGCTTTAAAGTTTTCCACATATATCTATAGTACTAATCTGTGTGTTTGGCTTTGTTTTGTTTCTAGGAAATTGGGTTTAGCTCGGTTCAACTCTTGCCTGCCTGTCTGGTCTGGTCTGGTCTGTCTATTGCCAAGATAAGGTTGTTCATTTGTTTCGTTGTGTTTGACTATTAAATTAATATTCTCAGAAATGTTTCATTCAGGCTTCATGTGTCGTTTGGATTTAATATTGCTTGAGGTGGCATTTGCTTATGTAACTATTTGAGTTACGTTTGTATGTGATGGATTTTGTTTTAGAATGATTGTATTGAGTGCTTGTGCTTAGCTGGCAGCTTTGTAGTTTATGTTGAATGGAAAATCTTGTTGGAAAATTGAATTTGCTTTAACTTTTAACGAAGAGTAGATTTTCATAAATGCTAATTGTTAAATTCTTGTTTATGGTTATGTATATTTGATTTGGGTTTCTCTTAGCTTTTGTCAAGAATTTTTCCCTGCTGATGAAGTGAAGCACTTTTAACGTCACGAAAAAGTTAAAGACTTTTAAAGAGAAAGATATGAATTCATAGAATTTAAGATAACCTGAAAAAGTGAAAGCATCACAACAAAGTAAAAGGTTTTTCAAGTGAAACTTTTACTAAAACCAGACACGTCTTGATTATGTAAACTAAGTCTCTATTTTCGATCGAATATATTATATTATATTCCTACTAATTACATTCCTACTCATACATGTTTCAAGTGTATTAGTGTACACAAAATTGAAGAATAGTTATTTCTTGGTTAGGTTTATTGATTGCTGTTATGCTGCAGCATGTGCCGAGCACAGCTCTTGAGCCGTCTGTTTGGATAAATGAGTCTGTGTAGTGAGAATTTTTTAAGGTTTAGAAATTCTGTCTTTTATACGAATGTTGGTGTATATTCTTTAAAGTATGAACGTGGAAGATGTTAATGGTTGAAAATGTGTGTTTCAGTGGTGTGGTAGTATTGTCTGGTAGTTCAAGTTTAGTGCATTCAGTGATAGAGCAGACATTGAACTTATTGATCACACAGACCTACAAATTTTTAACGTAAAGACTAAACCTATCGAACTCAATGGATTTTGATGCGCTGAATCCGAATCCGCGCTCGAAATGTCTCCTTTATGTCTGGTTTTCGAGATATTCTTACGTTTGCTTGGAGAACTCTGATCTTTGCAAGATGCGACTTAGCAGCAACGCCATAGACTTGTATCCCGTATCGCAAGGCAAGTGCAATTATGGCCTTATACACATTCACTTTGTTTTACAAAGATATATTGTTTTTTTTTTTTCGTTCAAGAGCCAGTTGGCATATCCTTTCGCTTAGTGGTTTTAATAATGTGTTAATACGCGTCTTAAAAGTGAGCCGATTATCCAGATAGACCTTGCGTCTCCTGAAGGTAGACTCCCGGAGTAGTGAATGTTAATAAACCTCTTAGCCAGAGTCCAAAAGGAATGATTTGGACACGCATTGTGAGGTGACATTTTGTAGAAAGGGATCAGTGTCTATTTGCTTCTGCAGCGCCAACTAATTCCTGAATTTATTGGCCTCTCTGCGATAAACCCTAGCAGTACTGCCCTTAAAATTTTCCTTTCACAAGCCATAGTCTGTTTTGCAGCATTGGCTATTGCGTTGAGCAGTAGATCGCGTATGCATTTTCATGGATCTCTAGGTTTAGATCCAGAGATTCCTCAACCTGCCTGCGTATTGTGGCCAACACATAGTAGCAGCAGTCTGCGGAGTGTTGTACAAAGTAATTACAAGTGGCAGGTAGTCCGACAACTTTTGGACGAATGGAAAAAGTGTCAGTGTTGATCAGTAGCCAGGACTTGTGCAACTTTTACAACAGCTTCCTATTAGTACCTATTTCTCGCATACGCTCTATGTTTACCCTGTGTAACCTGTGCTTAGCGTTGAAGTTCCCACCTATAAGGAACTTTTCTTCTAACCTTTTAATGACCGGCTCAAAGTCAATTGCAGACCAAGATTGATGAGGGGCGAGACACAGAGAGGACACTAGCAACTCGCATCTGCTGTTGGCGTGTGTTGGAAGTACGAAAGCTGCTGCTTAACTAACACCGCCGTTCCACCCCATGATCATGATGTCACGAGCATATAGATGAACGTCTTCAGTTCATCTATATGTCCTGATAGCCGTTGGGCGTTCATCCATCCAAGGCAATTGAATTTGAGAAACTCCTTTAATGCTTATACATTGATTGAAGTATGTCGGTGCGTAGACATTCTGATTTCAGTTATGGAGTTTAGTGTAAGTTGGTTGCATCTAAAATTTTTGTTGGAAAGGCATTTTATAATGTTAATTTTTTTTTTTGATAGCCTATGGCCAACCAGTTCTATTTCTTTGTTCCAGATAAAAATTATACCAAGGATATTAAGGATATTTAAGGTTTCTATTAGTGGCAAGTTTTAGGAGGTATATTCGGGTCAAACGCTTTTAAGGCGTATATGCAAGTGTTTGATTTCGAATAGAATATGCAGTCAATACCTTTTTGAAGCTAGAGAGGGCGGATTTTAGTGCGAAAAGAGTCCGTGATATTTTAAGCTGTTTGACATTGAGTGTTTTTTTTTTTTTTTTTTTTTTGGAAAGGAAGACAGTGGAGAAGTTGCTATTTTTTAAATCATCTGCCGGCTATTTCAAGTTATGGGTGGCTGTATTTAATTGAGTTTTTAATTGTTGGTTCCTTAGGATTTCGAGTGCGTGATTGCGGAAAAAAAGGCTTGAGTGTTCTGCTGAAAAATATAAATGGGGTCTTTTAGGCGTTTATTATTATTTTTCGCTTTAAAAAATATTTTTGCAAGACGCTTATACCGGATTGAAAGTAATTGAAAGTGTGTCAATCTATCAGATACGAGTACACTGGAGCTAAGAGCCGACACCGAGGTCATCAAATATTGAAATGGTGCATTCTATCAGTTGGGGGAAATCTGCAGTAAATATATTGTTTTATAGAGGAGACTCAATCATTGTGAACTTCCTGCATTGATGCTACAAGGATTGGAGTGTTCCAAACCAGTTTTAATTAGGAAGTTTTGCAAAATTCTAATCAGTTCAGGATGGAAATTCATGAGGTATTTTACGCCAGACCGTGGCAGAAGCTGTATTTCAGTTCTTTTGACTTAAATTCGTAAAAGTTTTTTCTGATAAGTACGCTGATCCTGAGCAGTAAATGCGTTATATTGTGCTCGGAGCCAATCCCAAATTGTTGCTCAGGTAGTTATTTATTGTTGTCTATGAAAATTTAAACTTTTACCTTCATGGTTTTATTTTTTTTTCTTAAATTTTGATTACAGAATAAAGGATACTAGTGGAACTGTATGAGTGAGGAAGGTTCGTAGATTGGTTATTCTTCCTGAATCAAAAAACCGTTTAGAATTTCCACATTAGAGAGATGTAGCAAAAGCGAAAACATGCATTTTTTCTAGCGGTAAGAAGTGAATACCAAGATTGGATAATACTTTCTAGAACATGTTTAAAATTTTGTACAATTCTGTAGAATTTCTGTTTTTACGTTTGAATCATTTGTCATCAGGTCAGGTGTAGGTAAGACCATAGACCAAAGAGTACAATATAAATTGCAGAAAAATAGAATGACTCTGCAAATGTGCAGCATTGAGTCGTCCTTAAACGTGGAGTTCATAGTGGTTACGGTTTGGCACTTTTGATATATTCCAATACTTGGAGAAAAAGAAAGAAAAAAAGTTATATGTAGACATTTAGTCTGTTGACCTGAACAAGGTCAGATGCTAGTCTGTAGCGCAGATATTTACTGAGACTGAGATTGACACAAGTTGGGATAGTCTGCTCTGGGCATAAGTGCACTAAATATAATAGTTATTGCATATAATATAGAAATGGTTCCAGGTTACCTTCAGACACTATTGAAGAAGTACAGCAACATAGCTACCATGAATGGTTGTCTCGTTCCTATTAAGTCAAATGTGTTCAAGGATTACTTTTTCATGTATTGAATTTTTCCATTAAGTGTTGTAAGCACTTGAAGCATCAGTTTATACAAGTAGGAGAGGAAGCTATACATCTTGAAGTATGTACATACATATATCTCGCAATGAGGCCTTAATCTTCGCTGTAATAAATTTTAGCAGCAACCAATTTCGGATAGCTACTCGCACACGCCAGCCTGTGCCACTGTAACACATTTAATAAAATACAAAGAGTATATCTCAATACACACAACGCCATTTTATATCAAGCATGCCAAGCGCTCAATTAAAATGACCGCCTTCCACATTTTTCTAAGCAGCAAAGCCAAAGCAATTTCACTCATTTCCATTCTAAAAAAAAAAATATAAAAATAAACTAAAAGGAAAATTTCGATCAGTAACTAATCGGTAGAAAAGTGAATTAAGCCAAAGTAAGCAAACAGCAAAAGGCAAACAAAAATTGATAGAAATTCAAGTGGGGATTAGCTTTAGCCACAGCGGATGACTCGGACGCGGATGTGGATGCGGATACGGATGTGAATGCTGATGTCGAAGCTGATGCAGCTCAATAACAGCTGCCAATAATCGCTTTAGATGTACGTTTGTATGTGTGTGTGTGTGTGTATGTGATGATACATTATGCAACACACAGACATACAAAAGCAAACATTAACAACAGCAACAACAAAAAGAACGATGATGGCGGCGACGGCCGTTACAAAGCCAACGAACACACAAACGAACGAACGAACGAATGACTGAAAATGGCGGTGGCTTGGTTTAGTGGACTTGGGGACGTACGAGGACGACTTAGTGATTTGCATAAATTGTGCATTTGCCATTTTGAAGTTAGATTGACGTTGGGCGTAGGAAGAAGACAGCAATCGTCGTCGTCGTCGTCGTCGCCGTCAGCGTCACAGTTGGCAGCGCTGTGTATGTGATCAGGACATCAATGTCGATGGATGGATGGATGGATGGATGAATGCACGGAATGGATGAATGCATTACATCATGAATGAGCATAGAGAGACAGCTGCATCAGCACGCGATTTACGTCAGCTGCAGCATGAATACTCGTATGTAGTGGTAGTACTTGCAGCCAGCCAGCCGCCGCGGCGACCAAAAAGCGAATCATACGAAAGAATGAACATGGATTGCAACAAATTGCAACAACGACCAAACAACATGAGTCGCTGCAGTATTTTGAATTGCGACACGATGATGATTTTTGCCAACCGCGTGACAGTTCAGCTTCAATGATGCAGCGGGCGTGTGGTATTTGATATACACTGAGAGATGTATAATGTGAGCATGCTGCTGCTGATGATGAGGAGCAAGTGATGTGTTGCAGTGCAACGTTTAGTTCATGAAGCGCACTGAGTTGTAACATGCAGACGACGATGATGATGTTTTTAGTGTTGCTAGTATTGTTGGTACTTGCTAGTAGAGTCTCTGCAATGTCGCCGAGTTGTCTACTGTAAGTGCAAAGCTGTGTACATTTTTGCATTCTGTATATGCGCAGTGGAAAATAGTAGCCTCTAAATGCCGAAATAGAAATCAATGTTCAATGAGAAGAAAAACGAAAATTCCTTGAGTGAAACAGAACATGTAAATTACCCAAGGTAATTGAAAAATTTACTGGCTTTTACAAGTAGCTGTGAGGCATTTGACATGACTACAAAATGGAACCTTCTAATCAACATTCGAAAGAGTTAACAACGCAATGCGTAAGTGCCTGTGGTGAGCTTTAGGCTGTTCCGAAAAAAGGATTAAAATTATCAAAGTGAATTTTGAAGTCAATGAAAGCGAAAGAGTTCCAAGCTATTCGAAAATACTGCAACTGTTCTGTAGCTTTTTTATGAAAACTGACAAATAGCAATAAAGGCAGTAAGAACGCATTTGATTCAACACAGATTGCTCTGGGGAAAGCAAAAATTGGTGGACAATCATCCAACAATCATGAAGGCCCGTAGAATAGCGCGTGAGCATGTTTGTTTATATTTGAGTAATTTGGTAGCAGACATTGCTTAGCTTGCCAAAATCCAGGATACTGTGACATTTAGAACTTGACACGGTATCCTGACAGTCATTCTGAAACAACAGAAGAGTTCTGTGCGTACCAAGGTGGTCTGCTATATTCTTACTTTCAGTACCCCTTTGGTAAGTAACTTAAACAAATTTTGACCTTGCAGCCTATTTAGAGTTCTGGAACGATGTAGGAGCATTAATGACGCAGATTTTTTTTCTAATCGCGAACCTCAGTGCCTTAATTGGCAGTGAGGTTTCTGTGAAAATATGTATTGATCGCAGACCAACAACCACTTCCATAGCGTAGGACACATTCGCATGCCATATGTCACGCATAGTAAGTTGACACGTATATCTTATAGGCCCGTGGGCTATTTTATGGGTCAAAAATTTAAACAAAGTAATAACATTTACTGCGATACCCTGTACATCCATGAAAGCTTACGATTCTAGGGAAGACATTGTCGACAGGACTCACTCGTTGCAAGGTGCAATGCATTTTTGCTACGAAAGGCTTTCATAAATTGTAGCACAGTGCAAAACAAATACGTTCTAAATTTTTTTTCTACTGTTTTTAACAGCTTGGACTTATTGTTAGTGCGATAAGTAGGACGTACTTTCCAAACAAGTGAACTTACTACTTAGTATGTATATATCCGCACACAGCAACAAATGGGAGTTACTCCAATAAATAGAGGGAATATTAATGTAAGACTAGTGTTTAATCATATCGTTCCTACTGGTTATGCGTATGCGAACAAGCAGAGCACTTAATTCTCACGTTCATCTGTCATCGCAGAGGTCGTTAAATTTACGATCGGCCATAAATAAGGTATTAGCGACGATTATTGAATTTTAAACAAATTATTGACTTAAATGTGTAGTTTTTTCATACAGAAACATACACGAAAGTAATGTGTTTAAATGGAGACTACCCAATAAAGTTCGTGGATCAATCTCTTTCATGCATCTGTATGTTATTTAATAAGAAAGTACCATAGCTAATTTTAAGCTGATATTGAAGAAGACGATAAGAAAATGTTTTACAAGAAATACAAACAACTTTTTTGGAATTATTTGAGTGGACTAAAAATAAGGCTTGGGATGTCACCGTCATTATTTTATTTGACTGCAATAAAAATAGGCTACATCTGCTGGTTTTCAGCCTAATATCTTGAAAATGTGTACCCAAAAAGTGCATTAAGTGAACAGTCAGACAAATTAAAATTACTAAATTGATTCTCAAAAGTTTTTCTCTGTCCTGCAGGCGGAGATAAGCTCCATAAACTTGGTCTACATGAGAATTATCGGTTTTACCAAGAAAACGATCCTAATCACAATACAGGAGTTGTACAGACTTGGCGCATTAGAAAATGCCCCCACGTATTGATACCGCCGTCACATTTGCCAAAACATCATTGCAAAACTTGTGGTCACTACTTGAAAAATACTGAAGGATAACGATCCGAACACAGCCGTGAAACAGTATTTTGTGGAACCGAGCAGCAAAGCAACTAATGATTATTTTATTGAGACTGAGGAGCGATTTATTTGACCAACGATTGGCAACTATGCACTTCTGCATTTACGCCAACTATTCTCTGTGAAAATGCGCCAAGTCGCTCAAGAAGCACCCATTTGGATAATCTCCAATCCGGAGCCCTATTGGAGGACTTGTTGAAAGTGAAAAGGAGCAAACAACAGCTTTTGCCCTCCATCTGGATGTTAGATTCATCACATATGACGTGGCCACGTTGGCGCAAGTGAAAGAGACTCTCGAAATAGACTCAAGAAATAGCCAACATAATCAGACTTGCTGAAAAACTAGGCCCCAGGTACGGACAGGATGAGCTACGTTAGTTTGAAGATCCTGCCAATATGTGCGATCCGTTCTATCGCTTTGATTTTCAACTCAATGCTGAGGGTCCAATTCTTCGCTGCCCAGTGACAGAGATCAGCGATTCATAAGCTTCACAAATCAGGTAAGCGGGATGATGAACCAGAGTCTTACCGGCTAATTAGTCTTCAACCTTCATCATTGAAGGTATGGAAAAGACTAATTGCTGGCGGACAGAACCAGTTCCTGTATCAAAGCATTATTCTGCCAGTTTGAGTTTAGGGCTGGCCATGACACAATTGAACAAGTTTACAGAGTTACTTAGTATGCCTTCTAAGCTTTTGATGAACTTGAGTATTGCAATGCAGTATTTGTCGATATGCAACAGGCATTCGATAGAGTCTGGCATGACGGCCTCTACAAGGTTAAAAAATTCCTGCCAGCGCTATACTTCTGCCTTCTTTGGTACTACATAGATGGGCGAGAATGTCAGGCTAGGTACCTGGATACCTATTCTGCCAAATAAGAAATCGAATCCATGTTCCATGCTAACACGCATATTCGATCCAGTAATTCATAAAGAAGGTATATATCTGCAACAAACTTCAATCAGTCAATCCCACAGAGTTTCTAATTCCGTTAAAATACGAACTATAAAAAATTATATTTTAAATTCCCAAAACTGCAGCATTTTAAATTGAAAACCTTTTAAATAACCTACGCCATATTCTTTTCACTTAAGAGCTCAACTTAAAACCCCAACAGTTTAAGTTAAGCATTTTTCACCTGTGCACAAGTCGAAATTAACTTAACAGCGAGACGATACAGAAAAATATGTGCATATGTACATGTGTGTATATGAATATGGCGATATATTGTAGTGTCTACTGACAAAATGACTTACGAAATGAATTTGTGCCCGAACTGGATGAACCGCGACTGGGACACTGGCGATGCTTCCATGGCATAATGCTCGTAACGCTCGAGTGCAGTTGATGATGTTTCTGTGGCGGAGGTAGTAGATTGCTCGACGCTTGATGGTGGTGGGAGTGCGGATGCGTATGCGGATGCTGATGATGGTAATGATGCTGCTGCTGCTGTTGCTGTTGTTGTTGTTGCTGGTATTTCTCTTTAAGGCCACTAGTTGTGCTATCAAGTGATGTCATTGTAAATGTTGAGGTGGCATTCTGCAGCACATTCGTTGTGCCAAAACTGCAATTACTGTCGCCAACAGCGCCACCGACAGCAATGGCGGCAGGTGTGTTAAATTTCTGATAGGGCAGACGACAACTACCGCCACCAATGCCACCCAACGTATGGCGTCCATCGATATCGACTAAATTGCTATAGCTGCGACTATTAATTGGCAGTAAACCGCTGCCGCTGCCGCTACCGCCACCGCCGCCGCCGCTATTATACCAATCATGTTCACCAACACCAGCACCGGTGCCGGTGTGGAAAATGTTGCTGCCGCCATTTTGTTTGTGTGCCTGCTGTTGATTGTCATGGCTGCCCACTGCTGCTACGTCTACTCCTGTACCTATTCTTGAATGTTCCGCACTGGAGGAACGTCCGTTGGCCGCCTGCTGTCCGAAGTAGTCACGCGGAAAACTCGACAGTGATTGTGAGAAGCAACGGCAGCGCTGCTGTTGCATGTGCTGCAGCTGTTGTTGCTGATGCTGCTTCTGCAAGTAGCGACTATAATGTGCCAAGTGACGCGCATAATCGCTGCTCGGTCCAATCGTATTATATTTGCTCAAACTTAAAGTGCTGCGTGTTGCTGCCGCAGAGGCGAGCGTCTGCTGCAAGTCACGTTGCGATTTGGTTAGATCCGGCGGTGCGCTGCCAATGCCGACATTGCCACTGGGTCCGGTATGCAGAAAACATAGACTAGGATCAGATTTCTTCGTATGCGGCGTATAGATATCATCGATGAATGAGGGCGGGGGATAGTAGAATTGCTTGGAGTGTGGCATCGGCAGCAGCTGCTGTTGCTGCTGTTGACAGACATCCGGTTTCGCATTCACTGTTGACAATGTGGCAATGCTTGATTTGTTGATAGTGTTATTATTGCTGTTGTTGTTGGCAATGCTGCTGCAATTGGCATTACCATTGACAGCAGTCGCCGCACGAATTTCGTTGCCAACAGCATTGGCGCATTTTAATATGGAAGTTGTGCAATCATCCATTACAACGGATCCCATATCGAGAGCACTTTTGGTGCAGTCCTGCAGCAAATCGCTGCTACACAGCGTTGCAATCGCATTGTTATTGCCGTTGGCAATCGAATTGGAGCTGTGCTGTTGTTGTTGCTGCTGTTGCTGCTGCTGCTGCTGTTGTAACAAACGCAGACTCCGCATGCTGCCATTTCGTTTCATTGCAGGTGGCGGCGGCACTGGCGGTATAACATCAACTTCCGAGGAGCTGGGCGTATCGCTCTGTAAAAAAAAAAAAACAAAATGGAAAAGAAATTACTTTTTATAACTCAAGGCTTTAAACGGAAATAGCATTAAGCGTACAGACACCAGACTTCCTGTTTAAAATTAAAAACAAAAAAAAAAGGACGCAAACTTTTTTGCGTTTACAGTGGAACAAAATTGCTTTTAAGCTAAACAAAATGCAAAGTACTTATTACTGACGATTTATGTGTGGAAAGAGCATAACAATTGTTGTTGTTGTTAATTCAGCTAGATGTGCCGAGTTTGATGAATTTTACATTAATCTTTATTAATAAAAATATTTGATTTCGTATCGTCTTTCCAAATATGTTTACACCCAAGCATCTTTGCTATATTCTACTGCCATATTTTCTTTAGACTTGCTCCTTTCATCTTTCACCAGATTCTAAGCAAAATTAATGAATTAATGTGGGTTACCATCGCAACGAATTACACGAATAGACTATAAGACTGTCCGCATTAAAGAGGGAACACCAAAGTAGGACCGTCCATATGAATAGTTGGGTATAAAGCCCAGACCCTCAATTGAGCGGCACAAATCTGATAATGACTCGTTGCTGCTAGTCAGCGGTAAAGTTGGTGAACAACCGTAAATGTGGTTAGATTGAAAGATCCAGTCTATCCAAAAGATCTTCTAAATTAGTTACCGCTTCAATAAGTGGAGAAGGCCACTGAGAATTGGACATCCTTAACCAAGTTGGACCATGCCACCAAAGGTCCGACTGAGACAAGTCTTGAGGACAAACCTTTTTACTGCCCAAATCAGCAGGGTTTTCCTTAGACTCCACATTAGCCCAATTATCTACTCTTACCTTCCTATTAATTTTTGTCACACGATTTTCTTATAAATCTTATAAAGTGGAGGATAAAGCAGTGTAAGGTGTGTACTATTAGGAAGAAGAGAAAAGCTTCACAAATAATGGCTGCTGCGTATTTCGATTTCAAGGCCATTCACTATTACTGGTGCGGATCTTACGGGTGCCTTTGTTATTAAAAGTTATATAGGAAGAGCATGTAAAATCACTAAAGGCTATGCGTATTTGTATGCTTTGCAACGAAAGCAATACACTTAGAGCCTACGGGTGACTTTTCGACGAATGCCTTTTTAGCTGCGTTTTCATGTTTAGTTTCACGCAGAGGATGTCCAGCAGAGGTCCATTCTGATAATGGAATAGGAGCAACTCAAAATCTACAAAACGAATTTTGTGAGGTGTCTGTTGAGACTTGAAGGCATGGATCGGCAAGGCATGGATCGGCAAGGCATGGATCGCATTTCCTGGCATTTCAACTTGGCTGCAGCACCTCATATGGGATGTCTGCGAAGCCGGGGTAAAGGGTTTTAAAGAACATCTACGCATAGTTCTGGGTCAGATGAAGTACACGTTTGAATTGGCGCCACTTGTCTCCGATGACAGACTGTCCGGATATTTTAGCTGCCTTGACACCTGGTCATTTTTTAGGCCCTGTACCGAAGGTACAAGAGCCTATTGGTTTTGTGCAAATGTATGTAACAGGTAGAAATAATGGTCGGAGACCCCCCAAAGTTACCCCCATTATGGTCAGGAGTGATAGAGGAGTCGATAAAGCCATGTCCGTCTGTCCGTCTGTACGTCTGTATGAACGAAAGGATCTCGGAAACGGTAATAGATAGAGACTTCGTGTTTTTTGCATTCGACTAGGACTGCTCCGAAATTTTACAAGTTTATTTTAAAAATGAGTGTATGTCTTCAAATGAATGGAGGATTGCCAAGTTCAATCCCCTGCAACCGAATTAAATTTATTTGAATACTTTCAGAAGCATATAAATGGAACGACCCATTCAAGCATGGACTAAATCGAGCTGGTTATAAGCGGTAAATTAAGTACCTTTGGAATGGCTACAAACCAAAGATAGCGAGAGAGAGCCTAAGCACAGGGTATAACCTGTAGCCGATCCCAATGGTGCCAGCGTGCCTAAAAAGGAGCATTATACTTAACGCCGCAATAAAGGAGGCGTAGAAAAGGAGGTTCTAATTGCGAGACTAGCCAATCTACTATCAAATTCAATGATTAATCAGTTTACCGTGGTTTGACAGAAATCGACATTTATCCAGAACGTTTATTAATTTGAGGATATGCTAGAAGATATAGTGGCGAAGCATCTTCCAATGCATCTTGAACAACAGTTCACGAAATTCTCCTTGTCTAGTGCTGTTAAAAAAGAAGTATACCATGCACCTGCGACAATAAGTAACACTTAATAATAAAATAAGTGGTCCTTCGAGCCGGATATATGTGTTATGTAGTACAAGTATTGCTGATCACATTTGCACCACGTACTGTTCACACAAGTTTTATGTACTTTGCTCACATTTTGAGTGAGCTACTATATTAAAATGATTGCCTCAAAAAATATTCGGGTCGTTCGCGAATTCCTTAGATAATTTGATTAGAAAGATGATTTTTTCTATGCTCGAAAGCGATTTGTGTGAAGAGGTCTTGAGACAAAAAGGCAATAATCACCGTGGTGCCCCAGCATTTCCCTGTTTTAAGGCAAGTTTTCGTAACAGCGAGGGCAGTTTGTACTCTTGGAATTCAAAATAAATCCCCCGATGAAAGAACTCAATAAGAGCTTAGAGAACAAACTTAAAAATTTATGCAAAATACTATGAATTTTTTTTTTTTTTTTTGTTTAATCGAACATTTAGAACTTTTAAATTATTTCAATTGTTTCATAAGTAATCTAGTCATCATGGAGAACAAAACATATTTCAGTGATTGCGCCATTTGCTCCACTGTGCATCATAGAGTTGCGCATCATTAGAGTTGGCATTGACATGAAGATAAATTGTATTTTTATATCGATTTTCTGCTAAAAATAGAAACACCTGCAAATTTAGGTAGGCTACATACAAAAATTGGTCAACGCTAATCTATTGCTGCGTCATTTTAGTATTTTGTTGGATTTTGAGCGAACGTATAACAGATTGTTATAACTTTAAGAAATCGTTTCACATTTCAATCATTCTGCCTTACCTACAAACTGCGCAACGCCAACATCCCAAAGCGAACAAGAAAGAGCTTACAGCAAATAAACATAAAAAGGCTTTGCAGCAAAATTGTATACAAAGAATGAATAAAAAGAATTTTGCCTTTTTTGAAGTACAACAAAAAAAAAAAAAGAGAAAAATAATCAAAGGATATTTTCGTGCGACTTATGAAACTGCTTATTGCTGCACAGAAATTGCTAGGCACCTAATTGAATTTGTTTCGGTCAAACTCATAGAAATCATCATCGTCAACACCATCATCCGCTCATGCTCATCAATGAAGTGTGACAGGATTTCATGGCGGCAGCAGTTTTCAACGCCATTTCACCATTGCCAATGTCAAATCAACAGCATACGCCGGCATGGCATTGGATTTTTGTGCGTTCTGATTTGAAATTGATTTTCAAATTTACTTTCCTTTTTTTTTATTTATTTTTTTTTTTTTATGTAATACCGGCAGACAATTCTATTGATTTTGCTTTTTATTTTCATTGCGTATTTTTATATTACAATATTTGCCATCGCAATGTTCAGCAGAAAGCGAAAAAAGAAAAGAAAATGTAAAGCAAATTTCCATTAATAAAAATTTCCTTTGAATTTTGATTGCTTTATCTGTAAATTGCTCGTTGTGCGCCTTTGCGTCGATTTTTGTGTCTGCCTGTCTGTCGTCTTAGATTCGTTTCAATTTCAAGAATATGTATTTGAGAAATTTTCAGATATATATATTTAATATTCGCATTATGTAGTTAGGTGTGAGTTTGTGTGTGGAGATTTTACTTTTTAGGCATTTCTCGTACGATGTGTTATGGTAATGGAGTATTTGCTTATTTGATAAATTATTTACTTTGATTTGATTTTCTTCGCTTTAGAAGTTTACTTTAAAGTATTTGAAATTGAAATATTATTTGCTTACAATAATAATTATGGAAAGAGGCATTGAACATTCCCTTATTTGAGGAAATTTTCTAAAAATTTTAAACGTTGTCCTTGTGTCAAAAAATGTAGAAGTCCTGGATATACTGATTCGACTACGAGATACCCTGTTTCTATATGCACTACCCATTCTAGTGGTCCGCTCTTGACCTACGTGTAATATTTTCTTAGGAATCATGCAAGATACAGCAAATTTCTAGCTTAATTACCGACAAAAATAAAACATTTTTCAAACAAAAACGAAGCAAAATTGAAATTTTCGGTGGATACCCATTTAAGTGGTTATATCTGAATTTAAATGGAATATTTGATAAGGATTAACGTAAGGTAGTTCGAGCAAAACAAACAATTCCAATAACATTTTTCATACAAAACTCAGACTAAAGAATAGATTTGCATAGCAAGTGGTAAACAACCAAAATTAAAAGTGCTTAGGTTTTCAAACAACAATGAAACGGAACCCGAACTTAGGACTAATCTATTTATTAAAACAATATTTAAAGCTGCACAGTAACTCATCCTGAGAGCTCAAAAGTTCATCAAAAAGTTGTCAGATGTGAAGGACTTGGCCAACTGTAATACACACCATGAACTGTCTTGACAAATGTTCTGAACACTGCGCTTTGAGGATTCTGCTTTACATATCAATCAACATGTCTTCGGACCCAGTGAAGTAATTTTTTCAAGAACTTGTACATCTTAATATTGGTATCAGGATGTACAAGTCTTGGCAACATGAATATGCCAGTACGACTGAAGAGATTGATTATGCTTTTGAGGAAATAAAGGCTTCCACATGAGGCTGTGCAGGTCGCGTCTCTTACCACTTGAAACAGAAGTCCAATGCAAGCTAGCAGGTACTGACACCTGAGCTCACACGAAGTATTGATTTTGGTAAGAAAAAATCGTAGACTTAGGAGAGTGTGGCATTGCTCGCGTAATCTTCTTGATAAAGCAGCTCCCAACAGAATGATAGAGAGCACAGTTTATGGAAGACAACGCGTTACCTTAAAAGACCAACGAAGAGGCTGGCATCCATCCGAAATGATAGTAGTCTGTCGTGTTGGCCGGAAGAAGTCAAAGCTAAAGCATTTGCTGATCATCTATCAGACTTATTTTATATATTTAACACTTGTTCCACTTTAAAACATGCAGAAACAGTGGAATTTCTGGGCCTACAAATAACAACTATTCAATGTGTTGCAGTTGAAGAGAAAGTTAAAGCGCTGGAAATATCAAAGGCAGCAAACTATGACTGCATTGATGGCGCAGCCATAAAGGCCCTTCCAGACAGCTGCTTGTTATTGTTTAAGGCAAGATTCAATAGCTGCCTAAAACTTGGTCACTTCCCTAGGAGTGGAAGGGCGCCGAAGTAATGCTTTTTCGCCAGCCTGGCAAGCCTGAACCACACGTTGCCTCATACCGCCGTAGACTTATTAGTCTATTGACATTATTTTCTAAGATACTCTAAAGAGTTTTTTTCCATTACTACTGCCTATATTTGAACCTTCGTTTCCAGATCACAAACTTGGATTAAGGCACCCCAAAAATACTGCTCAGCTGCGTTCTTGGACGCCCAGCAGGTATTTGATCGAGTCTGGCCAGACTATTTATTATATAAACTGAAGAAGAATCCAGAATCCAGATTTAATTATCAGAAGCTACTTTTTGTGCAGGTCCTTCAAGACGACGTTAGGAGATGGTGAGTTAGTGACATTAGCGCTGGGGTTGCATCGGACAGTGTTCTTGTGCCCATTGTATTTTATGTATACATCGGGAATATGCCAGTGATTAATCACCCTGATTGTGATTATGTAGATAGAATAACCTTGCTGTGAACTATCAAAAAAATGATTTAGTATCAAATCTTGGCACAGAGGCACGAGAGGTAAGAACTGCGCTTACGAACCTATCACGTCTCTCAGGCCCATACACTTTTGAGGAGGCTTGTTCATCGCAGCGCTCCACAGCCTGAGTGTGGCATGAAATATCTGCCAAATTTTTGTTCAATGTTTGTTTGTCCTTGCTAGTTATTTGTTATGAAATTGTGTTGGGAGAACGACTTGCCAAAAGTGATGAACAAGTAAATTTAGCTTCAGACCAATTTATTAATTCAAAATATTCATTCGCTTCAAAATTTACTTTGGGAATCAACAAGTTTCTTACATTTTTGCCCTTTATGGGAACTGCTTTGAGTTTTGAGAACTCAACTAAGTCCGTGTTCTCGGAAATGTTCTCTGCCATTAAATACCATCGAGATAAGAATATTTCTGGATAGGTAAAGATGACTTTATAAACTACTGCCGGAACTATGGAAACTAATTTTCTGTTTTTTTTTAATAGATTCTAAAATATGTTTAGGTCCATAAATTACCGAATATTTTGTTTTGAATTCGAACCACAGAGGTACGTATACTGTAAGAATGTATCTTACAATCTGAATGGGGTTATCAGATAGCTTTAGCAGGGAAATGTACAACCTCAGAAACCTATTTGCAGTTGTCAACCATCGAGAGTGTGATATTGGTCCCGAATCTCGATTTGCTAGGTCTGACGAATAAGATCTAGCAATGTCATGGAAGTATCTATGTTCTTTACTTCTTTATCGTCAACTTTGTGTGGAAGAGAGCACTTAATTCTCTGAAAAGCAACGACACGCAAAGATTCGTATTGTGCCAGTTGTTATCCGAGAGTACCATTGAAAGACTGAGACTCAATGGTTTTCCCATCAAGTTATTCGACAAGATGTCTCAATGGTAACTCATTGAAATGAAACAAACAGATAGCCAATTGCACTGATCTCTTTAAATGCATTTTTATATATTTAATGTACATAATATGGATCTATTCAATTTTCTTCATAGTCTACAATGCAGAATGCTGTGTCTTTTCAACTTTTTGAGGTAGGTACAAAATGGCAAAGGTATTTTGAGCCTGGTTCCTCAATTACCCAAATTTGTTCTTCCTTTTGTACAGTTTGGTATCGTTTGCATCCTTTTTTAATTAAGACTAAAGTATCGTCCTGCCATCGAAATACATGTACATCGTACCTTCTTCAATGCAGTATGTTTCAATCTACATATTTTCTGTCTCTATTCTAATTTTGCTCCTATCAACGACAAGAGATTTATCACTATCACTAATAGGACATAGATCTTTAAGTATGCTTGAATAATAGCAGCTGTTGCTCTGTCAGACACTACAAAGCTGATGATGATAGTGAAAATCGCATTTGTGAAGTTTTCAAACAACCTGATTGAGAACACAAAAGACGTGGAGACTGAAAGTCGGAATCATCCTTATCATTATTAATTTCAAAGGACATCTCTGCTTCAAACTCAATGCTACTACAAGATGGTCCAATCAGGCTGGTTTGAATTAACTACAACCGCAATGCCTGGACGCCATCAGTGCGCGGGGGACCGATCGAGGAGAAGGTTGTTATCATCAAGTGGTGCCAGGCGATAATTTGCCCACTAACTTAAGTAAAAATGGTGTCATGTATTTTTATGCGAAGATGAAATGTAGACTAACTAAAAAACGCTTTAAAAAGGTCGAAACCATCTTCGATGTTTGAATTTGGCGAAAAGAAAGTTTTGCTGTTCCAAACTAAACTTCGAATGCGACATGAACGGAAGATATCGTCCAATTAAAACAAATGTTTTCGCTACGGTCTACTGGTTATGCCTCCAGTTCAAGATACTATTAGACAGCTTGCAACGGCACAAGTCGACAGGATGGCAATTCATGAAGACAAGACTAAAAAGGTGGCATCCTCTAACCTGCCTTTCCAGCTGTATTAAATGGTCGCGTAAATTGCTCTTATTATTGTCTTCAGTTGCTGTTTTTTCAGCAGCAATTATCGCATTGTTTAGAAGAACTCTTTTCATATTCTTATCATTTGAAATGCCACTTCTCCCAGTTCTCCATATGTTTCGGTTTGATAATCCTATTTTAGCCCGCAAGTTTACTTAAATCTTTTGTTTTGTTATAGAAGGCGAGTTTTTTTGCTTCTGGGGTTCAAATTCGCTAATTCTTTTGGTTAGTCTATATGATATATGCAGTACATATTAAAGAAACCGAATATACATACGAGTGGAATGGTGACAACTTAAACTCAAAACGCATTTCCTGGACCTGCTTTGTAAGCACTTTCCAAATCGGTCATTTCGATTGATTTTGATTCACATATATAACATTTAGTCGAAGAAGATTGACTAAGGGCGTTACAAATTTTTCCATCAACCATTATGGCACTACATATATCGTGCGCTCTAACCGATTATTATTGCCTTGAAATGCCTCTCTACAATTAAAGCCAATGAAGTGGTTTAGATGAAGACCAGGGATCATTGCGATATTATTTTATTGTTTTTTTTTAGTATGCAATGCCAACATCTTCGCAGTCTAAGATTCAAACATCACTCATTTCCAACAAACAATACAAATACTTCTAATATTTAAAGTCTATAATATCTGCACAAGTCCATCCGTCTGTTCAACCGCTCGTCCAGCTGTCTGCCTATCACATGTGTGCAGTTGTAAAATTTGTTTAACAAATTTAATATAAAACAAGTAAGAAAATACAGTCAGGCGTAACCGACTGTAAGAGGCCCTGTACCAGTTCAGGTCTCCTAACAAACACATTAAACGTTTCCCGAGCATATGACCAAACACATGACCACTTCTCACTGCTCGAATATGAATGAAAAGGAAAGGGGGTCATTCAACTTCAATTGGTTATAAAATCGTTATTTATTATCCGATTTTGATGAACTTTTTGGATTTTGACTAAGAGGGACGTTAACTTTATACTGGCATACTCAATTTTTCTTGTGCCGAAGAAATATTTCTCCTTGGGGGTGATTTTATGGGGAAGGGGGGGGAGGGGCAAAATTTCAAAATAAACTTGTGAAATTCCGGAGCAGTCCTAGACGAATGCAAAAAACACGAAGTCTCTATCTATTACCGTTTCCGAGATCCTTTCGTTCATACGGACGGCCAGACGGACGGACGGACAGACGGACAGACGGACAGACGGACATGGCTATATCGACTCCTCTATCACTCCTGACCATAATGGGGGTAACTTTGGGGGGTCTCCGACCATTATTTCTACCTGTTACATACATTTGCACAAACCCATAGGCTCTTGTACCTTCGGTACAGGGCCTAACGAGCAACAATCAAGAAATGCAGTAAAGTTTATCCTTTAAAACCATGCATATATCCATTCTAAAATGTTTAAATACTCTACTGCAGCTGCATAAATTTAAGCTGCCGATAAGTAGCTAATCTTAAAACCATTTTGAATATTTGCAAATTTTGCTTAAAATTATACGCTTTGACACAGATACACACACACACACACACACACAGACAGCTTTAACATGCAAATGCAAATGCATACCATTGTCCTTCGAATGTGGTTGTGCATGGAATGCTACATCTATCTGTGGTTCGTAGCATTAAATTGCTTGATATGTAGCTTAGCATTTTTAGTAATTTTTTATCCTGCTGCTCAATTGTCGAGAGTTTGCTTTCGCTTTTGCTAGTCTTTTGCTGCATCACACATCCGCATTTGTTGCTATGCATTTATTTTCACTTATTTTCTTTCTCTCTCTCTCTCTCTCTCTCTCTCACTCTGTTGCACTTCCGTTCTTATTATAAAATATGATTATATGCATCATTTTTTGCATTTATTCTTCAAATTTCATAATGTTCATTATATAATAATTTTCTGTTAGCGTTCTGCCCCATTTTCCTTAACATCAAAACCTCATTCTGCTCAACTTGCTGTCTTAAATTCATCCATCGTTAGTCCTTGCTTTCGTTCATCATCTCATCTCAGCTCAGCTCAGCGCTGCTCAACTGAAGACTTCTTCCTGTTTGCATTTTGTGCGTTGCAATTTTTTGATCATAAATTATTTTTACTCTTGTTTCAAGTAAAGAAAAATTATTTCGTCCTTTCTTTTTTTTAGTTTTGCTTATGAGTTTCAGTTTAATGCTGAATTATGGCAGTTTATAATAGTTTGTGTTTGCTTATATGTATGTGTGTTTCTTTCTTTAGTGATGTATGTTTGTGTGTTCTTAAGAGTTGCTCGCAAAGTTTTGCATTAGTGTTGAAGCTACTTTCATACAAAATGGAGCATGGTATTTAGTTAAATGTTTTTTAAATTGCATACTTGATTTTTTTTGTTGTTGTGTGTTTTTGATATTTGCAAAATTTTACGTGTAATCGATTTGAGAAGAATTATTTGCATGTCTTCTGTGAATACCCACTGTCAGGGAACTGACAACGTTGGAGGTTGTATGTCGTGATGGTGTATATGAAGTAAGTTATTTTCCTTGGCAGATGGAATTATTGCATTAACTTCTTTTGCGAGGATAGTCTTTAGGAGTGGTCGTATGGCGACAGACTAAGGTTTTTCGTGTTATAAAATTCTTATAGTTGGCATAGGTGCCAGCGGCAAGCAATCGCCAAGTTGCATGGAACTCATACGTTGGCCACGAAGTCAAACTAGAGGATTGATCTGGAACCACGGGATTTTAGGTTTGGAGTCGGTTTCAACAATCAAGTTTTTTTATGTTTGCTTCGGAAGCTTAATGTGGAGTACACAACTGGGTTTTGGAAACCATAAACCAACAGAGGTTTTAGATAGGCCTCCACTCCATTTACAAAAGAGCGAATTCGGACGCTCAAAATAAAGTAACTTCAACTTGGTATCTGCAGAAGCAGCACTGCGATGGCGTTTATTTTCGCTTACTAAACCTGTGCCCGGTACCGTGGGCATAATCCAAATATGCAGGCATTGATTTTAAACCATTTGTCTCACCATATGAACAAAGAGATCTGGCATCCTGTAAGTGGTAGAACTTCCAAGTTTGGACATTTGGATTCCACTACTCCTTTTTCAGATAACTTGTATTTTAAATACATGACACCTAAGGGTTGGTTGGCCCTTACCAAACGAACCTACCGGTTCATACTGTATTAATAAATGTTTATTCTTGTTGTTCATTTAGTTAGAAAAGCAAATTTTTTATAAAATGGTTCACTAAAAAGGGTAGCCCTATACAAAACAGCTAATCCTACTAAAATATTTCATATAAGTCTACACTGCACCGTTAGCCAATACAAATCTATTCCCACTATTAAAGATTTTTATACGCTGTTCTCAAATATATGTGACAGCCAGAAGGTAGACCCCACAAAGTATGTATGTATTCTTGATTAGCATCAAAAATGGTGTAAATATAAACATGTCCGTCTGTCTGTTTATTAATTATTAATGTTTTTATATTTTGTTTCTCATATTCAACCTTATATTCTTATCATTTATATTCAAGGAATGTACTTAAGAAGGTAGATACTCTGTCTGTCTGGCTATGAAAAACAAGAACTTGGAGACTCTTTGGTTATTTAATGTCTCAAAGTCCCGCTTCAGATAGGTTGTATATACCCCTCTCTAGTAGTACCGTAGTACCCTAAAAAATCAGAGCCATTTTCTTGAGTTTTTTTCTTCAAGCTAAAAATGCATCTTTTTTTTATTAATTCTAATGAAATATTTCATACATGTCCATATCGTACTACTACAACGGGTAGCTCCCATACAAAACTGTCTCCCCTTCTGGGGCTTTGTAAGCATTTTTGTTTGTTTTTTGTAGTGTTTACCTTGAAACGATAAATTTGTTTGTATTTTATACTAATTCCAATAATATATTGACAGTGTATGTCATAGTCACCTTATCAATAAACTGAAAGTTTTAAGACTTGCACATTCTTTTGTAATTTGAATACAGTCCTACCTTATTGGTAGATCTCAAAAAGTATTATTTAACAATTGTTTGTCTATATCTATTAATGTGTCTTCTGGTGTTCCACAAGGAACTCATCTTGGGCCATTGCTCTTTGCTTTATTCATAAATTATCTCCCTTTAGCAAGTAATCATGCTCATGTATTTATGTATGCTGATGATGTCAAACTATGTTTATCATATTCTGATGTTTCCCAATGTAGTCTATATCAATCAGATTTGAATTCGTTATATACTTCTAATTGTAATCAAGATTTCATTGCAGAAAACCTTTTATTATGACCTACATTTAGGGAGTTCTTAACATTAGTAGAGATATTTGTCTTAATGACTTAGGCGCCCTTATGGATCCTAAATTAAGTCATATTGTTTGCATGATTAATAAAGCTAAAGGTGTTCTTGATTTTAAAACTGTTGGTCTAAAGAATTTGACGACACTTACACTACAAAACTTCTATACACATCACTTGTTTGTCCGATCGTAGAATTTACATCATATGTTTGAAAGCCACATTTTGTAATTCACCAAGATCGTATCGAGTCTGTTCAAAAACAGTTTCTGATATTTGCGCACGAAACCTTAATTGGATTTCTAATAAACATCTCCCTCCATATATTGATCGATTGAAACTTATTGATCTTCCGACTCTATCTGCTCGACGGAGAGTTTTCCTTTATTTAGATTTTTTGTGGGAAAGTTGGCTTTCTTATTTACTTCAATCTTTATCTTGAAACTATATGCCTTTTTGGTTGTCATTTTGCACAACAAACTATGCTTGTCACGATTCACTTCGGTCTCTCTGCTATACATATAACAAATTCTCATCAATTCTCCTACAATTCTTCTTTAACTTATATCAAATAATCTGTCCATATCTCAGAACTTCAGTAATTTGTAATTTCATACATTCATTCTAATCATTTGATTTGTAATTGTGACTGCTTAGACCATTCCATGGCTGTGAATTGAGGCACAGTCGGTCAGCTGAGCAACCAAACAAATATACTCCAACGGGTCTGAGTGGTCGTAACTTTCCTCTTTTTAACACGCTTATATTAGCTTCACCTGTATGTTTTTTTTTTTTTTTTTGCTTGTAACCGACTTCTTTGAACTGCATTTTAACCCACTTGGAACGATCAGATTTAATTTAAACTTTGTATACTTATTAAGAACCGATGACAATACAATATTTTTACAATTTCGACCTATTATCCTGACCTGGAACATCAGTATAAAATGAAAAACTTATGCTTTAAAGTGACTTTTAAACTGTACGCCTAAAATAAGGCAAAACTTTTGCAAAATCTGCGCGATATGGCTATACAACATACGGCATGATATGATTTTCAGAAATCGCAAAGTATTTCATAAATTTAATCGAAGGATGTACAACTTATCTGGAAGGTAAGCACTTTCGACTACAGCGTTCATTCAATATTTATTTAAATATATTTTATAGCTTTTAACTTTTTGACGATGAAGTTGCATAAAGATACAACATTCATTTTAATAAGTATATAAATTGATACTAGCAGATACGGCTGGCTCTTCTAAGGACTTTTTTTCCATCCTTTCGAGTGAATAATGTAATAATCTGTAGAGTTTAAACATACATACATTCATTTTCATTTTAATATAAATATATATCGTTTGTTGCAATTGAATTGCTTGCAGTTTGAGTAGCACAGATGTCATTAGTTTGAATAGCGCTAGGAAATAGTTTGAATAGCGTTAGTGCTTAGCAAATTTTAAGCTAAGAATTTTAATTGATATTTGATATATCGTTTGACTGTGCAAGATTTTGATGAAATAAACACTATATGTTACTCATAAAAAAAAGCTTCGTATCTTACAGTAATTTGATTTTGAATCCAATGGTTGACATTTAAGCGATTTTATTATATGGTATAGATTCCAATTAGTTCACAAAAAAAGGACAATTTTAAGGACTATTTAATGGTGTATTTTTCCCATATAATTTGGTAGTTTTTCTATTACATAATCGAATGTGTGCTTCATGCAAATTTAATTAAATGAATTTCATTTTGATGGAATAAGTATTTAAAATTATTATTGCTGATGGCACTACAAAACGTATCATTATCTAAGCCATCCCGGCTCTCTCAAAACACTGTTCAAATTTGTTGACATGTTCTTCGGTGATGCTAGATACGCATGTCTATTGCTTGAAAGCCATGAGGACTCATGTTATTCCTTAACTGCTGTTTTTTTTTTTTTATTTAATATATTCTACACTGTTTAAAAACGATTATTTTAAATTTAATAAACGACGATTTACATATTTCAACAAAAATTTAATTATCACAGCTCAGCATTCTTTGCATGAATTGAGTATGTAACCCCAATTAAAACTTTTGTACACTCATATAAATATATCACACACACACACACACACACACATAGAATAATTTTGCAAAAGATTAAGCAAAAATTGTACATCCTTAAAATGCCATACGAAATGCCGGCTATATTAGTTACATACATTTAAGTACTTAGATACTCCATGTACTTTCGACAGAAAATGCATGGAGAAGGCTCTGGTAAATGTTTATCTGTGGGGCATGTGGCATATGATTGCGTGTTATTGCCATTTTCACATTATGCTGTTCATGCAAAAAATCGACCCAACCAATTAGCCTCGATTTGTCTCAATTAATATACACGACTTGCTGAGCTAGCAGAACATTTTTTTTTTTTTTCTTTTTGGTGTTTTGCAACACGGAGAGAGTCAGCCATATTAAAACAACAGGACATAAAATGGCTAGGAACAGGGAAGCATGTATGTACAGACACAGACACACATTAAGCAATCATGAAGAGATAGTCACGTGCGTGTGTCTGTGTACACAATTACAAATGGCATGTTACATCCGTTAGATGCACCCACACACATACACACACACCCACTTCCCATTTGCTGTCGTACTTTGGTTGTCTGTTGTTATTATTTTAACACACACACGCGCATACATAGTTGCCCCTTTGGAATTTGTTATTGTATACGTATGTATGTGTAACTCTTTTCCGCCATTTTCACTATACGCCCCCAAACATTAACATGTATTTTATGCTTACATCTGTGTATGTGTGTGTGTGTGTATGTTGGCGTTGATCCCTTTGCTGTACTCATTTGGCACAGAGAATATTTCAAGTTTTTCAGTTGCACCTAAACTTGTATTTCGATCGCGCACAGCACACATAGCGCCGCCACTTCTTCACTCCTTTCATTTGAAGTTTTTGTGACCTGTGCACAAAACGTTTCGCGCCCCGAATAACAAATCGCTTTGACACATTTGACGAATGCATTTGAATGCAGCAACAGAATCACATCGAGTCGACTCGACTCGAACAGACTGTCAGATGTGTTCCTGCCGTGCCGTGCTCCACTTTGAAATTGTACAACTTTTGTAATAAATTGCGGTTGCAATTTAAATGTAGCGCAACGGAAAAACTAAGGGGGTGGGAGAGTTAGAAATTGCTGAAGCTAGAAATTGCAAGCGGAATCAACATATACGCATAAAAAGAATAATTTAGCGTTGTTTTGTTTTTATTTATGCTATGCGTTTGTTGTTGCTTTTGATTTAGGATTTAGCCGTTTAAATTCTTGCATTCTAATTGGCTTTATTTTTGCAAGGATTTAGTGCGATGCAGAAGTTTTAAGCCAATATTGTGGCGTAATATACAAGTTGAGTTATAAAATGCAGGCGTATACGTAATATTTGCATTCACATTTGCCAATTTTTTTTTAAAGAAATTAAATCAGAATTATTTGAACAATCTGATGTGCTTAAGAAGTATTTAAGCGAACAAGTTGAAAGTTGAAATTTAGGAGCAGACAAAAGTCACGCTTATACACTTGAACTGCTACAACAACGATGCATGTTTTAGGCTATGCAGCTCCAAGGCCAATGCTGCCCACACATCTTTACTATAGAAATTTAAGTACATAGCAGATCATTAACATTTATACATTGTAGATATTTATAAGCATTCATAAGTACATACATTTTAAATTTAATATTTAAGTAGATGCAAGAAATATATAAAGGGAGTTCAAGAAATGAATCCAAGCCGTGAGCATTGGGGTTCAGTTTGTTGTGTTTTTAAATTAGTCTGAAGTGAAGTAGGAATCTGTACAAACTTCATATAAAAGACGGGCATAGTCGTATAATATGAAAATTTCATATACAAAAGTTGCAAGAATCTCATTTGTCACAAGATATAAAAATTTTGAAATGTCGAGCTGTATATGATATAGCGACAATGTCATGAAAAAGCGGATTATTCATATCCGAGCCTTACACTCGATTTTTAACAGCCATTGACACGGTTTGCAGAAGTCGAAAGTTATTGACTTCCATTTATTTCGGAATGGCCATTAGCAATTCTTTTGCAAAAGGCATATCTATACGCTGAGTAATCTATAAACCGCTATCCAGGGGTAAGGAGATAGTGAAAAGGCAACAGCAGCAGATTTCAAAACTTTTATATAATAATTCTCAGTCCCGAAATATACGTAGCCAAATTGATTATGTTGAAATTGAATTGAGATGCTTGGATTTGTGAACGTTATGAATATCCAATATCGACTCTAATTGTCGCAGCTTAGGTATGCACTACGCTCAGCATGGTGTACGCCGCGTATCTCAGCACTGAACGAAAGCTGGACATCATCAAGCTGCAATCATAACGAACCGCACAAACCATCTCAGTCACACTTAACTGACTGCTTCGAATATCTTCTCCGTCTTCTAAAGACTTGTGATTAACTTTTGGTACGACGAGAATTGTCAAAATGCAGAGAAGAACATTGCATATCAAAGAAGTAGTCGGTAGTCGGGAGAGCGGTTGGAGAGCAATATCGAGAAAAATGAAGAGAAAAAAAAACGTCTCTAAATACGCAAAAATAAGGATAAAGAACGGCGTGTGATTGTAGTTGTTTAGAGGTTATGTGATTGAAATGAATCTGTTTTTTTCTATCAAAAAACAATAAACCGCAGATACTTTATACAATAAATAAATAAATAAATAAAAATCAATTGTCTAACATACTTGAAGGCGATGAAGCTCTTAATGCCGCCCATAGAGAAGTGATGTCAGTTCAATTAATGATGGCTTTACTGTAGAGAAAGCGAACTTTATTGAGGTCGATATTTTCTGATGAGAGTTATTTACGACTTGCAGTGACTTTGCATCAAATTTTATGCAAGTAATTTAATTTTTTTACAATGTATTCTTATTGATTGGAATCTCAGAGTTTTTGGTCCTACCTGAGGTGAAAACTACAGAATAATACAAAATAATAAATGGCGTCACTGATAATTTAAGTCTCAACACTGTTTTTTCATTCGATGAGTTCCCATACGATGATCTCCTTTATTTCTATGATCACTTTTTCAAGTTTTCCGTCGCTGGTTAAACTTAAAAATCTAAAGTTTGGAAGCTTATGTCTGAGACGTTTTACACATTTCATTAAACAATCCTATATGTAAATCATAAAAATTGTTTCTATGTCCGTAATGGATTGGTGATTTCATCCGATCACCATGATACTTAGCGAAGTTATTGAGTATACTCCCGGAAGTCTTCTCTTGTGTTATAGGCATGATATATATATACTAAAATATGATCTACATTGTGATCCAGAATTTTTAAAATTAATATAGCAATTTTTGTAGTGATTTTAATTCTTACATAGTTTTAGGAACATTTGGTCCATTTATAAAGTCAATTTTCAACACAAGTTTACTCGCAAATAGATTAAAAATATTAGTGGGTAGTTGGCGCATACATACATACAGACTGTCAACACAAAAACGCCAATATTCCATAATCATCAGAAAGTTTTATCATTATTTATTAAAAATGGAACCGAATAATTGTAATTTGAAAATATACACCAGATGCAAAATGAAAAATATCCAAAAAAAACAGCCGAAACTCACGAAGAACATGAAATACATCTGAAACAAGTTCGAATAAGAGCTATGTAAGCTACTGAAAGGTCTGCTGAAAGTCCGCAGCACCATGAAACCGGCTTGAATGTAATCAATTACGAGCGGCACAATGGAGAGATCTTCCAGCTCATGGTGTAGTACTAGCAGAAATGTTATCTCTTTCAATTTCCCTGTTTCTTATAGGTTTGTACATGTGTGCCAACGTTTGCTTGATGTAGATATATAAACTATATACATATATGCACATATGTCATTTCATAAGCATATTTGATCTGACTGATTCCTTAAATCATTCAAACATCATCAAAGCAAAGTAGAAAAAGCAAATTGTAGAGCTCTTTAGGTTTAGCGTGATTTGAGGATATTTGACTTCCTTAAGTTTCCTTTTAAATTATTGTTTGTCGTTCGTTGTGCTGTCTTTTATCGTTAGTTTAGCTTTTGTGCTCTGTAGGCATGCGCTGAGTATGCATAATGGGCAGATGTGTGAGTCAATTTCTAATAATATGGCTTCTAATTTGGATGAAAACCAAATCCAAATATTTTTGAATATGTAGGAAATTGAAAAAGATGTTAACAATGCAGAAACTATAGTTGGCGAGCAAAAATATTCTTTGGCTTACTATGACGAAACATATGTAGATGACGACGAAATTTTACTACCTCAAAGTTGATGTTAGTCATTTTGACTAACAATACCAGTAATGGGAGTCTAAATAACGATATCTTTTTAGGGTTAAGGTTGTAAAACGAATGGCCGATAATTGCATTGTGATATGTTTTCCCCAACCATCGACTTCAAACTCAGTTTAAAGCCGTCAAATATATATTTTTTGCAGATCAACTTATTTGAATACTCGCCTAAGGACTAAAAATTTATTGCAACGCCGATAATATCTGCTAGCACTAATATATACCGATTTTTTACTCATACTGATTAAAATTTACATACAGTTTCAGCGGAGTTATGTATTTAAGCGCATATAAA
This sequence comes from Leucophenga maculata, assembly GCA_035044805.1. Lineage (NCBI taxonomy): Eukaryota > Metazoa > Arthropoda > Insecta > Diptera > Drosophilidae > Leucophenga > Leucophenga maculata. The sequence goes on from JAWNNP010000761.1 coordinate 1,465,685, forward strand.
TGAAGCTGCTGCTCAGTTGGATACAACTGATAGCTTTTTCAGCTTTCCTTCTTTAAGCTGTCAGAGACCAGTTTCGCATTTCGTTACCAATGGCATTTTAATTAAAAACTTTTCACCGAGCAGGTGCGGGCTTTGAGCCAACTTACAGAAATACTTTGTAAGCCCACATTATAAAGCAGCGACGAGAGGTGTAGGCGAGAACTTGTACTGTGGCAGCAAGACACACATGTGCCATGTAATTAATTGTGCAACTAACGGAAAAACAAATACTGCAAGAAAAAAAAAAAAAAAGGACGAGTAAAGAAAGCAGCCGTACACAAAAATTATTATAGCAGCAGCAAAAAGATTTCGATAGGCGAAAACATTTAGAGTTGCTTGTTGTTTTTCGGAATGTTTTGTAGGCTGCTGCCAAATGTGAATACAAAGCGAGCACGGACGGACGGACGGACGGACGACAGGACCGCCTACGTGTCTGGCATTGTTTGTTTGCCTATAAAATTGCGTGTAGCTAGCGCTTCTACTGCGTGCCATACCGCTGCAAGCAAAACGTGCTGCGCATGGTGAGTGCGACTTCGTGATTAAACAACCGAGCGGATGGTTGGTAGCTATTAACATAAGCAGTTTGCCTACAACAACACGATTTATCTTCTAACTGCTGTAGGCACGCTTTTGCTGCCTGCTACTTGTTTTATATTCTTATTAAAATTTGCTATTAAAACTCACCTGCAGCTCGTCTTTGCCGGAGCCGTGTCCGATGCCAATACCAAGGCCGGATGTTAGCGATAATTTACGACTACGTTCGCGTTCCAGTCTCATGAGTATTTGTGCATTCTGCTCACACGTGTACGTATGCGTTTTACGACGCCGCTCCAGACTGTACTCATACAGCGGACGCGTCGGATCCGGATTGATTTCCGCATCGTCGCCGACATCACAGGAGCAGAGCGATTGATTGCTGCGTCCCTTGCTGCGCTTGAGTGAGCCGCGATGTTGGTGCTGCGATGGTTGATGTGTGCCAGCGCCACCCACACGTTGCTCACTAACATAGTTCGAGAAGGTCACATTATTCTTATTCGATGTGACATTGGTCGTGCCGGCCGCCGCAGTGATTGCTGTCAGACTGCTATTCGAACTACTGCCCGCACCGCCGCCGGCTGCTGTTATAAGATTATTGCTGCCTATGATGCCACCCACGCCGGAACAACTGCCGGAGCGTAGCATTTGCATTGCTGTATCTGAATAATGCGAGGAGATTTCATAGCTATCGAAGCTCGCATTTTGCTCGTTGTAGGCATTGGTATTGGGTCTTATGCTCGGATAACTGGGCGCAATCGTTGCCGATGCTGTGGGACTAAAGGAGCGCAGACGCATGCTGCCACCCAGATGTGCGCTGCCATTGTTTTTTCTTTTCGTCGGTGATACATAGTATATATCGTGCTCATCGTTGCGACCTGTCGCGCCAACACCTGTTGCAGGTGCTGCTGCTGCAGTGGTGGTCGCTGTGCTGCTGCTGGTTGTGCTGATGCTGCTGCCACCGCTAGTGCTGTGATCGGAGAGCGTCTGCAGCAGCGGATTGCGTGCATTGCCATTTGTATAGCCATTGGAGATACCATTAAATGCGGCTGCCTGATACTTCTTCAGTTCCATGTAGCTATCTGCCAGCAGCGAGTGTTGCTTGTGTAGTCGTGGTGTAGTGGTTTCTAAACCTGCAGCTCCACTGCCATTGCGCCGCAAATCGTTCATATTGTTCTAAATTTTCTTCTTCTTTTTATTTTTTCTATTTAACTTTATATTTCTTTCACTCCACTTTGAACTGGTATCCTTTCGCTTTCTAGGTCATCGCCATGCTCTATCGCTGGCTAAGGCTTATTGTCATCACTCAGCTTAGCCTGTTTGCTTTTGTCGCCTGCTGCTACTGCTCCTGTTGCTCATATAGCCGGCTCCTGTTGCAGCTTTTGTCTGTTGCCTCGTTTCATGAAATATTCATATGAGGCCGCTTTAAGCTTTCGTTTCCCCTTACACTTTTGCCTACTTTAACGGTTTCACTGTCTCATCTCGCTACTTGAACTCGTATCCTGCTGCTGCTGCCGCTGCGTTCTGCTGCTTACCGCTGCACACTTTGCATTTAAATGTTGCGCGTTGTCATACGCCTGTGGCATGTTGCGTTTGCTTTGTTCGTTTGCTTTTAAGATTTTGTCGGCGCAGCTTTTAAAACAAATTTTAAATTCGTGCAACACGCTTAGTCAGCCAAGTCAGTCAAAGACTCAGTCGTCGTCGTCATCTGGTTTTTCTTTGGCGCGCATAATCCGGATAACGATTTCCTTATGTCAATACGACAAATTTGAAATCCGCTTTCACTGCAACCGCCTACGTCGATGTTGTATAAATGCTACTTGCTGCTCTGCGTACGCTCGTCCTTGCTTGGCTTACAAACACATGAAGACTGATCCACCTCGCTTTTCCGCTTTTTATTCTGTGTAAATTTTTGTTGCCTTCTTAAACATTTTCGTGGCTGTCCTTTTTTTGTTTCGCATGTCACTGTATGTCTTTCATTTAAATTGTTTCAATTGTTTCTTCATCGAGTGTTGCTCCTTTGCATATATATGAGTGCGTACGCATGTGCTTTTACAAATATTTATTTGCTCTTTTTTTGTTTTTGTTTTTCGTACTCGTTGCGGCTGCCTACTGCTGCCAGTCTTTATATTTTGTTGTTGTATGCTGCTGCATTGTCCTTGTTGCTGATGTTGATGACTGATGAAACTGATGTTGACTGTTCTGCTGTATGAGAAATTACTTTTTCAGCCGCTGCTCCTTGTATTCATTTTTTTTTTTTTTATAATAACTGCAAATGTAAGAGCAATAAAAAGGAAGATTGTAAGTGTATTGAAATTGATTAAAAATAAAAGTGAAATAAATATATATAAATAAATTTTAATTAGACAAAGTGCTACAAGGTGCTAAAGTATTTCTGCAAGCTTGTCGAGCTGCAAACCGGTCTGGTACTAGGACCCACACTTGGAGTTAGCAGCAAGTGGTAAAATCCAGCTCGAACAAGTCATACCACGGCTGAATTCAACATTGCTGGGTGTTTTATAGAACCCAAGTCCAGCTATTATATTACAATAAGCACATGAGTGGTGTTTATTTCTTAGAAATTCTCTTGGATCTATATAAAATCAATCATCGTTCAAATGAGTGGTATATGCGAATTGTCTTTAGGTGCATTATTATGGCAGTTTTTTAAAGCTGGCTTATGTACAACAGCAACTTGTGAAGCATGGATAACACAAACAGACACATTTTACTAATAAAAATTCAATTAGATATTGCAGACGAACTACTTCAATCTAATTATGAAATGTTTGCAAAAAAATTGCCTCACATTCTCCATCACAGCTCACATCAGACATTACATCAGCTAATTTGTCACATTCAACTTCAGCTTGAGCAGCTCTATCAGACTCTTCAACTAGAAAAACTACACATTTATATGCTCAACCATCTCTGAAATATGTAAGATATGACCGATTTGTTCACTGAATTGAATATGGCTTTAAAGGCAGACTGTGCAGACTGTACAAGACAGGATATAAGCGCTCTAAATGTTCTAAGCGCGATGTATTCCTATGCTCCAATCTGCAAAAATATATAACGAAAGCATAAACAAATTGGCGAAATAAACATAAACATTTTTCAATTTAATAATATGGCTTTGAATTACCATTTAAATTATTAAATTATTATTACTATTATTAGATAGAATTATCGCGCGCGCAATTACAAAATGGGAGTAACTTAATTAAAGCTATATCGACTACGACCTTAAGCTAACTTAAATCTAATTAAAGGCACATAGTTAAATTATTATTAAACTAATTATTTTCCATTTATTAGTTATATATATGCTCCTATTTGTAAAGATGTTATAGATGTGTTCATTAGTTTATAAAATGTAAAGAAAGTGACTTCATTTTAGAAAACAAAATGTTTTTCTTGCGTTGCAAAAAGAGGCAATTTGGTCTGAAGTAGAATTGAAAGTTAGGTGTATGGCTCTGTTTTTCTGGTAGACAGGATAATCAAAGAGTATGTGAGGAATGGTAATTTGAAGTTAAGACAAAAATTAGTGTAGAAGAATTTTATTCGCTCATATCGGAATAAATGTTTTGAGTTTGATAGGAATGTAGCTATAGTTCGTTTGTTAGAGTTTATGTTTTTGCAGTATTGCGAAGTGTTGTTCCACGAATTTTTTTCCAGTTTTGAATACTGTGTTTTAACTGTATCCGTATGACTGCGATGTTAAAGTTCTTCTCCGCTACCAATGGATACCTACAAGTTTCCTTAGCAGTTTTGGCGAGCAAAATTTATATATGGCAATGCATTAAGCTTTTATGATGGAAATTTACCTAATTGTGTTGCAGTTGAATATGTTATTAGATAAGCATTTGATTATATTGAGCCGTTTGGAGAGTTGAAGTGTGAAATTGTTTGTTCCACTTGCGTAGGCAATGAATTCGTTCGAACGGGGACAGTTAATCTGAAGAACGTAGGACTACTAAGTAATGTTGAAGTCTCTATTAAGGTTTTGTCCTGCTTTATTTTTATTTACTTTTAACTGTTGAAGGAATTACATTATCGGTTAGCACTTTTTAATATTATCTTTGCTGTTTTTTAGTTTGTTGTTCTGTTAATTTCTGTTATCAAATAATTGCAAAGATATGAAAAATTGGGTTTTTCTTTTATAAAGTGGCATGCCTCCAGCAAATTTTTCAGTTTAATAAATAATAGTATTACTATTTCTCAATCAAAGAGCCATCAATATAAGTTCATTCGACTCCGAGATTCAGTGTGTACTTTTGAAAAATATAGTTTAAAAGCGATCAGCTTTGAAGGTCATATACCCAACCTACGTCATTTAGAGATTAAGTGAATATTTTTTGACGCTTATATTAGAGACGGGAACCGTATATCCACATTGGCTTTGTTATGCTAATATTAAGAAGCCTTTTTATTCGTGACACGGGGGAGTACATTGGTTTTTAATCTTATTCAAGCTTTTTAAGCTTCAATTGGTTTTTTTCCAAGAAAGTCGACAGTCTCAGTGAACTCCAAAGTGTGTCACATCGTTGGACTATTAAACTATGACACTGTTTATGATGACCGGTGGGCTCGTAGCTTTATTGAGGGTGTAGATGTAATTGAGGGAAGTTATGTGCTTGAGTTTCTGTTGGAGTACTTTTTCTAATAGTTTTGACAAACATGGGTGCAGCTGTGTAATTCTGGCAATGTTTCATTATGATCAGAGACAATTTCGATTGTGTGGTGGAGTAGCCAATGAGAAAAAAAAGCTTAATTAAGAACCGGCAAAACTTGAGATCTCCAGCTGAAAAATTAAGGCTGAAAACAAAAACATCATAAAAAATCAATTAAACCCAAAAAAAGGCTGCAGGTCATGAACTTATTTCTCCAAAAATGATCGTGGAACTCCCCAGTCCAGCTATTAATTATATTATCAAACTTTTCAATGTCATTCTAATAAGTGGTTATTTAACCACCCAGTGGAAAAAATCAATCATTGTCATGATCCCGAAGCTCGGTAAGGATAAAACTCAGGCGGCGTCATATAGAGTCATAAGTCTTCTATCATGTCTGTTCAAGCTCTTCGAAAAGATTTTTCTCACAAAAATAAGCCAGTACACTCAATATATCATCCCTATCCATCAATTTGTCTTTCGCGAAAAGCATGGCACCATTGATCAAGTCAAACGAATTACCTCAGAGATTCGAACTGCATTTGAGCACCGTGAATACTGCTCCGCAATCTTTCTCGATATTGCCCAAGCGTTTGATCGAGTTTGCCTCGAAGGGCTTAAGTACAAAATTAAAATGTGTTGATTTCAATGGAAGGTTAAACAGATCAGCAGAATTATCAGATAAGAGTTCATTGAAAGTTTGTATTGTTTGAATTGTGTTTCGAGAGATATTTCGAAAAATTGGATTTTTCCATTGGTCGACCAGGGCGGAAAAAATCCAAATAATTACTTGTCTTGGGGTAAGCCAATCTCGAGAATTATCATTTGCGAGAATTCGAGATGCAAGACTGTTCAAAGTGTTTTTAAAAATGTCTGAGATATGTGTCACACTGTAGTTCCACATCTACTTCGGTATCAGCCAGAAGTATTGAGTGATGCCATTAGCGTTCCATTGTATTGTATTTGAGTTTATGTTTTGTGAAATAAAGAATAAGAATTTAATTTCAATGAACAATTTTTGGAAACAATGGGAATTCTAGAATACTAACTGACTCTTCTCTTCCATTTTTTGGATTTTTGGATTTTCAAGGCGATCATTTTTCAGAAGAATGTCCAGATGAATAATTTTGAGAATTGTTTACGAATTAAAGTGGAAAATAATACGCAAAAGAGCTACTGATGTCGAGTTATGTTGATATATCGTCATATTTTTTTTTTTTTAAATGCAAACACAGCCAAAAACTTAAAGTCAGACAGAGCAACGGGCAGAGCTGTAACAATTCTCGTTAATCTGCTCAAGTATATATGTACTCTATATGGTATTTGATAATTTTTTTATTATATTACAAACTTTTTGACATATCAACACAAAAACAAGTCCATAGTATTTGAATTTAGCTAAAACTTTCCATAATAAAATTTACTTGCAATCAGTTATTTGGCTTAAAACCGATTAAAGACATTTCTAAGCACCAATTAAATTAACTTCTCAACGAGTTCATTTCTAGCTTCATTCTTTTTATAAATATTTAATTGTCAACTCAAGTTTTACGACGTGTTTTTCAAATTTCCAGCATTATTTATAACTCAAAACATATTTAACTGCCATTCCGAACAAAATACTTTTCGAACATTTTTATCCACTAATTATTTACATGTACTCGGCGTCGACAACGTCATCGTCATCGTCACCGTCATTGTCAACGTTAACGAGCTTAAGAAGTTTAGCAGCAAACTGTCAAGCCACCTGCTTATAAAATTGAGATACAAGATGCAGGACGGACGAAGAGGCTTGAAAGTATTCATACTCGCTAAATGAATGGCAACAAGCAGCAGCTCAAGATAGATATTTTTTTGCTTTTTTGTTTCTGGGAGCAGTTTTTTGTTTTTTCGTTGTATTATTTCGCGACTAACAAGCAACGCTTAAAATTACAATGAATGGCGTAAAAAAAAAAAAAAAAAATTTAAACGAAAATGGCGGCATTCAAAACAGCATAAGTTCGTGAGACTTGAAGTAGAAGATACTCTTAAAAATATTTAAGCAGCGATAAATATCAGTAAAAATATGCAAGGCACTTGAAATAAATGGGAGTGATGGAGCAACTCTTGAAACTTTGGCAAACTTTTGCGTTATATAATGAGATACTGTGCAGGAGTTGTTGGCGCATGTAGTACGTAGCTGTTGCTGATTATAGCGAGATACAGATACATTTGTGTATATACTCGTGCACATATAATGAAGGTATCCAACCGAGCAACTTGTTGTTATCATTAACTTTGACATTGTTGCCAGGCTTATGCTGCTCGATGTCCTTGTTGTTGTTTCGAGTGTAAATTATATAAAGATGTCGCGCTCAATTATTTCATTCTTCGCAGATTTTCCTGCAGTCTTATTAAAAATTCCTTGATAGGCATCGATTATGAAATAAAATTTTTGTTGTAGAACTTTATCTGCAGCATGTACAAAATTCTTGCGTAGATATGCAGTAGAAACTTTGTGGCTTTTGTTGCTTTTGTTGCTGCTGGCACGTATGGCAAATAGTACTTACAAGTTTTTGTCTATAATTCATTTTTTCGAGTGTATCTTGTAGCTTGTTTCTTTATAAATTTTGTTTTTTTTTTTTGTTTTTTGTTGCTTTTTATGCGTCAATATTCATTTGACGCAACACCCGCAGGATCAATTTAATAAATAATGTATGTAGCACGTTTGTTGTCTCGTCATTTTGCAGCTCCTTACAGTACACTACTCTACTCTAGGCGAGCGCTAGCAAGTGTAGCGTGTGAAATATGTCAATCAATATTGTCTTTGGTGCTGCTCATGTTTTATAGAGAGACAAAACAAAAAAATTTGATTTGCTTTATACATCTGTGTATTTCTGATTTATATTTTTTAAGTTCGTTCCTTCTCATTCATTTGACAGACAGACAGACAGCTAGCTAGCAAACCACGCCCTCGAAATATCTCAAACGCCCACTTCCGTTGCCGCAGCAGCATATGTGTTGCACTTATTTTGCTGGATTCATCTTTGTTTCACTTGATTTTGCTTTATACTGTGTAGCTGAAATTAAAATCATACGCGCTGCTGTGAAGCGTAACAGACATCCTGTAGTCCTGCTTCACGTGCTCTACTTCCTCAAATTTCTACCTACTTCCGCTTCTGCAGCAGTGATTTGATCCATTTGATTTCGATTGAGATAAAATCAATAAATTGAAAATGCGCTTCATATCAGTGGCAGCTTCGCGATTGTCGTTGTCAGTGTTGGCTCATTTTTATTTCCAAACTGTTGACAATTTTCAAAGCAACGAAGCGCCAATTGTGATGTGGAGCACAGGAGCGGATTAAGCGGATATTAAGACATAAATTTAAAAAAAAAACAAGATACAAAGTCTGTGTGTCTGCAAAGTAGTAGTTCAGGTGTACTTCAAGTAGTCAACTTATCTCTAACACATAATTGAGAAAGAATTCGTTTTATATTATTTGTTCTGTATCTATTACGCATAATTATTCATGTTTAAAAATTAATACTTTTTCTGTATGAGAACCTTTTATAATTGTCTAGTTTTATATATTTTCGCCCTTCAGTTACTCATTAAAAGTCTTACTCTCCGGGCCTTTATTCGCAACTTTTGCATTCGAAATTCACTTTTACAATACTTTATGAATTGTATTTTGTTTTGTTTTGGGGAATTTCATTTTATTTACTTTGTATTCCTTTTTTTTGGCTTCTTGATTTCTACAATTTCTGCTGCAGTCAAGTGTAAATGAGTTTTTTTTTTTTTTGGCAAAAATGAATAGAATAAAAAAACTTTGTACTTGTTTTTCAATAGATTGACACTCTTTGCCTTGGCAACAAATACGTTCATCATACGCCATGTTGAACCACATATGTCCCCGCACAAAAGCATATTTGTAAAATATTTATTTATATTTGTTCGAATATCCTTCACGCGCTATTGCCAACATGCTTCATTTGGATTCGCGTCGCAAAGTGTTGTTTTTTGTTCGAAATTTGTGCATTTATGTGATTGGAGTTTTAATACTTTGCATTCAATTGTTATACAATACACTGTACCCATAGGGTAAAAGTGTTTATTAAGTTTGTGGAAATTTGTACAATAGGCAGAAGAAGGCATGACCGAACCCTTAAAGTATTTATATGCTTGTTTGACATCAACAATCGAATCGTTATAGACAAGGCTGTCTGTCTGTTAACTAGAACTTTGAGTCTATAAAATATGGAGCCTTCAAATTTTGATATGTAGACACTCCGGTTTCTTCTTCAGCTAACTTGTTCAATGTACGTATCAACCCTCTTCATACGGCGAGGTTGACAATTACCATACAAATATATTACAGCTTCCCAGTTTTTGTATGAAGATTTTTTGAATTGTTTGTCTATTTTCCACTAAAACTTCTACATAGTGAACGGATATTTGCATACACATATGTTCCCCTCATGGTTTTGTATATAAAAAAAAACATTTTGTTATTGTTTGGATTGTTACACTAACCAACCAACACAACATTCCACACGGATACAAAGAAAAATAGCTATGCCCCATACATATTTAATATTCAATGCATGTATAGGGTATTTCAAAGTTTTTGTATACGTTACAAAAATATTGTAAAAAAATATATTTTTAGTTTGTTGGTTTCTTCGAAGTCTATAAAGAGTCCACGGGATGATTCGAAATACTAAGCTCAATGATATCAGATTTTTATACTAACTCCAAGATGTATCTGTAGTACAAGAAAAGTACGACCGAGGGTCATCGAAGCCTAGTAAAAGTTTCCGTAGAGCAAGCTCTATCTGAAACGTAGTGTCGGAGGTGGTGTAGTCGCTTTAAAAGTGGTGATTTTGAGTCTGAAGACAAGGAACAGGTTAACCCTAAAAGTTTGAAGACGAGGAATTGGTATCATTGCTATATGTAGACCAATGCCAAACGCTTCAGAAGTTTTCAGAACCATTAGGATTGGATATGTCAACAGTCAGCAAATGCAAGAAAACTAGGTGCCACGAACGCCAAAAAAGAAAGTGTTTTTGGCATCGTATTGTGACTAGCGATGAAAAGTCGATCAATTACGACAACCCCAAGTGCAAAGTGTAATGGTTTTTGCTTGGCCAGCCATCAACATCCTTCGCGAAGCCTTATATGCATGACATGAAGCAAACGAATCGATAAATTGCAAAACTGGACAAGACCTACATCTCTGCTGAAAAGACAATACTTCAAATAATTTTCAACTTGATAGAAAATAATTACCAGAAATCGTTCAATATTACAACAAAACAAAAGGTTCGTACCCAAAAGGTTGTCATGTTACAGCTCTAAAAGAAAGACAAACAGATGACCGATGGCTGTATTTTCCAATATGCTCGATATATCAGCTCTAAATGCAATGATTAGTTCTAAAGATGTGAATCCAAATTTGCAGGCAAACAAAAAAACAGTGCACGAGTTTTTTTGCGTGAGCTTGGAATATCGCTAGCTAAACCATATATGGCAATAAGAAAATGTATACCAAGAACGGAATCAGCAGCTATGTCTAGCAGCTCATTAGCTATGTCCACACGTTCAACATTCTCTGCTGGGTGTGACCATTCAGGGTCTTGGGGAAGTTCACCAAATGCATTTGACATTTCTCAAAAGAGATCTCAAAGTTTTTCAATAAATATAGACGGAAGAGGTAGATGTCACATTTGCTACAGCGAGAAATCGAAATATACAAACCATATATGTGAGACTATATGTTGTTTCTGCCGAAAAGGTGTTTGTAAGCGTACTCATAGTCGAAAGCTTTGTATAAGTTGCATTGCAGATAAATTATTTAAGAAAGATTAAAAAAAAAAAAAAAAACTTAGTAGAAAACTACACAAAGGGGAACACTTGAAGGTTTTTTTGATGAGGAGATGAGGGTTAAAGCGAATTTCACACGAACTAAATCATCCTAATATACGGGTAACTATTTATTCACCTAACATACCCTATCTTCTGCAATCCATGGATCAGAGTATTTATTCGTTGAAAACATATAACATCAGACGATTATTACAACGGATTATGTGATGTGTGCATGGGAAAAAATTTACATTAAAAACTGCGTGTTTATAGATGAACTTATTAAAAACTGCAGAGTTGACCTCTGAATGTTAATTGGAGATAAGTCTGGCCGGAAGCGATTGAAAGTGGATTAGTTGAAATCTTAAATAAAAAACAAGTAAGAAAATTTCAGTCGGGCGTAACCGACTGTAAGAGGCCCTGTACCAGTTCAGTTCGCCTAACAAACACATTAAATGTTTCCCTAGCTTATGACCAAACACATGACCACTTCTCACTGCGCGAATATGAATGAAAAGAAAAGGGGGGTCGTTCAAATTCAATTGCTTATAAAATCGTCATTTATTATCCGATTTTGATGAACTTTTTTGATTTGGGCTAAGAAGGACGTCAACTTTATACTCGTGAGCTCTATTTCTTTTGTGCCGAAGAAATTTTTACCCTAAGGGGTGATTTTATGGTGAAGGGGGGAGGGGCAAAATGTTAAAATAAACTTGTAAAATTCCGGAGCAGTCCTAGTCGAATGCAAAAAACACGAAGTCTCTATCTATTACCGTTTCCGAGATCCTTTCGTTCACACAGACGGACGGACGGACAGAAGCGGACATGGCTATATCGACTCCTCTATCACTCCTGACCATAATGGGGTTAACTTTGGGGGTCTCCGACAATTAGTTCTACCTGTTACATACATTTGCACAAAACCAATAGGCTCTTGTACCTTCGGTACAGGGCCTAAAAATGGCTAAAGAAGACATTGAAGAAATTTTTGTGGACGAACCTTGATGATATTACTATGAATGATAAAAATATGTGAAATTCGGATAATAGCAGCTACGAAGAAAAGGATGTTGGATAAGCTTTGACCCTTAAAGATCTTTAACAGTGCTCAACAGTCTCACAACATTTGACTGTGAGTATATTTGATGGCGTTACCGTTAAGATCTGCCAAACGAGATTTGAGCAAAATTTGGCTTATTTATGATTTGAATTGGTGAATACATAAGATATTACATGCCTCTGGAACTCGTCAGCCATCCGGTGTGCACATTTTCCTAGTTAGATATCATCCTTGTCATCATACCTTCGGTATATGCTATAGGATTTTTTATTAGTTCTATGTTATGGATTGTATAAAGTATATTACCAAGTGCACACTTTGTTGCTCTTTACCTGGATTCGAAGGGAATTTCGTTTCACTTGTCCGACCTGTTAGCCAAGCCATTAGCAGAGACCTGATCTACTGAGAATTTGTTTTCAGAAGCTTGTTCATTTGAACAACGATAACATGGAAACTAAGAGATAGATCCTTTAAACTTGTATATTTATATTCTACTATTCAATGCCAATTTCAACTTCCATGTCCTAATGTGCATTAACCATGCAAATCTACTCTTTCTTCCTGTGCTTTTGTATGAAAAAAATTAGTATTATTTGTTACTAATGTAGCTAGAAACGTCAAATTTGTTCTATCTTATGTTAATCATTATTATTCATTCCATATAGGTATAGATCGAACTGCTAGAAGCAATAGCTCCATGCAATTCTGGCACACTTTTCTGGGTTTTTGTATGAGAGTAAATTTCATTGTTGTTGTAAATTAAGCTAGAATAAAGTTCCAAGTCGAACCACTGTACAAAAAAAAAAAAATAAAAACAACTTGTTATAAAAATGTTCGTCTATCTGGCTGCCTGTATCATCTAGAAATTGGGAACTATAAAATAAAGAGCCTTGCAGTTTAGACATTTCTAAGTTTCTCCTATTACTTCTTCAGTTGGAAAAAAAATTAATATAAAGGGGCCAACCGCTGCCTAAGTCATATTACGCTTAAAAACCTGCCCCTCCTTTTATAGCTTACGTTCCCAAATTTTTATTTCAATTCTCATTAAATATGCCACAAGTATATAGATGCCAATATAATCGCCATATAAATCTATGGCAAAAGTGGGCACATAGTGTTCCGAAGTCAACCACACACGCATGCAGTATTCCTTCTTGTTTGTACTTAGAAACGGAAACAAAATTGCCAACATTTGCGTTGACTTTTATGTGGCGCAAATTAATTTTTCTCATACATCATTATTTTTAGATTTAATTTTTATTTTTCTTTTTTTTTTATCATTTTATGGCAGCGTGAACACTGCATGACATTTTCTCAATTTATGTAATTTATAGAAATTTTATAGAACGAACGCATTTGTTCCGTAATGAGTTTTTGCATTAAAAATTTTACAACATTGAACGACGAATTGTGTGTTTTAGCATCTACAAATGAGTGCCATAAGTGTGCTCCCTTATATATGTCTGTATTTGTGTAGATGTTTCCTAAATCGATTTGTGCTTGATTTTTAATTCAATATTTGTAATTTGATTAATTTGTGTGTTTGATTTGCGTATGCGTGTGATTTTGTACTCAACCAACATATATGTCTGTGTTTATAATCAATTTAACACAGCGCAGTAATCAGACGGCATTAATCAGCAAACACAAATGTGCAATTGTAGTGCGCTGATAATTGAAAATTTGTTTTAAAATTTCCAAAAATAGTAAGTGTAAAGTTTAATGGGTCAGTTGGGTTAATGGTGCCTTAAATTAGTTGTCTAAAAATATTCATTAATGCTGCTGCAATGTTTGTTCGCCTTTAAGCCTACAAAGCTGTTAGGCTAACACCAAACGCGTAATGTATTTATAGCTGAGCAACGCCTGCAGCAAGTAAACAAACCAACAAAATGCGTCTAATTTTAGACAACACGCACAAAAATGATTCATTCATAAACACATAGGACACATGCTGCCATGCTGTATTTGGCATATATATATGTTATAAGTATTTGTATAATCCCACTACAGACTTACAGCTTTATATAGCCTAGATTCATGAAGATTTTGTGCTGCTTTTGGGACGTATTACGCTGCTTAAATTGCTATGTGTGTGTGTTTATGTATGTAGCTTACATCCTATTAAATAAACGCAAAGTGGCCGTGTTTGGGTAAATATTTTAACAACATTTTATATAAAGCAGGGAAGATGTTACTCCTAGCAGGAACTAAAGAAAATGCGCGCATGCAAAGCGCACACAAAAAGTAAATTAGAAAAAAATTGCTGCATACTTTAAGGCGCAAAATTCAATGGCTGTAGCTCGTGCGTGTCTGTGTCTGCGTTTGCGTTTGTTTAAGTATATGGCTTCAGGGAGGTTTGCAAATGTACGCGTGTGCTTATTATTCTCTACACCAGCGCTTGTAATAAGTTCTTGTAATACTTTTGCTTTCTTGCTTTTTTTTTGCTTTCCGTCTATATTTTTCTTTGACCCGCATAAACTTTCTTTTTTTCGTCTTCTTCCTTTTTGCAGACATTTCGCTTGAGCTCACACATAAATTAGACACGATCTATTACAATGGATTTTTATGCATGAAGCAACGCGTACGGCGCTGAGTATGAGCGTGTAGCGATTTTTATTTTTTTAATTTTTGACACGTATTTCACATATACAATATTTCTTTTGGCGCACACACAGTGCGACAGTGATGAGCACAACCAGGACGTAGCAGACGACGCCATCAGCATGTGCGCTTGACATTTACGCGAATGACAGAGATGAGAAAAAAAAAATAAAACAGCAAACAATATATACAAAATAAAATTATATTGTATATCACTGCATGTATTTAAAATGCCACAAACGACATAAAAATCGTTGCAGATGTCTGCGTTGTAGAGGTTTGTTTAAAAAAAAAATATTTTTTTATATTTTAAAGAAGATTGTCTAAATGAACTTTCGGAAGATTGTGAACCAAAAAATTGTTCTGTTTCCAAAAAGATTGTAAGATAGCCATTTATATAAATCAAAAGGCTTGAAAAACTTGCTGTTTGTGCTGGGGAAAATCCTATTAAGAATGCCAATAGCTTCTTTGATGTTGAGGTGTTTGCTTTAAGCATTTTCTACACAGTTTTGGCGTATTGTGTATAAATTCAATAAAAATTAAATTAAATAAGCATAGTCGAATAATTATATTTTTCGAAAATTTGTTTGAGTTTGTCCCATTTTTTGGATTAGAATAAAGTTGAATCCATTAATATAGAGATTTTTCAATTAGAACGTTTACGATTTTCCACTTCGCGTACCTGCTTAAGCACTACCTTTTATTCCATGTACTTTGAGCGAAGAGTATATTAAACTTGTGCCACATCTCCTGCTGCATGTGTATGTCACATACAGAAGAAGATGTGGCAGTTACCATTTCTAGTCTGTCAAACTTTTTTGTTTATTTCTGCGCATGGCTGTCTGTGAGAAAGTAATACGAGATAAGATTGGAGAACGCACCAAATTTTTAAGGACTTCAGAGAAAAATCTCGTTTTAAAGGGAAGTGAACTCGAAAAATATCTCTTCTTTGGTTTAAAAAAAAAAAAAGCAGTTTTTCTAACGTTTCATAAGAATCCACACGTTTTCAATAAAATTAAAGTCCGTACATTTGGGTGGCCAGTCCAAAGTATTATCTGCAAAAATTTGTTTATCAATCGACTTATTCCAATCAGCCTGTCTACGGAAGATTATGCATTATCGTTTAGGCTACTCAAGTATTAATCTTGTATCATCGAGCAATGAATCCCACAACATGACAATGGCACATTTTTGGACAAACGGAGATGTATAAACTCTTTATAGACGACAAATCGAACATTGTGTTGACTGATTGGATTGTACTGCTCAACTTTATTTATGCATTCCTTCTGCTTAAATACTATTTTAATCGGCACATGTAAACATGAAACCTTTTAAAAATCGGTGTGAGGATGGCAACATAAACAAATTAAACTATCGGATTTATGCCCAACACAGCATCAGCTATACGGAATATTTAAAATGAATGATCTCCTAGTTTTTTTATATACTACAGTTGAAAAATGAGAATATTAGATTTCAGTAAACTGTCAAAACTGTGAACTTTGCTCCCAGGGCTTATTGTACACCTCTTTTCTAACAAACCTCGCAGCATATTTTATAATTTAAATAATAATAAAAAAAAAAACATAGGGAAACGAAAAAAAAAATGATTCAAGCCATTTAAATTTAAATTACACGCAGCGAAAATAAAATTTATGATTAAATGCGTTTATGGCTTTAGCAGCAGATTGTCTGCCTATGAGTAGCTAGAATATGTACGACGATGATGACATAAAGTGGAATACACCGCCCACACTCGTTGGCTGACTCTTGTTAGCTTCATGCTTTACTGCTTCGCGTAAATTCTTTTCGAAGCTGAGCGTGCCAAGCGCAAAACTCACAGCCGGAAGTGTTAGCCGCGGCTATGGCTATGGATCAGCAGGAGTACCCGCAGAAGGCGCGCTTTAATTGCACAAGTTTTGTATAAGAAATATTTCGGCGTGTTCAATTCTATTTTCTTCTTCTTTAGTTTGAACTGCTTCCCTGCCGCTGCTGCCGCATAATTGTGTTAAAGCAATGCAAGTACTTAGTATAAGTCCAACGCCTGTCTGCAATGCGCTTTGAATCCAAAGGCATGCTAAACTGCAAAACTTTAGCCTTTCAGCAAATGCGTTTTCCGCGTTGCAATCGCTTTTCATTTTCTTTTTGCTTTTTGCTTTTTTTTTACTGCTTAGGAAAATTACGGCACGCAGCGGCTTAAAGAAAAACTTTGCCACAAATGCTGGCATTCGTACGGGAACAGGGTTCG